>JARQOC010000003.1:37964632-38168162 GCA_033576535.1 Allobates femoralis
TTGTATTATCAGCTGGCCCTAAGCCCGAAATTTATGGCGGTCACGCCAATATTAGACATGACCGCCATGAATTTCTATTAAATTGTTTTAAAAAAAACACAACACAAAGAAAATTTTTTATTAGAAATAAAAAAAAAGCCATTAGGGACTCCAGCTTTAATGAAAAAAATCCTCGTCCGTCCGACGCAGTCCAAAACGCGATGTCCTCTCTGCTACATCCCCTGTGCATAGATATAGATGTCTGTGCACAGGGAATGAGCAGACTGAGAACAATCTCAGCTCTGCTACATCATCTCTGTGCAAAGACATTCATGTCTGTACACAGGGAATGAGCAGACTGAGAACAATCTCAGCTCTGCTACATCATCTCTGTGCACAGACATTCATGTCTGTACACAGGGAATGAGCAGACTGAGAACAATCTCAGCACTGCTACATCAGGCAGCAGGCGGGCTCTAGGACCCTGGAGCTGGCAGCCAGCACACTGAGCAGACAGGACTCTTATCTGTGCGAGTTTCCCAGCGATTACTTACAAAGTAAACGAGCAATGCAAATAAATGACAAAACTAGGATTGCTTCAGGCTGAAGCTTCCGAGACACATCTGCGATTTGTAAATCTCACACTACTCGCTATTACTCGCTTCCCCATTCATTAACATTGGACTCGCTACACTCGCAACGAGTAGCGAGTCCTGTGCTCGGACTCGCTAGAGTCAAGCGATTCCGAGTAATTTAGGATTCGCCCATCACTACTCCAGGTCCCTGATATTTGAAGGGTGCCTTCTCCAAACTGCCATTTTTAGATCTCTCCACAGGTGTTCTATGGGATTCAGGTCTGGACTCATTGCTGGCCACCTTAGAAGTCTCCAGTGCTTTTTCTCAAACCATTTTCTAGTGCTTTTTGAAGTGTGTTTTGGGTCATTGTCCTGCTGGAAGACCCATGACCTCTGAGGGAGACCCAGCTTTCTCACACTGGGCCCTACATTATGCTGCAAAATTAGTTGGTAGTCTTCAGACTTCATAATGCCATGCACACGGTCAAGCAGTCCAGTGCCAGAGGCAGCAAAGCAACCCCAAAACATCAGGGAGCCTCCGCCATGTTTGACTGTAGGGACCATGTTCTTTTCTTTGAATGCCTCTTTTTTTCTCATGTAAACTCTGTGTTGATGCCTTTGCCCATAAAGCTCTACTTTTGTCTCATCTGACCAGAGAACATTCTTCCAAAACGTTTTAGGCTTTCTCAGGTACGTTTTGACAAACTCCAGCCTGGCTTTTTTATGTCTTGGGGTAAGAAGTGGGGTCTTCCTGGGTCTCCTACCATACAGTCCCTTTTCATTCAGATGCCGACGGATAGTACGGGTTGACACTGTTGTACCCTAGGACTGCAGGGCAGCTTAAACTTGTTTGGATGTTAGTCGAGGTTCTTTATCCACCATCCGCACAATCTTGCATTGAAATCTCTTGTCAACTTTTCTTTTCCGTCCACATCTAGGGAGGTTAGCCACAGTGCCATGGGCTTTAATCTTCTTGATGACACTGCGCACGGTAGACACAGGAACATTCAGGTCTTTGGAGATGGACTTGTAGCCTTGAGATTGCTCATGCTTCCTCACAATTTGGTTTCTCAAGTCCTCAGACAGTTCTTTGGTCTTCTTTCTTTTCTCCATGCTCAATGTGGTACACACAAGGACACAGGACAGAGGTTGAGTCAACTTTAATCCATGTCAACTGGCTGCAAGTGTGATTTAGTTATTGCCAACACCTGTTAGGTGCCACAGGTAAGTTACAGGTGCTGTTAATTACACAAATTAGAGAAGCATCACATGATTTTTCTAACAGTTCCAATACTTTTGTCCACCCCCTTTTTTATGTTTGGTGTGGAATTAAATCCAATTTGGCTTTAGGACAATTCTTTTTGTGTTTTTTCATTGAAGACAAATTAAATGAAGATAATAATACCAAAGAATTTGTGATTGTAATCATTTTCAGGAAGAAACTGAGTATTATCTGACAGAATTGCAGGGGTGTCAATACTTTTGGCCACAACTGTATCAGGCTGCCTATAGCAACCAATCACAGCTCAGCTTCTATTTTCCTACAGGTCATTAATATGACATATTCAAATTCTATTTTGTTATAGCTAACAGCAGTTATTTATTAACCCGGGCGTAGCCGGGTAGTACAGCTAGTCTAATATATAAAGCTGAATGTGTGTATGTGTGTGTGTATGTCCGGGATTGGCGTCTGCACCGTCGCAACTACAGCCACAAAATTTTGCACAGTCACACATCTGGACCCTGACAGCATCATAGTGAAAAAATAGCAGCCACTAGTGATCAATCTGCAAAAATACAACAGAATCCTTTCATATTTTTCTTGTTTTACAAGCATTTTGCAGTTCCTACATATAAGAAGATGAGATAACCCCTTTAATAATATATATAGTTTGTATTGTGAAATTACTACCTGATTCCTATGTATATGTATTGGAGAATTCTTGTACACAGCTTGGTAGAATTCTCATCTCTAGTAGCGTTAAAACTAGCGATGGGCGAATCCTAAATTACTCGGAATCGCTTGACTCTAGCGAGTCCGAGCACAGGACTCGCTACTCGTTGCGAGTCTAGCGAGTCCAATGTTAATGAATGGGGAAGCGAGTAATAGCGAGTAGTTTGCGATTTACAAATCACAGATGTGCCTCGGAAGCTTCAGCCTGAAGCAATCCTTGTTTTGCCATTGATTTGCATTGGACTCGTTTACTTTGCAAGTAATCGCTGGGAAACTCGCACAGATAAGAGTCCTGTCTGCTCTGTGTGCTGGCTGCCACAGCTCCAGGGTCCTAGAGCTCGCCTGCTGCCTGATGTAGCAGAGCTGAGATTGTTCTCAGTCTGCTCATTCCCTGTGCATAGACATCTATATCTATGCACAGGGATGAGCAGAGAGGACATCGCGTTTTGGATTGCGTCGGACGGAAGAGGATTTTTTTAATTAAAGATGGAGTCCCTAATGGCTTTTTTTTTTATTTCTAATAAAACATTTTCTCTGTGTTGTGTTTTTTTTAAAACAATTTAATAGAAATTCATGGCGGTCATGTCTAATATTGGCGTGACTGCCATAAATTTCGGGCTTAGGGCCAGCTGATAATACAAAGCTGGCCCTAACCTCTTTATTACCCAGCGTGCCACCGCCACCAGAGCCGCTGGAAGAGCCGGGTTCAGCGCCAGAGGATGGCGCTTCAATGAACGCGCCATCTTCTGGGGCGGCTGCGGGCTGCAATTTGCAGCGGGGGGTGCCCAGAAAGCTTTGGCATCCCTGCGCTGCGGATTCCAGCCCCCAGCTGCTTAGCTGTACCTGGCTAGACATAGAAATTGCGCGGAGACCCACGCATTTTTTTTAAATTATTTCATGAAATTCTAAGATTCTGACTCTGAGACTCTGACTCTGAGACTCTGACTCTGAGACTCTGACTCTGACTCTGAGATTCTGACTCTGAGACTCTGACTCTGAGACTCTGACTCTGACTCTGAGACTCTGACTCTGAGATTCTGACTCTGAGACTCTGACTCTGACTCTGAGACTCTGACTCTGACTCTGAGACTCTGACTCTGACTCTGAGACTCTGACTCTGAGATTCTGACTCTGAGACTCTGACTCTGAGACTCTGAGACTCTGACTCTGAGACTCTGACTCCGAGACTCTGACTCTGAGACTCTGACTCTGAGACTCTGACTCTGAGACTCTGACTCTGAGACTCTGACTCTGAGACTCTGACTCTGACTCTGAGACTCTGACTCTGACTCTGAGACTCTGACTCTGAGACTCTGACTCTGAGACTCTGACTCTGAGACTCTGACTCTGAGACTCTGACTCTGACTCTGAGACTCTGAGACTCTGTGTCTGACTCTGAGACTCTGACTCTGAGACTCTGACTCTGAGACTCTGACTCTGAAATTCATGAAATAATTTAAAAAAAATGTGTGGGGCTCCGCGCAATTTCTATGTCTAGCCAGGTACAGCTAAGCAGCTGGGGGCTGGAATCTGCAGCACAGGGATGCCCAAGCTTTCTGGGCACCCCCCGCTGCAAATTGCAGCCCGCAGCCGCCCCAGAAGATGGCGCGTTCATTGAAGCGCCATCCTCTGGCGCTGAACCCCGCTCTTCCAGCGGCCCTGGTGGCAGTGGCACGCTGGGTAATAAAGGGGTTAATACCAGCTTTGTTATACAAGCTGGTATTAAGCCCGAGATTCTTAATGTCAGGCCACGTTTGACCCAGCCACTAAGAATCTCCAATAAAGGGTTAAAAAAAACACCACACAAAGAAAATTTTTATTTGAAATAAAAAAAAAGCCATTTGGGACTCCATCTTTAATTAAAAAAATCCTCTTCCGTCCGACGTAGTCCAAAACGCTATGTCCTCTCTGCTACATCCCCTGTGCATAGATATAGATGTCTATGCACAGGGAATGAGCAGACTGAGAACAATCTCAGCTCTGCTACATCATGTCTGTGAGCAGGTGGGCTCTAGGACCCTGGAGCTGCACAGAGAAGACAGCTGGACTCAGCTCGCAATGTAACAGCAGTTACTTTGCGAGTTTCCCTGCTATCACTGGCACAGTAGCCGAGTCTACTGCAACACAATGGCAATCCTAGTTTTGTCAGCATTTGCCATTGATTTGCATTGGACTCGTGCGAGTAAACGCTGGGAATCTCGCAGAGTACCGAGTCCTGCGAGTCCCTTACTACTCGCCGAGTAACGAGTCCTAGCGAGTAGATTCGCCCATCCCTAGTTAAAACAAGAGAAGAACGAATCTTCTGAAATTCGATTCAGGCAGAATTTCATCTATTTTATAAGTCAGAAGGTTATATGTGATTATATCGAACAAAACAATTACAAAATTATAAAAGAAATACAGTTCATCTATGTCTTTGAGGGCAGCGCATTGCTGAGCACATTGTAAAACACAATAAACATTTTTTCTATGCATCACTATTTAGGGTAAGGATGAAGATTATGAAGGTTAGTCCTTTTCATTATACAGTTTATTCTAGTAATTACATTCTAATTATTAAGCATTGTAATTAGGGATGAGCGAGTATACTCATTACTATTTGGTACTCGCCTAATAGTACGGTACTTGGGCTACTTGTTACTCTGCGAGTATCCTTGCTATTACTCGCTAAGTAACGAGCAGCATTTCAGTCAGTGGGAAATGCGAGTAATTCCTCAGCTGCCAGACCCTATATGGGTACCTTTACACGCCGCTACTGACGGGTGGATACAGCCAGCTACTTCACGTGCACGAGCACGCACAAACGGTTACAAACGGTAAACGCACCATCTTTACACGCTGCCACAAGGTGCGCTACGCTACGTTACATCTATCTCTGGATACACCGCCGGGTGTCTCAAGTCACCTTCTGTAGCTCATCTTACCTCATTTACACACCGCTACAACCAGCTAATATGGGCGGACCTGGTGCAGCAGGGACAGCACATAGGCGTGCCACAATTGTGGATTACGAGACGTCCGTACGCTGATAGGACAAAGCAAGAAACCCATGATTGGCCAGGCATCGCCGGAGGCTGTTTAATACATGACGCTCGAGCAATTGTGTAATGTGAGTGGTCAGCTCCTTAAATATGCCTCCCTATGCAGCGACTACCAATCGTAACGCAGGAGCTTCCACCAATGATCGCTGAAGGGGGGTGGTATCCCGGAGCCTGTGTTATGCCCCAGCTACATACCAGGTACATTGCCTGGTGTCGACACATCCCTTCTGTTGCTTCTTTACACGCCGATACAGCTCGCTACAACCGCCTGTGTAGCCACCTGTTTCCGGGCAGTGCTCGGAAACAGATGTATCTGTTGCCGGGTGCCTCCTACCGTCTTTACACGCCGCTACTACGGGGTATTTTGCCGCTACAAGCTACATTTGTAGCCTGTAGCTGGTTGTATCCACCCGCCAGTAGCGGTGTGTAAAGGGCCCCATATAGAGCTCTGGCGGTAGAGGAAAAGGCAGCATTCCCTACATGATAGGCACCTGGTGGTTCGGGGGCAGCCTGTTCCTGCCTGCTGTACCTGGCCGGACACAAAAATACGGTGAAGCCCACGCCCACATTTTTGGGAATAATTAATAAAACAATAATACAAAAAAAAAAGAACTACATCTTTATTAACCCTTCGACCATGCTGGAGGAGTTAATAAAGATGCAGTTCCTTGTTTTTGGATTTTTATATGGATTTTCCCAAAAGTGTTAATTTCATGAAATAAAAAAAAAAATGCCGGGGCTTCGCGCAATTTCTATCAGAGATGTAGCAGAACTGTGCACCCGGGTGTGGGAAAATTCATGTGAGTTCATGCAGCGAAGCATGAACTCACATGAACCCTGCCAGCACTGCTACTTCAAATGAACAGCTGACCCGAGTCAGCTGTTCATTTGAACATACCGGTGGGAAAGCTGGCTAAAGCAGAGATCCCCTTGCTCTGACAGCGGTGACTCGCTCATGACAGCAGGATCCTCCTCTCCCCCCACCGCCTCCCCACCCGATCCTAAGTTAAGAGGGGGCAGGGAGGAGCAAGAGGGAGCGGGAAGCGCAGAACAGGAGGAGAAAGTCGCCGGTGAAGTCTTCCGGTTTCCTCGCCTGCGTCCCCCGCTACCCGCTCCCTGCTGCTCGCTCCCCGCCTGCTCCTAACTCAGGATTGGGTAGGGAGGCGGTGGGGGGAGCAGTGCATCCTGCTGTCAGGCTGCGGGGAAGCGAGTAGGCAGCTACATCATTGTTTAAAACCCGGCGGCTTTTTACCGCCAGGTTTTAAACAATCATGTAGGGAATGCTGCCTTTTCCTCTGCCGCCAGACCTCTATATAGGGTCTGGCAGCTGAGGAATCACTCGCATTACTCGCTTCCACATTGACTTACATTGGACTCGCTATACTCGTAACGAGTACCGAGTATCGGGACCTACTCGTTAAGAGTATAGAGAGTCAGAATATTTCAGTACTCGCTCATCCCTAATGGTACCTTTACACGCCGCGACGGCAGGCTGGGTACATCGCGCTACTTCACGTGCATGAGCACGCCCGAACGGCTACAAACGGTCAACGCACTCTCTTTACACGCCGCCATAAGGTTCGCTACGCCACGCTACATCTATAGCTAGCTACATCGCCGGGTGTCTCAAGTAGCCAGCTGTAGCGTAGCGTACCATGTTTACACACCGCTCCAACAAGCTACTATGGGCGGACCCGGTGCAGCAGGGATAGCACATAGGCGTGCAACAATCTTGGATTACGAGCCGTCCGTACGATGATAGGACAGCGCAATATCATCATGATTGGCCAGGCATCGCAGTAGGCTGATTAATACAGCACGCTCGAGTAATTGTGTAGTGTGACTGGTCAGCTCCTTAAATATCCCACCCTATGCTGCGACTACCAATCATAAAGCAGGAGCGACCTCCAATGATCGCAGATGGGGCGCGGTAACATGGCGACTGTGTCACGCCTTAGATACATGGCAGCCACATCGCCGGGTGTCCAGAGTTGCCTTCCGTTGCTTCTTTACACGCCGATACAGCTCGCTACAATCGGCGATGTTGCCTTAAGTTTATGAGCAGAGACCATAAACAGATGTATCTGTCGCCGGCTGTAGCGTCGCCTCTTCAGACGCCGCTACTACAGGCGATATGGACGCTACAAGCTACAATTGTAGCTTGTAGCGCGATGTATCCAGCCTGCCGTCGCGGCGTGTAAAGGTACCATAAGGGTACCTTTACACGCCGCTACTGGCTGGTGGATACAACCAGCTACTTCACGTGCACGAGCACGCACAAACGGTTACAACGGTAATCGCACCACCTTTACACGCCGCCACAAGGTGCGCTACAGTAGGTTACATCTATCTCTAGATACACCGCCGGGTGTCTCAAGTTACCTTCTGTAACTCACCTTACCTCATTTACACACCGCTACAACAAGCTAATATGGGCGGACCTGGTGCAGCAGGGACAACACATAGGCGTGCTACAATTGTGGATTACGAGACGTCCGTACGCTGATAGGACAAAGCAAGAACATCATGATTGGGCAGGCATCGCAGGAGGCTGTTTAATACATGACGCTCGAGCAATTGTGTAGTGTGACTGGTCAGCTCCTTGAATATGCCTCCCTATGCAGCGACTACCAATCGTAATGCAGGAGCTTCCTCCAATGATCGCTGATGGGGCGCGGTAACCCGGAGCCTGTGTCACGCCCCAGGTACAGACCAGGTACATAGCATGGTGTAGAAACAACCCTTCTGTTCCTTCTTTACACGCCGATACAGGTCGCTACAATCGGCTGTGTAGCCACCTGTTTCAGGGCAGTGCTCGGAAACAGGTGCAGCTACTGCCGGGTGGCTACTACCGTCTTCACACGCCGCTACTACGGGGTACATTGCCGATGCAAGATACATTTCTCGCAAGTAGCTGGTTGTATCCACCCGCCAGTAGCGGCGTGTAAAGGTACCCTAATTGTAATTATTCGGCATTTTGTTATATACACCAGAATATGTAACTATTAGCTTTAAAATTTTATGAATTTATGTGATAAATAAATAAGCAAAAATATACTATGAAAGACATATGCCATATTTTTCAGACTTTAAGATGCACTGGAATATAAGACGAACCCAGATTTTAGAGGAGGAAAATAGGGAAAACATTAAGTAAAAATGTGGTTATAATTAACTGTTATGGAGGATCTGTTGCTGACACTGTTATGGGGGTAATATACCTATCTCTGGCCCCTTCCAGCTAATATATAGCCTCCCATCTTGTTATATAGACTCCCATCCTGGTATTTAGCCCCCATCCTGATATATAGTCTTAAATCCTGGTATATAGTCTCCCATCCTGGTATATAGCCTCCCATCCTAGTGTATAGCCCCCCCATCCTAGGATATAGCCTCCCATCCTGGATATGGACCCACATTCTGATATATAGCCCACCCAACCTGGGATATAGCCCTCATCATGGTATATAGCCGCCCATTCTGAAAACAGACTCCCATCCCATTAAATAGCCCCACACCTTGATATATAGACTCCCATCCTGGTATATAGCCTCCTATCCTGGTATATAGCCTCCAATTCTGGTATATAGCCTCCCATCCTGGTATATAACCTCCCATCCTGGCATATAACTTCCCATCCTGGATATGGACCCACATTCTGATATATAGCCCCCCAATCTGGTATATAGCCCCCCATCCTGTTATATGTGCCTCTTGTTCCCCCTGTGCCTGTGTCCCCCTGTGCCTGTGTCCCCCTGTGTCTGTGTCCCCGTGTGTCTCTGTGTCCCCCTGTGTCTCTGCCTGTCCCCCTGTGCATGTATCCCCTGTGCCTCTGCTTGTCCCCCGTGCCTGTGTCCTTCTGTATCTCTGCCTGTCCCCCTGTGCCTGTGTCCCCTGTGCCTGTACCCCTGTGCCTGTGTCCCCCTGTGTTTGTGTCCCCCTGTGTCTCTGCCTGCCCCCCTGTGCGTGTGTCCCCCTGTGCCTGTGTCTCCCTGTTTGTCCCCCTGTGCCTCTGCCTGTCCTCTGTGCCTGTGTCTGTGTCCCCCTGTGCCTGTGTCCCTTGTGCCTGTGTCCCCCTGGGACTCCCTGTGCCTGTGTCCCCTTTGCCTGTGTCCCCCTGTGCCTCTGTGTCCCCCTGTGCCTCTTTGTCCCCCTGTGCCTCCCTGTGCCTGTGTCCCCTGTGTCTCTGTGTCCCCCTGTGTCTCTGTGTCCCCCTGTGCCTGTGTCCCCTGTGCCTGTGTCCCCTTGTGTATCTGTGTCCCCTCTGCCTGTCCCCCTGTGTCTATGCCTCTGCCTCTTCCCCTGCACTCAGTCCTCCCCCCATGCCCCCTTCCGTTTTCACCCCTGCCTGCCCCCCTGTGTCTATGCCTCTGCCTCTTCCCCCGCACTCAGTCCTCCCCCCATGCCCCCTTCCGTTCTCACCCCTGCCTGCCAAGACTGGTGATGCTGATGCCGGCTGAAGACTCCAGGAATACACTCTGCCTGGAGCGGGTAATGTGAGAGGGCGGGCTGATGTGATGTCACACAGGCTGTCACATGACCAGAGTGTATTCCTGGAGTCTTCAGCCGACATCAGTATCAGCAGACTTGGGCAGGTAGGGGTGAGAACAGAGGGGGCGGAGGGGGTAGTGTGCGGGGGTTCCACTGGCGGTAGTGTGTGGCAGCACTGCCGCCAGCGGATGCCACATTGTTGCACCCTACTTGGGTGTATAATTGCCTTGTGGTTTCTGCCGGATGTGACATACTGATACAACCAGACGGACAGTTGCCACAAGGCAATTATATATAAGATAGTTTTGGTAGTTGGTTCAATATTTTTGAACATGCATGTATTTTATAAGTAATTACACCTACCATGATAAGTCCATCATCTACTTTACGTTGACTTGTGTGGTGGATTATATTGCATTTACCAACCCTTTACTTCTATCATGTAGGCACACACATTTCATATTACATTAACTTTATTACCTTTACAACCGGCTTCATTAACTTTTGTGCTGTCATCTTGTTCGGGTCATTAATTATTCTGTCTACCTCACACATCATGTATTTTTAAATGTGTGCTTTGCTTTCTGCTTTTTGTTTACATAGTAAGAACATTTTCTCCACCTTGTATTTTGTAAACCAATAAAAATTATTGTTTTATACTATTGTGTCTGTTCTCGCTACACGGCCATGGGCATATGATGCTAAGCAGGCAGATAAACCACTATACTAAGTCCAATAAGGAGACTTTTGCTGAAGTCTGTGTACTTATTGAACATGGTAGTATGATTTGGTGAAAGTGGGAACAATAGGGATACATACAATCAGTGCATCAATCAATAGAATAGCTATATGATATGCATACAATATCTAAATAAGCCTTGATCCAACCTAGAATTCAAGAAACTAGAGAAGAGCAACATTTGGAGCATTTAATGGCTTGAAACAATATATACTCTTTATCAACAATGCTATCAAAAGAGGGAATAAGATGGACACTGTGTTCCTGTATGAGCTCCATAATGCATTGCAAAGGGGAGGAGAAGGAAAGACATAAAAAATAGAAAACTGATGCCGATAAAAGGTTCAGCCACTAGAGGGAGTTAAAGTACTATCAACCAACTAAATAAGGAATTTTGCTTTGCTAAAGAGCAGAACACTCTATAAACAAACTAGTGAACAGCATAGGTTATACTGAGAGCCACAATAGGAAAAAACAGATAAGTGCTGGAGGCAGAAAACTATTGCTTTGCATGACCTCCAAGTTGGGTTTTGTGCTATGAATCTCTTTTATGTTCACCGACTGGTCTTAGTTCAATGGCGACCTATTAGTCCTTGGGAGACAATATTTTATATTATCTATGCGTATCCACAATATTGTGTACTAATTATTATTTTTTCTATTTATTTCTTATATGAGCTTACCAACTGTGCCTGTGATTAGGAAAGAGCGAGTATAATCGTTACTATTCAGTACTCGCCGAATAGTAACAATAGTCGGCTACTCGCTACCGCAATGTAGTGACTGGCACAGAGCAGAAACATCTGAGTAACGGTTTGCTATATAGGTGATCCTGGCTGCTGCATTGAGGATAGACTGGAGAGGGGAAAGCTTACTGCGTGAGGCTAGCTAATAAAGAATTACAGTAGTCAAGGCGGGAATGAATCAGGGCCACCTTGAGGGTTTTAGTTGTTTCCATAGTGAGGAAAGGGCAAATTCTGGAGATATTTTTCAGGTGCAAGCAAAAGGAGCGGGTGAGAGATTGTATATATGGGGTGAAGGAGAGATCAGCGTCCAAAATAACACCCAGACAGCGAGTCTGCTGATCCGGCACTATTGTGATGCCGCACACCGAGAGAGAGATGTCAGGTTTAGGGAGGTTGGGAGCAGAAGAAGTTCAGTTTTGGAAAGCTTGAGTTTCAGATGGAGAGCGGACATGATATTGGAGACTGCGGTTAGACAGTCATTGGTGTTCTTTATTAGAGCAGGAGTAAGGTCAGGGGAGGAAGTGTATAGTTGTGTGTCATCAGCGTAAAGATGGTACTGAAATCCAAATCTGCTGATGGTGCGTCCAATCAGGGCTGTGTAGAGAGAGAAGAGAAGAGGGCCAAGGACTGAACCCTGAGGGACCCCAATAGTGAGGGGAAGAGTGTCCTTTGTGCCTATTTGTGTCCTTTGCTCAATTTAGATATGAATTTAGTGGATAGGATTTGTGAGATGTGGGGAGCCGTGTAGTGGCTCACAAGCTTAAGTGTTTTGGACCAAAAGGCAAACCAATACCCCACAATTTGTTGTATGTTAAAAACTAAATTTCCACAATTTCAGCACCTGTCATTGTGTTTTTTTGCACTCTTTTTATTGCTGTGTGTAGCTGGGCCATATGGGTGCGGTTGTTCCAGCAGGTAGTAGTGTTGACTGCCATAACAGCCCGCCTTCTGAGATAGGGGATAATGTAAGAGGCTGGGCATGCACTATGCAACCTGTGTGAACAGCGCCCTATATGAATCCCATTCTGTTTGCAGGACAACCAGTGGTCACTCCCTCTGTGAGAAAGGAGGTTGCTAGTGATTGGGGCTGGTGTCCTGCATTCATGATGCCTTCAGTTATAACCTGGGCAAAGCTGCACACAGCACTGAGTGTAATGGTCTCCAGACCTGAATCTTCTGTGGTAAGAAAAGTAATTTTCTATTTGTGTCCTTGGCTCACTTTAGATACGAATTAAGTGGATAGGACTTGTGAGATGTAGGGAGCCGTGTAGTGGCTCACAAGCTTAAGTGTTTTGGACCAAAAACAAACCAATACCCCTCAATTTGTTGTATTTTTTAACAACTTTTCTTCACTTTTAGTATACTTTCACAGTGTATATATAGATACACTGCGAAAGTACTCGCATTTCAATTTGACTCGCTATACTCGCAATGGGTACCGAATACCGGGACCTCCTCGTTGCGAGTATAGCGAGTCCGATTACTTCAGTACTCGCTCATCCCTACCTGTGGTACCTTCAAATGATAGGGGCCACGTGCTGCTCCCTCAAGTTTGTAAAAGAGGTGTAAAAAAATTGTCTTCTGTGACTCAAATCCTCAGTATGTCTTTGTATCCTACTCATTTTTACTGAAATTAATTTATATGGATATAAACTGGGGTGAATTTACCAGGTAGGACACTGTGCAGGATTGAGCCCTAGCAAGTTTATTGACCCAACATATGCCAAAAAATAATGGTTGGATTTCGTAGATTCTGAAGTTTTTTAGATCTCTTTCTCACCATCATTTTTAAGGTTGATCAAGATATTTTGAGGGATAGCATTTGGAGTGAATTCTAGGACCTTAAGCAATTACCATCGGGCAATGTATCTTAAGATAAACAACTCTTTAAGTTTTAAAACCCTGACAGCTGGATCAACACCTGTAAATTGTTTATATGGCTACATTTGTCTTGATGTATTCTGTTTCATGGTCTCAAAGATGGGTGCCTAAATTACCTAAAAAATAAACAAAATCCTGTTGAGTGAGCTCCATTCTTTGCAAAATGTTTTATGTTATACACATAGGTATTTCAAAATGGGTAAAAGGGGTAATAAAACTTTTCAAAAAGCTGCACCTGTACCCTACTGGTTCCTGTACAGACTAGTATCCCTAGCGGCACCACCCATAATGACTCCTGTACAGGCTGCACTATACCTAGTTGCAACACCAGAAACCCAAAGGTTAGACCTGTCTGCCTAAAAGGCTTTTGAGTTGTTCCTCTTACCTCCTGAGAAACCATAAGGGAGGTCACTATGCACTATAAACTAACAGAGGTAAAGCTTGCAGAGATATGCAGAGACCAACAGTGAGGACACATAAAATGTAAGTACAAGTGGAAAAGGTCAAATGGAAAATGCAAGCTAGGGTAGCCTCCTCAAAATCTAACAGCAAACAAGAGAAACATGAAGGTAAAATATATGATAAAGCACAGAGAAAATGCTACACTGGTCATTGTCTAACAGGAACACATCCCTAGCAGTGGGGCTGAAACGTTTTAGCAGAATCCACATAGAACTATAGTCAGCTAAGAAGGTTTTATAAGATGGGTATAAATAGCCCCACCCGAAATGTGATAGGACAGAGAAAATGAACAAGGAAGAACACCTGATCACTGAAGCAAAAACAAAAGACAATCAGCAATTGGACAGGGCCTAAGCAGGCTGTGGATCAGCAAGTAAGGAAACATGCATCTCAAGGTCAACAGATCAAGGCCCAAACCCCAGGCATGACATTTTAGTTTTGTGGAATTCCTTTTGGGATACTCTGTTAAAATATGTTTATATCCTACAAAGACATATAGTAAGGACAAATCTAATAGGTCAACCTCTATAATAAACATAACTTTTAGCACTTGGGATCAATAACAACTTAATAAATATTTAATAACAATTGCTAAAAACTGTTCAAAAATACAGTTGGGAAAGTTGTCAAAATGTAAAAAATGTCAATAAAATAAAAAAGATAGGGAAAAAAAATAGAGAAATTAATTTCTATGCAAAACAACACTATAAAAAGAGATTAAAGTTCCCGAAGCCAGGAGCCACACTGTGAAATGTGTTGGCACTGGGCAAAAAGTGTTGCCTACAACATATTGCACAGCGAGATTTTTATAGTCACAAGTATGTATTTTCCACACGCATGCTAACAAGGCAATATGTCACCAAGCCTGCAGAAAGAGAAAAAGGGCCCTGAAAATCAGAGTGCACGGTTACAAAGCACCAGATAGGAGCGCGACTCGGATTAAGAACAGAAGGAGTTTCGAACGCGACACTTTTTTTAGTGCCTGATAAGTATTTCAGAAGTTGGAGTACAGATTGACCTTTCCGATTATCAGGACCGCTTGCAGTGCTCAAACATGCAAAGAATTCCTAATCAAGAAATATTTTCAGCAGAGACAAAAGAAGCAGAAATGTATTTGATGTGAAGCCAATGTACAGTCGGAAAGCTATTCAGACTCCTCAGATAACAGATTCATACATGAGCAATAGCTCCAATGTGCAGCTGTCTCAATTGCAAATCCCACTGCTGAGACGACGCTTTCCAAAAGCTTAAAATAGAATTTCTGTGCTGTTGTACATGGTACAGTGGCTGCGCTGCACACTAAGTAGTTCTGGGGAGGAAAAGCTCATATGTGTTAAAGAATACCTGTCCTTTTTTTGCAATCCTGTAGAAATAAAAGTAATTTCTGAAAAGAGAACAAATAGGGTCTCATCTAAGGCTGGCTTCACGCTACGTTTTTGGGGACCCGGGTCTATCCATTTTTAAAGGGTCCTATTTTGCATCCCATGTATCCCAATGGTGCCGGATTGGTCATATATGGCCATCCGTTTCTGAGAGTTCAGTCCGGGGTTCGTTTTTGTCCTGTTTTCTTCAGGACCCAAAGACTGCACCGTTTTGGGGCGCACCGGACAAAACCGGACAGAAACTAATCCACCACGAGCCGGATTACCTATAATGTAATCCTCTCTCTCTCTCGACTGACGTTATCTTTATTTCCTATGGCTGCAAAAATTCATAATGCATTTGTATGGACAAAATGGATCCTTCAAAAAACAAGATCCGGGAGGTGAAGTGAAATCTGTTTCCACACATCCGTTCCTGCAAAAAACAGGATCCACACAGACAGGCTAAAAGCGTGATGTGAAGGGGGCCTTAATAAATAAATGGATTCTCGTAAGACTGGATTCACACCACCAGTTTTTCAAATCCAGGGGGTGCGGGAAAAATCTGCATCCCCCCGGATTTCCCCGCAATTGTAAACCATAATGCAACTTGATGCACTGGCATCCTCTGACAGATTGTGTTACTTTTTTAGCTGTATCGGGTGGAAAATGACCTGCCCCCTTGTGGGTGTGTCATTTAAAACTTGGTTCCGGGCATGCTCAGTTAAAAAACCCAGATCTGGAATCCAGATTTAGATTCTGCCAGATCCAGGTTTCATAGACCACCATTATAATTTAATCGGTATTGCATTCGGGAGTTCATGGTTTTGAAGTGGTCACCAAAAATTTAAAATTGTGTTTTTTGTTTCAGTAAAAAAAAACACACACACCCGGAGCAGGGGAACCATAAGCAACTGGATGCACCCGTAAGTTCCTGCGGCTCCAATAAAAGTCAATGGGGCCAAAAACGGATTAGAGTGCATCAAGTTTCAGATGGATATACCCAGATTAAAAAAAAATGTAGTGAGAAACTAGCCTAACTTGAAAAGGCTCACGTTGGATGGTTGTGAGAGTCACAACTACTATAAGCACATAGAAACAGCTGCAGTGGACATACGTTGAATAAAATGATGTGGAGAATAGGAAAAAGGGTATAATCCCACGCTGCTGTTGGCCGAATATCAATATCAGATAGTCCAGATGAAATGATATCATATGAAATCATAAATGAGTCAACACGTTTCAAAGCCACAACGAACTTCTTCCGCAAGACAAATCATAATCCTATTGTATGAGGAAGTAGCTCACTGTGGCTTTGAAATGTGTTGACCAAGGAATCATTTATAAACTATCTGGACTATCTGATATTGATCTTCGACCAACAGCAGCGTGGGATTATAACCTTATACCTATTCTCTGTATCATTCTAATCTTATAGAAAAGCATTGTCTTTCAGTCATCCTTCCCGACAACAACTCAAAAACTGTTTCTAGTCTAATATGTCTAGAAACAGTCCCAGGCTTCCTGCTCTGCTTCTTGACAGCCACTCTTTACTGTACTTAGTGGCTATTAAGATTCGGTCGGCGCTACAGGTGCTGTAATTTTCTTTCCCTTACTGCCCAGTAAGCCTTGCTTATACTATTCTCTAATGGGCTGAACTTGATTTCATATTATGTCTATATAGAGAGTAACAGGCAGGAGAGCAAGACCAGAGACACAAAGAAACAGATTATTCTGATGGATTACACTTGACAACAGACAGTTCATCTAAGCCCCGACTCATGGATATGGGTGTTATTCACACCACTATTGATGAGGAGAGTGATGGAGTCATAGGAAACTGAGTCATTAAAGAGAATCTGTCAGCAGACTGTATCACTATAAAGTAAAGCTCTGGCCAAAATGGCACTATGACGAAGAATAATTTGATACCTGTGGTGAAAGAATCCGATCTGAAGTTGATGAATAATCTTGCTCTAAAGTTTGCTTCTAATGACATCTTCTGTGCATTGGTATTCATTGGGACAGGAAGTTGGGGGTAGGGTCTTCTTCTGCTTCTCTGCTCCTCCACCTGCCTCCTCCGTTTATTCTCCAGGTCACTGATTATTCAGTGCGTTTTCTCCCTTTTAAAACTCTACACCTCTATCATCTTTGTGAATTGTGGCGCATGCAGTTTGATTGTGCAGGTGGTCAGCAGATCTTCAATAAAATGGCATTGGAGGCAACGCATGCGCAGATCTAGATTTTATCTTAATGATCTCTTCACTAAGCCTAAATCTAGAATTGCACATTGCCCACTTTTGGCACCATTTTATTTTAGACAGTCTGTAGAATGACACTTCTCATGGTCTTCATCAATATTGCTGCGGTGGTGAGATGAAATCGGGATCTGTGCATGCGCTGCTAATGCTGTGATTTTATTGAAGACAAGGTACAGTGTCATTCTACAGACTGTCTTCAATAATATGGTGCCAAAGGTGGGCAATGTGCAGATACAAATTTAGGCCTAATGAAGAGGTTATTGAGATGAAATCTGGATCTGTGCATACGTTGCCAATGCCACCATTTTATTGAAGACCAAGCGCAGTGTCATTCTACATACACTCTTCAAAAATATGGTGCATGTGCAAAATCCAGATTTGGTGATTGAGCTAAAATCTCGATCTGCGCATGTGCTGTCTCTGGCACTATTTCATTGAAGACCTACAGACCGTCCACAGAATCACACTGCACACGCGACACCCACCACAAAGATGGAGGCCGCACAGAATTTAAAAAAGAAGGCAGGTCACAGAACAATTACTGATATGTAGAAGAAACAGATGAGTATGGAAGAGGGGAGGAGAAGAAAAAGACCTCACCACCACAACCATAAATTGGATTACTTCACCATAGGTATCAGTTTGATAAGCATCACAGTACCAATATATATATGGCTCTTTAATTGATCATGTTAAATCCTGCTGTCAGGTTCTGATTAAGAGACACATACTTTGTCTTCAAAGTGGCTTGCCCTTTTGTGTTCTTTACCATAAATCGTACTTCAGTCTAAGACCAGAGTAAGACTATTGACATACGTTATGCCAAAACTTGTCATGAATTAGATAAGTAGGCATCTTGTTCTGCCCTTGCCCTACCCCAGCTTTGCCCATTTTGGCAGAGGTGGCCATAACTGGTGCAGAAATGGCAAAGTGTATATACACAGTTGAAATCAAAATTGTTCAACCCCTAATGTAAATTTGGTTTATTAGCAAAACTGAAAAACTTTCTGCTGTTGAAACTTACACAATCAAACATAAACAATTTAAACTACTCAAAACTAATATAACAAGTGGTTTCTCTGAATTTAGAACAAAATACCACTTTTATTGACTTCTACAGTCTCAGAGTTGTTCAACTTCTTCATTGCATGCATCTCTAGTAGTCAATGAAGCCATTTAATTGTTATAGAGATATGTAAAATAACAATAATCACATATAAATACATTTATTATGAAAACGCAAACTAAACAATAGGTACCATCATTTTTTGATTCCACGTTCCCTTTAAAATAGTCGCTTCTCCTTTGAAATGTTGTTTTATTGTCTATTTTGATTGAGGTGATGTTACTTTGAGAAATAATTAGCTCTCCGTCATCACAGTCACTACTTTATTGTTACCATACCTCCAGTTCTGAAAACGATATCATGTTCTTTCTATAGCTATTAAGATTGCAAAGTTGAGGTGTAAGAGATTAATTTATGTTTCTCTAGTGACAATAAACAACCATATGTATGTAGCAAGCTGTTTGATAACCCAAATCCATTGCATAAACTAGTGATGGGCGAGCACTCTCGGCATTTCCTGATACTTAGTCAAGTATCCCTGGTGCTTAAAGGGAACTTATCACCTCCTAAAACCAACCTAACCGATCAATACATATCCCTGCACCTTCCTATTAGCATTATAACCATCCCTCTCTGTGCTAAATGCTTCCTTTCAAAGTTGAAATAAACACTTTTATACTTACTCATTAGGATCATAAGGAAGTGGGGGCTATATGCAATTGTCCTCTGGTCGTGTTGTTTTGCAGCCTCCAGGATCCAGCCTCTATGTGCTGCTTTGCTTGTGCAGGCTCTGCCCCTCCTTCTCTCCTCCTCTGACACTCACAGCATGAAAATCATGTGTCCTGCCTTCAGCTCCACATTACAGTAGCACAGACAGAGAGGCTGGATCCTGGAGGCTGCAAAACAACACGCCCTGTCATCCTAATGAGTAAGTATTAAAGTGTTTATTTCAACTTTGGAAGGAAGCAAATAGCACAGCGAGGGATGGTTATAATGCTAATAGGAAGGTGCAGGGACATGTATTGATAGGTTATGTGGCTTCTAGGAGGTGACAGGTTCCCTTTAAGTGCCATGCTCGAGTTTGTTTTTCAGCCACTAAATATGCAGGCATTGCCTGCCAATCACAGTTATAGTGTAGCAATGTTTGCTACTGGCTTTACTGGGATTGGCTGGAAGCATCGCTCGATCTGGTCTGCATCAGACCTGCTTTAATTACTCTACCCATGAAACAGTGTAGGGAGAGCCGCTGTAGAAGGAATAGTGTATTAGAGTAATTACTGCATTACAGTCCTTGCGGCTACAGCATAAAAAAGTATTCTATAATAATACCGCTTTTAGCTATATTTAGTGTAGGGCTCACTGCTGGAGAAGGAATAGTGTATTAGTGGCATCTAGGTAGGTAGCCTTACAGTACTTGATACTGAATCATGAAATCAAAAGAACTTTTCATGCCTACACCTTTTCTATTATAGTCTGTATTAATACAGCACTTAGCTTCATACCTAATCTAAAATGCTCAAGGTGTGCAGTAAGGGGCAAAGACGTGAACCTCTTGCTGATGGTGGTGCACACAGACCTGCTGCTGCAACATAAAAAATCTATTCTATTTTCTAATAATCCAATTTTATCAGCGTTTAGTGTAGGGAGAGCTACTGGAGAAGAGATAGTGTATTAGAGATATCTAAGCAGGGATTATTGCTTTACAGTCCTTGATGCTGAATCATAAAACCAAAATAACTTTTCATGCCTACACCTTTTCTATTATAGTCTGTATTAATACAGCTCTTATTTTCATACCTAATCTGTGGTGTTTGCAGGACACCTCTGCTGAAGCCAGACTAGTGCAAATACTTGGTGTGTTGGATAGCAGATAATGCTTCTAGTCTGTTTCCCAGCACTATCCTGTAATGGGCTTCCCTGTATTTTGATTGCCATGCAAGATAAAGCCAGGCAGATGGGGTGCAAGCCTGTATCTGTCCTCTTTATCTGCGCCGAGAGTCAAAAATACAGGGAAGCGCTATGTAATTTTTTTTTTCAATTATTAATTTATTTTTACAGTACTATGGTGTGAGTAAGTGGGTGAGGGGCACAACAGACAGTTACAGACACTGTGACAGATAATGGGCGTCTGTGATTGGCTGTTGAATTAGCCTGAAAGCTTCCCCCATACGTTCTAGCATCTTGAATGTATGAGCAGTTTCCAGGTTACTCCAACAGCCAATCACAAACACCCACTTTCTGTGACTGCATCTGTGATTGGCTGTTGAGCCCCTCAGCAGTGAGTACCCAGAAAGTTAATGAGAAGCCTGGAAGTACAAGCGGGAGAATGGGGCAAGTATAAAGCTGCCATTTAAGTATTTTCTTTTTTTTTTTTACAGCTCTCCCACCTTCGAACCGAACCTGAACTGTAACATAGACTTCACAGGGAAGCCAGCATTCGGAGTCTGTGCCCGGATACTAACTGGTCGGTATGGACCTTAAACTTTACAGTTCAGGGTCGCCCATCACTAATAAAGGGTAAACATAGCCTAAGAGGTGGAGGAGGTGTATCTTTTTCCTTTTAATTATTTCACCTTAAATACATGTCATTATACTGCAAAGAATGTTTTGAAACATTTTTTCCTGTAAAATCCATTTTATCTTCGGTTTTGTATGTTTATTATCAGTGCATTAATGTGGAGTAATAATCTGACAATATTGTCCCCAGCAGCAACCGGGAAGTCAGAGATGCATCCAGGCATCTTCCACATGCTGTTCCCATTCAGTCCTGTATTCATGTAGTGTAACTTTACCTGTGTAAGAATATGTCCCTTCTCCTGGCCTGTGTTCCTGGACTACAATGTAATCAGGCCTTGTTCAACAGCAAGTGGGGGATATTGTCTTTGTTCTTTTCAGCAGGAGCTGACTCCAATAGATAACTTGTAAGGGTACCCTTACACGCCGCCACTGCGTGGTAGCAACTGCCTTTCATTCGGGATTTTTGTGACTGCTGCGTTGAAATTGCTATAAAGTGGCGGTGTGTAATTTAGGAAAGTGATCGGGTTTCTCGCAGTTGCTTCGGGTAGCTGTTTCCGAGCCGTGTTCAAAAATCCAAGGCAACACAAAGGGAGAATTGCCATGGTAGTGGCGTGTAAACGGGGGACAGGGATGGAATCAGCGTCGCCTAGTGATTTCCCCGGGGGGTGCCACAGCGTGCTGGATACCACGCCCCATCAGCGATGATTGGTGGGGGCTACTGTGCTACCATTGGCTGTTCCTACACATGGCGCCATATTTAAAGAGCTGACCATTCACACTACACAATTGCAATTGCGTCATGTATTAGCCAGCCTTACTGCACAGGCTGGCCAATCATGATGCTACTGCGTTGTCCAATCAGCGTGTTAGCGTCACGGAATACACAACTCCGTCACGCCTATGTTTTGGCGCCGCAGAACATGTACGCCCACATTCCCCTACTGATTGTGGTGTGTGAAGGGGCGAGGTGATTCAACAGAAGGTTATCCGCAGGATCTGTGGGAACTTCCGGGGAACCACGATACATTCAGTTGACAACGCAATGGTGGCCTGTACATGCGGAATCGGCGATCGCTGGCAACCGTTAAAAATGTGCGCGTGCACGTATGGTTGATACCGGTTGCCAGGGATAGTGGCGGCGTGTAAAGGTACCTTAAGACAGAATGAAGCCCTGAGTTTCTAGAATCTTCAGACTTGAGCAAACCATCCAAAAGTAGTTGTGAACTCCCCTCTCCATAGGCTGATCCCAGGAGCCCAAACAATAGACCCATATGTGACCCAGGCAGATGAAAAGTGAGTTCTGATGATCGAGGGCCTGAAGCTGCGGCCAGACCCTAATGCCCTGTGTAGATGTATAGAAGCTGCCACATGGGATTGTGTGGTGTATCTCATCTGTTGGATCTGTTGACTCATCCAAGGACTAGTTATAAATTTCCCTGGCATCAGAGTACCGGGTGGCGCCCCCGAACTTGTTTTGCTGTTGTGGACTCATTGCGGACGCAACAGAATTATCTACACTTGTGCTGTTTCATTTTTCCTGTTCAAGAAAGCTTGTTGGATTGATGATTAGCCTGGTGTCCCTTCCTCCCTGCCACAATGAGCACCCCGATCCATGTTCGCTCATCACTACAAGCAATCACTGGGTGTCACAAATGCACATAAATGGTATGAGCTTCTCTCAACAGAATACTCAAGACATCTTTCTATTTTTCATGCTGGTCATCTTACGCCAAGGACAGGGAACCATTTTTCTTCCGGGGGGCCCTTCGGGGCTGTACAAAATTATCAACTTGAAAATGACCCACTATATTTGATTCAATCAACTCACCCCTACTGTGGTGGCTGGGGCTGCTTCTCTTTGGCATCAGTGAAATTTGTCATGTTGCTTCTCAACTGCTTTTCCAGGTTTGCTAGAGCCCTAGACATCACAGTAGAGGCTGGAAGCATATATATCACTGGGGGGGGCCGAGGCTGGACCATAAAGATCATAAAGATCACTGGAAAGCTGGATTTAAAGGGCAGACAGTCGGCAAAACGTATTAAATGATATATATTCTATGTTTTTAAAACTCTTCAACACGAGGCTTAGCATCTGCTCATATTCAATTTGAAAACCAATTTTAATGGTAGGTCGCTATTGCTGTAAAAATGGGTGGGATATGTTCGCACTTGTGGGACTTCGATCAGTGGCTAATGAAAAACAATAATAATGCCAAAAAAAAATCCTTAAGCTTGTTTTAAATTATTTCAATAGAGGAAGCGGCACTCACGGATCTTGGTTCCAAGCTATTTATTTATCCAAGTTACAGGATACATCCTTCAGGGAGGGTGTGCAGGGAGGGGAAGCATGAGCAACGGAATCCGTTTCGAGGAAAATTCCTCTTCTACGGGATCTCAAGCTTGGAACCAAGATCCGTGAGTGCCGCTTCCTCTATTGAAATAATCCTGCACTTGATCCTTTACAAGCTGGAGCACCGGGATCATTAACACCATCATCCACGGGAACTAACAGCTGCAACAACACAGGTCAGTGCCCTTTTGTACTCCTATATACATACAACTTGTTTTAAATTATTTTAATTATATATGTTCGCATAATTGCTAGTTGGAAAGGATTAGATCAGGCAAAGTTTGAAGTTGGCTATTCGCCAGGATTTTCCCAAGCTATTCGATTCATAGAAATTATTCTCTGTAAATGTATTGTCTTTTATTATACTCTGTTACCTCTTCAGACCCCAGAGCATAATAAAAATAAGATATATATAAAATAATAACGAATTTAATACTCACCTTCTCGGTCATCTCTTCAGCCTCTCCATTCTTCACTTTTACCATCCGGTCCTCATCACTGTATATTCTGATTACCATAATTCGCACTGAAATCCTTTTACACTGGGCTGGGGCTTGTAGTTCTGATGAGAGGGAGGGTTGTGCACAAGAGGACAGAAGGTAACTGCATCATCATACTACAACAGGATCAGAAGATGGGGTGACTATCAGACAAGTAGGAGTGGAGGGGTTAGATAGGAAAATGACGATGTGTGTATAAGGATTTTTTATTATGTTATGTAACATTTTAATGACTCTTTATGAATGCAGACTACTTGAAAGTTAAAGGGGCGGTCCACTACTTCTCAGAGTGGGTCATCAGTGTCTGTTCAGCCGGGACCCGACACCAATCAGCTGTTGTCGGTACCAGAAGCAGCTGCCTGAAGCCTAAAGTGCTCAGTTTATGAGCTGCCCCATCTTCTGATAGTGATCGTGGCTGTGTATTGCACATCCACCTCTAATGGTACCTTTACACGCCACTACAGAAGGTTGGAAACAACCGGGTGTCTCACATGCACGAGCACGTTCCAACGGTTGCAAATGGTACCCGATACCGAGTTTACACGCCGCTACAAAGTGCTCTACAGAAGGTTTAATCTATCCCTGGAGGCACCGTCGGGTGCCTCTGGTTACCTTCTGTAGAGCACCTTCCCTCATTTACACGCCGCTACAGAAGGTAATATGGTAGGACCTGGTGCAGCAGGGACAACACATAGGTGTGCCAGAGTTGTGGATTACGAGACGCTCGTACGATGATTGGACAATGCAATAGCATCATGATTGGCCAGCCAGCGCAGGAAGGCTGGCTAATACATGATGCTATTGCAATTGTGTAGTGTGACTGGTCATCTCCTTAAATATGCCGCCCTATCCAGCGACAACCAATCGTAATGCAGGAACTTCCACCAATGATCGCTGAAGGGGGGCGGTTTCCCGGAAGCTGTGTCACGCCCCAGGGAGTTAACTAGGTGACGAAAAAACCTTCCTGTACCTCATTTAGACGCCGCTACCATCGGGTTGAAACCAACCTGTTGTAGAGCACTGCTCTGAAACAGGTGTCGACAGTGACGGGTGGCAACAACCTAGTGTACACGCCACTACCTCGGGTTGATTTGACGGTGCAAGATACATTTGTCTCCAACACCCGGTTGTTTCCAACCTTCTGTAGCGGCGTGTAAAGGTACCATTATTGATTTGAATAGTAGGTGGATTTGCAGTACACAGCCAAGGCCACAATCAGAAGATGCAACAGTTCCATAACTAACCACTTCTGGCCACAAACAGCTGCCGCTGCCCCCGCGGGCAACAGCTGACCGATGGGGGTCCTGGATGTTATTATTATTTATTTATTTATATAGCGGCATTAAGTTCCATAGCGCTTTACATATGTAAGGCAGACTAGGACAAAAACGCAAATGACGACAATCATATCATACAGGTACAGTAGGGCAGAGGACCCTGTCCATTAGGGCTCACAGTCTATGAGGGATGGGTAGGGAGACAGTGGGAGAGGTGAGGGTAAGATGGTGCGGCAGATTAAGTCTCAGTATAGGTTGTAGGCTTGAAGGAAGAAGTGGGTTTTCAGGTTTTTCTTGAAGGTTCCCACGGTAGGGGAGTGCCTGATGTGGTGGGGGAGAGAGTTCCAGAGTATGGCGGATGCAGGAGAGAAATCTTGTATGCGGTTGTGGGAGGATAAGATGCGAGGGGAGGAGAGAAGGAGCTCTTGGGTGGAGTGCAGATTGCATAAGGGTAGGTATCGGGAGACCAGGTCAGAGATGTATGGCCTGATATGTCATGGTTAGGGTTGGTTGTTGGTTCTTGACAGATCAAACATTAATGTAAAGTAGTGGACAACCTCTCAAAATTCTACTCAAAACTATTTGCTCATCTCTATTACTAATCTTTGTTTTAAATAAGGTGATGGATCCTGTTGAATGGGGGTTTACATGGTTAGCAATTAAGTGCAGAATTGACCTGTTGGATCTCAACTGATATCCAAAAAAGCCAAGACTGGTTCTTAGTTGCTGACCATTCTCAAAAACTGCAGCGCAGTACCCATAAATGTACGGATCTGTGGGTTTCTACTGCCATATGCTATGAGCTTCAGGCGGCTATGGCTTCGGTCGAGCATTCAAAGTGTCTGTTGTTGGATTCCCACCGATCTGATACTCTAAAACGAGTTAATTGATATCTTACTCTGCATACCCAGTTTCAAGCCAATTATTACTCTGAACACTTACTCTAGCCTGCAACAGTTCTTTTTAAAATAAGTTTCACCTCAAAGAAAAGTCGAAGGGCTCATTAGTTCCGTGAAAGTCTTCGGAAAGTGCATTTACTAGGCTGATGCTCTGCTCTGTGTATTTATTGTTTAGGGGAAGGAAACAGAAAACTCTTCAGAGAGAATCTAAATCTTTACATTCCCCGAGGCTTCGCCGGGTTCTTCTACATCACACGGAATCTCAGAGAAGGGAAAGAAAATTACTCAGTCAATCGACACCAAGTCTACCTGCACTGACTCGCGGGGACCTGGTGGGCCAATGCATAATGCATAGAAGATGTGACATTGCATGAAGGAATATGTAGTGCACCCGCAGCAGACAAGACGTAGGTCTCCTGCCTCGGAGGGAATATAGATCCTGTAGACTATTAACAGCCATTCCAGGGTCTTAACAAATTGAGTGGTCACAGCTCAACACATTCCCCCATGGCAAACTAGTGATTTCTCATTGGTATTATTCAATTGGAATTGTTCCCTTAACTCGAATAAAATAAATGAGCACAGGGAGACGAGATCTCGGCTCCTCGCCGCGGCACGTCTACTTTTCTCCTTCCCTGACTCCGACTTGATTGAGGGAAAACTGCCTTGACTTCTATCATTTAATTTCCTGTTTGTCAATACAACGGCAATTCAATATCCCTTCCTAGCTGTTACTTTGTGGAGTGCTTGAGATAAAGCATTAGAGATGAGCGAATCTTTTGTCATTTGAATTCGATAGATTCACTATATTTCTCCGCCAATATATTTTTGGTAAGGCGAAATTGCTTATTGTCGAGAAAAGACTTGAATAACATTCAGGTCTTTTGGTGCTGAACCCCTTTTGAGCTCTTTAACCCCTTAAGGATCTGGATTTTTTTATTTTTACACTTTCAATTTATCTTCCCCTTATTCCAAGATCCATAACTTTTTAATTTTTCTATCAATATAGCCATGTGAGGGTATGTTTTTGTAAGCTAAGATGTACTTTTGAAAAACACTATTACCGTATATACTCGTGTATAAGCCGACCCGTGTATAAGCCGACCCCCCTACTTTTGCCCCCAAAATCTGGGAAAACCTATTGACTCGTGTATAAGCCGAGGGTGGACCCCAGCACAGGTATACAGCCCCCAGCAGTGTGGTATACAGGCCCCCGCAGTGGTGTACAGGCCTCCCCAGTGGTAGTATACAGCCCCCAGAAGTGTGGTATAAAGCAGCCTCCCCAGTGGTACATACAGGCCCCAGCAGTGTTATAGCAGCCTCCCCAGTGGTATATACAGCAGCAGCCCCAGAGATATATACAGCAGCCCCAGTGGTAGTATACAGCAGCCCCAGAGATATATACAGCAGCCCCAGTGGTAGTATACAGCAGCCCCAGAGGTATATACAGCAGCCCCAGTGGTAGTATACAGAAGCCCCAGAGGTAGTATACAGCAGCCCCAATAGTAGTATACAGCAGCCTCAGTGGTATATACAGCAGCAGCCCCAGTAGTAGTATACAGAAGCCCCAGTGGTAGTATACAGCAGCCCCAGTAGTAGTATACAGCAGCCCCAGTAGTAGTATACAGCAGCCCCAGTAGTAGTTAACAGCAGCCCCAGTAGTAGTATACAGAAGCCCCAGTGGTAGTATACAGCAGCCCCAGTAGTAGTATACAGAAGCCCCAGTGGTAGTATACAGCAGCCCCAGGGGGTATATACACAGCAGCCCCAGTAGTAGTATACAGAAGCCCCAGTAGTAGTATACAGCAGCCCCAGGGGGTATATACAGCAGCAGCCCCAGGGGGTATATACAGCAGCAGCCCTAGGGGGTATATACAGCAGCAGCTCCAGAGGTATACAGACCCCCCCCATAGGTAGTATACAGGGGCCCCAGCTGTATACAGCAGCCCCAGCTGTATACAGCCCCCCCGTGGTATCCAGGGCCCCAGCTGTATACAGCCCCCCCGTGGTAACCAGGGCCCCCCTTGCTGCACCTGTAAAGGAAGAAGTCAGTATACTTATCGCTGCTGCCGCCGCCGCCGCTCCGCTTCTCGGTCACCGCGCTGCTCCGGGTCTTCACGCTTCCTGTTCCTTCTCCGGCGCTCGAACAATGACGTCATTTCCTGAGCGCCGGAGAAGGAACAGGAAGCGTGAAGACCCGGAGCAGCGCGGTGACCGAGAAGCGGAGCGGCGACGGCGGCGGCGGCAGCAGCGATAAGTATACTGACTTCTTCCTTTACAGGTGCAGCAAGGGGGGCCCTGGTTACCACGGGGGGGCTGTATATACGGGGGGCCCTGGATACCACGGGGGGGGGCTGTATACAGCCGGTAAGATAATAACACTGTATTTATTGTACAGCAGCGGCAGCATGGAAAGGGGGCGCCATACTGTGAGGGATGGGGGGGGCTGTATACCCCGTGCTGGGGGGCTGTAAGGCGATATGCACTGCTCCCCCGCGGATGGGCGGGGGATGCAGTGCATATCATGAATAAGTTATGAGCGGCTCCACGTCACGAGCCGCTCATATTGCAGCCTTCCCCCACCTCCTCCTGCCTCCTCCTGCCTCCTCCTGCTCCCGGACACAGCCCCCACGTATATGACTCGTGTATAAGCCGAGGGGGGGACTTTTCAGCCCAATTTTTGGGCTGAAAAAGTCGGCTTATACACGAGTATATACGGTAATTTTGTCATCTAAAAAAAATTCCAAAAAAATGAAATTTTGCAATTTTTTTAATTTAAAATATTAATTTTACCATAAAACGGTATGATTTTCCGGGTCAGACCGAATATGCAGATACCAGATATGTGTAATTTTTGTTTTATTTAATTGGTAAAAAAAAATATGATTTTTAAAAAAAATAATCTTGCTTGTGCAGCAACTTTCCGAGAGCCGTAACATTGTCAATATATTATTAGTATTATTATTATTATTTATTTATATAGCGCCATTGGTTCCATGGTGCTTTACATGTGTAAGGGCAGAACAAGGACGACAACATAAATAACGACAAATAAATCATACAGGTACATTAGGGCAGAGATTCTGTCCACAAGGGCTCACAGTCTATAGGGATGGGTGGGAGACAGTAGGAGGGGGAGAGGTGAGATGGTGCAGCGGGTTAGGTCTCAGCGTGGGATGTAGACTTGAAGGAAGAGGTGGGTCTTCAGGTTTTTCTTGAAGGTTCCCAAGGTAGGAGAGTGCCTGATGTGGTGTGGAAGAGAGTTCCAGAGTATGGCGAATGCATGAGAGAAGTCTGGTATGCGGTTGTGGGAGGTGGATAAGCCGGGGGGAGAAGAGAAGGAGATCTTGAGAGGAGCGGAGATTGCGTGAGGGGTGGTATCGGGAGACCAGGTCGGAGATGTATGGGATATATAACTTTTTTGGCTATGTTAACACAGTGCGTTTTTACTGCATTTTTGTGCTGCGTTTTTACCATGGTTTTATGTAAACCTATGCTAATCTAAACCTGCGTTTTTTTGATTTCCAGCAAAACCTATGGGTTTCATGGAAAATCTTTAAACACATTGGTTTAGTTTTTTTGCAGAGACTTTAACCTGCACAGGTTTTACTACGTTTTGGAAAATAATGAGCCTCAATTCTTTTCTGTGTTTTTGCTGAGGTCAATGACCAAAATGCAGCAAAAAATGCAGCTGTTAAAATGCAGCAAGTACGATGTAAAAATGCGCACAAAAAAGCAGGAAAAATGCAGCAAATCTCCTGCCTAGAAATCAGGAAATATCATTATTATTATTATTATTATTATTATTTATTTATAGAGCACCATTGATTCCATGGTACTGTAAATCAGAAAGGGTTACATCAAACAAATTAAAAATACAATGAACAAACTAACATTGACAGACCGATACAGAGGGGAGAGAGGACCCTGCCCTTGCAGGCTTACATTCTACCGGGCAGTGAGGAGAGACAGTAGGTTGGGTGTGCTCGGGTGGTGCTGGAGTGTCAGGTCCAGTGGTGGTGGAGTGCTGGGTCCAGTGGTGGTGAGCTGGCACTGTGGTCATTGCAGGTTGTAGGCTGTTCTGAAGAGATGGGTTTTCAGGTTACGCTTGAAGATTCCGAGTGTAAGGGATAGCCGGGCATGTTGGGGTGCAGAATTCCAGAGGATGGGGGATGCTCAGATGAAGTCTTGCAGGCAGTTAGATGAAGAATGTACACATGTGGAGGACAGGAGGAGGTCTTGGTATGATCAAAGATCGCGAGTTGGATGATATCTGGAAATTAGTTCAGAGATAGAGGGAGGGAACACTAGATACTAGAAACCTGTACAGGTTTTGCTGCATATTTTGCTACAGCAAAAATGCCCTGTGTGAGCATAGCCTTATGGTCTTGTTATTTGCACCCCAAGGCAAATGTTTTATTAATAGTTTTTTGTGGTCCTGCAAAAAAAGAAACCCTCATATGTGTATATTGATTGAAAGATTAAAAAGTTATGGCTCTTGAAAAAAGGGGAGGAAAAATGAAAAACGGAAAATTGCCGGGTGGTGAAAGGGTTAATGTAAAAAACGCCAGATTAATGTCCAAGTTACCTTTGCCTTTCTACAATATAGTTCAGCTAAAAACTGGATGGTAATAGATATTACATAACAGGACTTCTTAGGAAACTTAAATTGAACAAACATTCAAAAAATATTCGTTCTAGGGACTAATGCCTTCTTGGCTGGTGACAAGAGCACCTTCTTCCATCTCCTTAGCTGTGTTCTCTACATGGTAGAAGAAAGTGCTCTGTTCAGATTAGACCAAAGTGGAACTTGTTTTTTACCTAAATGCAAAATTCTATGTGTGGTGGAAACCTAAGGCCGGATTCACACCACGGTTTTGTGCTGTCAAGTTCTGTCCAGTGTTTTGCAGGATGGACCTGACAGAACCTGACAGTACCGGATGAGCAGAAATTGTAGGCAAACATGCCCTCCGATCATGTTTTTAACATGATTCGTTTCAGGTCGTTGCTGCTGTTGTCCATGATGCTGAAATTTTAGTCTGCGTGTGCAGGAGAGCTGACCCACGTTGCTGAAATTTCAGTGTTCTGTGCAGCTGTTTATGGTGCTGAACATTCAGCCCGTGAGAGCAGTGGAGCTCTCGATGGTGCTGAATGTTCAGTGGTGGCTCTGAAATGCTGCTGCTGTCCATGGTGCTGAATGAGCATTGCAGCATTTCAGAGCCGCTGCTGTTCTCTAAAGGTACCTTTACACGCCGCAACTATCACCGGCGATCGTTAGCAACCAAACGTGCGCGTGCACGTTTTTGACGGTGGATACCGATCGCCGATGCCGCATGTACACGCCACAATTGCGTCGTCAACCTTAGGGAACGAGGTTCTCCGGAAGTTGAAACAGATCCTGCGGGAAACATCCGGTTGAATCCCGACGTCGCTTCACACGCCGCAATCACTAAGGGAATGTGGGTGTACCTGTGCAGCGCCGCAAGAACAGAGGTGTGACAGACTGGTGTATTCCGCGCTCCAAACACGCTGATTAGACAACGCAATAGCGGCATGATTGGCCAGCCTGTGCAGGAAGGCTGGCTAATACATGATGCCATTGCAATTGTGTAGTGTGAATGGACAGCTCTGCAGATATGGCGCCCTGTGAAGGGACAGCCAATTGTAACACAGTAGCTCCACCAATCATTGCTGTTGGGGCGCGGTATCCAGAACGCTGTGACACGCCTCTGGGAAATCACTAGGTGACACAGATTCCATCCCTATCGCCCGTTCACACGCCAAAACCAGGGCAATTCACCTTCAGGGTTGCCTCTGGTTTTTGAACAATGCTCTGAAACCGCAACCGGGAGCAACTTCGAAAATCAGCCCCGGGTTCCCCAATTACACGCCGCAACTTTGTAGCAATTTCAAGGCAACCGTGATGGAAATCCCGATTGCCTCTCAGTTGCTACACAGCAGTTGCGTCGTGTAAAGGTACTTTAAAAGGCTTCTGGGAACCAGTCTGATTTTTTGCCGGATCCGGGGTGATCCGGAGCCCATAGACTCCCATGTTGTGAGTGCCGGATTGCCCCGGATGCGGGAGGATCCAGTTTTGATCGTTTTTTGCATCAGACACAAAAAAAGATGCAGATTCTGATTTTGTGTCCGGGGCAAAAAAACGGATTCAGCTGAAAAAGCACAAGACCGGAGGGCAAACAAGACTAATCCGGCACCCTAGGGACACATGAGGCCAAAACTGAATCAGGTTCTGTCTGGTTCAAACTGGACAGAACCTGAAACCACAAAACCATGGTGTGAAGCCGGCCTAACTCTGCACATTGCCCTGATAATATCATCCCTATCATAGTGATGGCAGCACCTTGCTGTAGGGAGTCTTTTCTTCAGCAATAGCAGGGAAGCTGGTCAAAGTTCATTGGAAGATGCATGGAGCTAAATGCAGGGCAATCATGGAGGAAAACCTACTTGAGGACTTGAGACTGAGGCGTAGGTTAACCTTTCAGCAAGACATTCACCTTACACATCCTATGGGAGCTAAAATGGATGGTTTAGATCAAACCATATTTATATGTATGAATGGCCAAGTCAAAGTCCAGGCAAAAACCTCATTATGAATTTTGACAAGATATTTAAATTGCTGATCACAGATGTCTCCATTAGGGATGAGCAAGTATACTCGCTACTATTCAGTATTCGCCGAATAGTAGCGTTATTAGTGCTACTCACTACTCTCAGAGTACTTATGTGTACTCGGGAGTAGCGAGTAGTCCTAATACTTTCGCAGTGTATCTATAGATAATATATAGACAATAAACTTACATACTCACCTGTCCGACGCCTGGTAGTGAAAGGTCCTTGTCCAGTGAGCGGAGGTGAGGTTTTCTGGTCCCGGTGCAGGCGTCGGACAGGTGAGTATGTAAGTTTATTGTTTTTTAACAACTTTTACACACTTTTAGGCTACTTTCGCAGTTTATCTATAGATACACTGCGAAAGTATTAGGACTCGCTATACTCGCAACGAGTAGCGAGTACCGCTACTTACTCATTGCGAGTATAGCGAGCACGAATTATAAGATACTCGCTCATCCCTAGTCTCCATCCAATCTCACTGAGCGAGAGCTGTTTTCCAGAGAAGAAAGAACAAAAATGTTGACCTTTAGACGTACAAAGTTGGTAGAAACATATCCTTAAAGACTAACTGCAGTAACTGCAGAAAACGTTACTCCTTCAAAGTATTGACTCGGGGGGAGCTGAATTATTAGAGTTATATTTTTAAAATTATTAGAAAACCAAATATCATTTTCTTTACACATCACAAATACTATTTAGTGTTGGTATATATAGATGCTCAGAAAATATATGTGACTAGAGGAGAAAAAGAGAGCTCTGCTGACCACACTGACAAAAGAAGTTTACACTCTACAGAAGAGAGAGAGGACCCTACTGATCATAAAAGGTTACACTCTAAAGAAGATAGAGGACTCTGCTGACCATAACCGCTTACACTCTACAGGATAGAGAGGACCCCACTGACCATAAGAGCTTACATTCTACAGAAGAGAGAGAGGACCCCGCTGACCATAAGAGCTTACACTCTACAGGAGAGCAAGCATACTGCTGACCATAAGAGCTTACACTCTACAGGAGAGAGAGGACCCCACTTACCATAAGAGCTTAACCTCCAAAGAAGAGAGAGGACCCCACTGACCATAAGAGCTTACGCTCTACAGAAGAGTGAGAGGACCCCACTGACCATAAGAGCTTACTCTCTACAGGAGAGCGAGGATACTGCTGACCATAAGAGCTTACACTCTACAGGAGAGAGAATACCCCACTGACCATAAGAGCTTACACTCTACAGGAGAGAGAGGATCCTGCTGACCATAAAAGCTTACACTCTACAGAAACAAGAGATAAAACAATACTGACCATAAGAGCTTACACTCTACAGGAGAAAGAGAAGAAACCTTAAGATATTTACTTGGTGACTCTGTCGTACAATCTGTGCTCCACTGGGAACTACTGATCTAGATACTGACCTGTACAAAGTATGATAATCTGTAGGATGCCATGGGGAATCCCACTCTTTTACAGAAGACAAATTAGCCACCTCTGATGCTTCAACAGTTTGGAAAATGGTCCCAGACTATTTTTTTTTTTTTGACCCTTGAATCGAATCTCAATAATTGTTTTCTTTTTCTTATTTTCATCGCTGTATGAGGCTTTATTTTCTGCAGGAAGAGTTGATGTTTTGGATGATACCTTTCACTGTACTATACTTGTACTAAAAAATGGTAAATGTTATCCAAATGTAATTACCGTATATACTCGTGTATAAGCCGACCCCCCTACTTTTGCCCCCAAAACATGGGAAAACCTATTGACTCGTGTATAAGCCGAGGGTGGACCCCAGCACAGGTATACAGCCCCCAGCAGTGTGGTATACAGGCCCCCCCAGTGGTAGTATAACAGCAGCCTCCCCAGTGGTAGTATACAGCAGCCTCCCCAGTGGTATATACAGGCCCCAGCAGTATTACAGCAGCCTCCCCAGTGGCATATACAGGCCCCAGCAGTATATACAGCAGCCCCAGTGGTATATGACTCACCGTAGCCGGGCGTTGTTTCTCCTCCAGTCACGGAACCGCGCCTGCGGTGGTGTAGGCCCGGTGGTCCAGATCAATGGGGAATGGCGGAACAGTTGGGGTGATTTGTCTCGTGACGCCACCTGCGGGTGTTCTGGTAACTTTACCAGCGCTGTATGGGTCTCCGGGGGGATGTTATACAGCGAGATGGAACGCTCCCCACAGGATGAGCGGGAATCCCCGGAGCCGGGAGCTGCGCAAGATGTTGTTGTGAGGCAGCTGCGGGATGCTGCGCGCTGAATCCAGGAGTAATGTACAACCACACAAAGTCTCTTTTAGGTACCTTTACTGGTTGTTGATCAGGTACACTCGGACCGGGATAGTGAAGTTGGCACTTCTGAAGTTTCACAGCAAGCAGTGTTAGGCTTCATTTCTCTAGTTCTGGTGCTAAGGTCGGGTGGATGTGGAATCCCTCCGGACCGGGCAGTTTGTTCAATAGAACGGATTTCACCTGGTTGTCAGCACTGAGGGCACTGTAAAAGGGTGATGATAATTCTACCTTCTTCCCTGGGCTCTCGTTGGTAGGTGCGACAGGTGAACAGGGGGCTAGACTCCCTGTGAGATACGCTGGTTCTCTGTGATGGCTTGGTGGCTCTCACAGCTTCGGTTCCAGTAACCGGTGTTTAAGGAAAGAGTCAGATTAACTCTGTGTTCCTGAGAGGTGTTCTCCTTCTTCCTCTTGTCCCAATTGCAGGGACCTCCACTTGCTAACAGGCTAGTTGGGCCTAGTGTGTTCCTCATAGGGTGGAGGTTTCACACAGGCTGGCAGCTCTTGTAGCGTCTACCACACTCTGAAGTTTCTCCCTCCAAGACTCTTTTTATAGGGGGAACTGGCTCAAAGTGACCAGTGGAGCTCCCCCTAGAGGCTCGGGGTGAAACCAGGTGTTCTAAGTGTTGTTGTGTTTGTGGGTTTTGCTGTGCTGTTACTTACTCCATTTGTGCACTAAGGATTTCTGTGGTGCCCAGCGGGTGCCAGGGTGCCACATATACAGGCCCCACCAGTATATACAGCAGCCCCCAGGGGTACACAGCAGCCCCCAGGGGTACGCAGAAGCCCCCAGGGGTACACAAAAGCCCCCAGGGGTACACAGAAGCCCCCAGGGGTACACAGCAGCCCCCAGGGTTACACAGCATCCCCGAGGGGTACACAAAAGCCCCCAGGGGTACACAGCAGCCCCCAGGGGTACACAAAAACCCCCAGGGGTACACTGCAGCCCCCAAGGATACACAAAAACCCTCAGGGGTACACAGAAGCCCCCAGGGGTACACAGAAGCCCCCAGGGGTACACAGAAGCCCCCAAATGCTGGCACTCACTCCCCCTGCTGCTTATCTTACCATCCCGGTCTTCTGCACAGCGCCGCTCCTCGGTGCTCCGTTCTCCATGCTCTGTCCTCGCTGCATCCGGGATCCCCGGCCGTCGCTCGATGCCTGCGATGGCCGGGGATCCCGGATGTAGCCGGACGGAGCACCAAGGACCGGCACTGTGCAGAAGACCGGGAATGGTAAGATAAGCAGTGAGGGGGGGGGGGGAGCCCTTACACAGAGGGGGGGGCGAGTGCCAGCATTTGGGGGGCAGATACAGTATGCACTGCTTCCCCCTGCCGCTGATTAACAGGGGGAAGCAGTGCATATATAATGAGCGGCCCCACGTGACGGGGCCGCTCATACAGCAGCCTCCCCCGCCTCCTCCAGCCTCCACAGCCCCGGACACAGCCCCCACCACACTATGTACCGTATTGACCCGTGTATAAGCCGAGGGAGAGACTTTTCAGCCCAATTTTTGGGCTGAAAAACTCGGCTTATACACGAGTATATACGGTATGTTGGTAAAAAAAACTAATTGTTGGGTTTTCTTTCATTTTCTACATTTGGAATTTGTAAAAAACAATAAAAATAAAATAAGATAATTGGAGTGTGACATCATATTTTGAGAACAACTTGTTTTTCTTCCCTTGGATTGATCTTTGTGATCGTTGTGTGTTTCTTTACTTTGACTGAAAGATGAAGTTTTTTTTATTGATACGATTGTAGTGTGCAATATACAGTTTGCTTTACTCTTATTTAATCTTTTTTAGGAAAGCGTGTGTACCAAAAAAAAAAAAAACAATTCCGCTTTTTCAAATTTCTTTTTATGGCGTTTACTGTACATGTTAATTAATTATATGTTTGTATAAGATGATTTTTTACAGATATACCTTTTTAAATGTCTTTATATAGATTATTTAATTTTATGTTTTTAAAACTATTTTTATTTTTTTTCCCTTAGTGGGCTTATACTTGCGGCTGTTTGATCACTTTTTAGATACACCCCAAAAAACATTGCGTTACAGTACATAGGCAAAATTAACTTTTACAATGAAGCCTAGCCATGTGTTGCAAAAAGGGGACAAATATGATAGACCTGGGGCCCTTCAGCAGTTCCACTTTTTTACATTACAATCAGTCAACATCATGTTGGTTTAATGCATATGTTTGTGATGATTCAACCACAGACATTGGAGCAAGCTCTGGTCACTACTGTTAGAGCCAAAGGTTGGCATCTGCCGGGGCTTTGTGCAGACTTATGGCCCACTTCATACATGGTAACCCAACATAAGATGTTCTATTGCGTCCTACGGCAAGATGAAGTTCTAAGTAATTATGAGTAAGCACTAAAGTGCTCGGGTGCTCGTTACTTGAGTTGAGCAAGTCAGACACTCTCACAGGCTCGAGTAACGACGAGTAATATAGAAGTCAATTAGTGGACAGTCCAGTTCTTGGCTCACATAAGTCAGCCATAAACAGAACAATTCCGGGGGAGAGTGGGCAGTTTTTAAATTTTTTTACGCACAGCCTCAGGATACGTTGATTTTTCCTCCAAAGACGACCATTCATAAACTACAAGCTGCTCTCACTGTGGTGCTAGCTCTCCTCTTTCACTGAAGAGAGCTGGCTCTTTATGTTGGATCATTCACAAATAACACATTCGAGCACCTGCCATACTCAGCTGAGTAATGAGCTTACCCAAGCACCCTGATGCTCGATCGAGTATCGAGCGCTCATCATTAGTTATAAGGGCTATTTGCAAATTATTATGTTATAGAATACATAAATTATATACCAGGAGTAAACCTATAGCTCTGGAGCCACATGTGGATTGCTGGCCTATGTTTAGCTTGCAACTGTCTGCCAGTTTGTTGCCTTAGTACCTGGTCGAGCAAACAGCTATGAAGGGCAACTCCCCACATGGCAACTTTTTTAAGCAGACCCACAGAAGAGCAGATCTGCATGCCCATATATTGACCTTAAAGGTTTAGAAATTATGTAAGCATGGTAGCCTGGTGCAGGGTGATATTACCTGTCAGAAGAGGTGCTTGAAGCTGGATTTGACAGTGTGGTGGGAGTGCATCATGTGAGAATACTGAATGGGTTAAGGTAGGAAACCCTGGATACTGGTATGCTGCCTCAGTCTTATTTCTATGAAAGAGGTTTATCTGTTAGTATACCGGTAATTGGTCTCTGTTTGTCAGTACTGTGAAAGGGCCATAGATGTATGTGGCTGGTGAACTTCTTTCAGAGCTCAGTGTGGCTCATGACCCTTTTTCAGAGCTATAATAAAGCTCATCATAGTCACTCAGAGCCTCATGGCGCTCCCCACCCTGTCTCAGACCTAGATTGGCTTGTAAGCCTCTCTCCAAGGTGAATGGGGCTTTCAAGGTCAGAAATGTTGGGGATTACTGTCATATAAAATATTGTCCATACCAAGACCAAGAGGTCCTTTTATTTTTTATTCCTTTTCCTTCAAGGGGATTGATTACAAGAAAAATCCAGATAAGGACTACAAGATCCCAGGTAAATTCAGTTGCACCGCAAGCAATGTGGCATATTTAATTATATATACCAAATGTCCAACAGGTGTCATGTACGTAGGTGAGACAGGACAAAAATTCAGAACAAGAATGAATTCTCATTGCCACACAATAAAAGAAAGGCGTATGGATTTACCTGTAGCCAAGCATTTTTGCAGCTCTGACCACAGGGTAACAGACATGAGGCTGCTTATTTTAAAAAGTAACTTCAATTAATTTTAGAATACAAATTGATAATGACCTTTGACACATTCAAAACAGGATTACATTTCTCACATGGATTCATGCTATTTTACATCAATTGAAAGGGTATTTGGGGATATCACATCTTCCAGCAGACCCCCGTTAGAGGACAATGAACTTTTGACACTTCTCACGTGAAATGTTTCACATGGATTTATAGCTTTCTCATTGAGGAATTTTCAGGTCTCCACAGACCACTAATCATTGTATTATTGTTCTATCTGTTCCTCTTATCTCTGAATTTTTATTTTACCTCCCCAGCTCTTCTCCCCCTCCGTAGCCTGACTCTGCTTTATGTCACCTGTCGTATTTACTGCATTATCCTACCCTGCTTACATATATATGTGTGTGTCTTCAGAATTTGTATAATCTGCCTGACAAAGGGGTCATTCTGTCCCAAAAGTTTCCTTTACTTAACATCTTTCAGTTCGCCATTAAATGGTATCAACCACTGAGGACTCTTAGATTCTAATATTTTTCTCTCTACTGACTAACACGGTGTAAACCTTTTTTACCTTAAGAAAAATCTAATCAAGTGTTTGGGAAGGTTGGAAATCACTAACAACAGAGGAACCAACAAAGAACATTAGGCCATTCCTATCCGTTCCATAAGCAACGAATGGAACCTTAGAGTGCCTGCTCCATCTTTGTTCTCTTGTTCCCATTCTCAACATCTTGAGATCTTGACAACTTGTTACTGACCATAAAGAAGAAATATAGATGATCCCAAAATGTCAACTCCACCAATCAGTAGATCACATCTAAGGGCACCTTTACACGCCGCTACAGCATGGTGGAAACAACCGGGTGCTTCACGGGCACGAGCACGCACAAACGGTTACAAACGGTACCCGCACCGCCTTTACATGCTGCTACAAGGTGCTCTACAGAAGGTTGAATCTATCTCTGGATGCACCGCTGGGTGCCTCAAGTTACCTTCTGCAGAGCACCTTACCTCATTTACATGCCGCTACAACAAGGTAATATGGGCGGACCTCGGGCAGCAGGGACAACACATAGGCGTGCCAGAGTTGTGGATTACGAGACGCTCGCACGGTCATTGGACACAGCAATAGCATCATGATTGGCCAGCCAGAGCAGGAAGGCTGCCTAATACATGACGCTATTGCAATTGTGTAGTGTGACTGGTCATCTCCTTAAATATGCCGCCCTGTGCAGGGACAGCCAATCGTAACGCAGCATCTTCCACCAATGATCGCTGATGGGGCGTGGTATCCCGGAGGCTGTGTCATGCCCCAGGTAGATAACTTAGGTGTTGAAACAATCATCCTGTTCCTCATTTACACGCCACTACATGCCGTTACCATAGGGTTGAAATCAACCTGTTTTAGAGCTCTGCTCTGAAACAGGTGCCGCAAGTGACGGGTGGAAACAACCTACTTTACACGCCGCTACCTCGGGTTGATTTGGCGGTGCAAGATACATTTGTCTCATCAAACCGGTTGTTTCCACCTTGTTGTAGCGGCGTGTAAAGGTACCCTTAGTGTTACCACTTCACTTGTAATTTTTGGGAAACCTTTCAAATTGCCTCCAAAACTAGAGTTTTAGTTTTTCTTATTTGTGATTGCATAGAGGTAAGGATATACTCGTATTTTATTTTTCAGGTATTTTATTTCCTCTTCTTTCTTGCTTGGTGCAATTTGGAAGAGCAACGTCTAATAGTCTTATGAATTATAGTATATTTGCTCATCTCCTACAGTCAAGAGATCACTTACATTCTCTTCTCTTAATATGATATTACTAAAGGTCTCAGTCAGAGCTCTCCAATTATAGCATCACTTTTCAGAAAGTGTCAGTATTTCATGATGAGTTTTCTAATATGCTGACATAAGTATTACATCTCGGCATGGGCATTAGGCATTCTACTTGATGTGCCTATTTTCTCAGAGCTTTAAGCAGCATACTTCTGTCACTTTTGAAGAAACTTTTCAGTGTTTTTTCATTGTCGGCATTGAAGATGGCTTTGTATGTGAAAAATGATAGATACTTATTCAAAAATATGCAGGATGCACAACTATGAATCTGACGAGTGACACATCAACCATAGGATTAATGCTGTTCAGGTAGTATGGTAAATTTCTTTTAAATTATTATTCATTTTCTACGTGTAAGACAGTCACCCATGAAGATTGTTTTAGAGGAATTTGTCAAAAATGTACTTATTTCACATATTTAAATTCACAGATTTTACAATGTTACCATAATCTCTCTGTTTAAGTTATGGATTTACTGTTGTTCTTCTAGCTGTTCAATGATAAAGAAATCAATTCAGATTTTAGAGGTGACCTTTATGGCGGGTTTACACGTCGCGATATCGGCGTCCAACTCCGATCCAACTCCGACCAAAAGTCACGTGGTTCGGGAGTTGGACCCGATATCGTTCGCGCGCGTTGTACGGTTTGAACGTACAACGCGATGCTGGAACGATGCCAAAACGATATCGGGGTTGAATAAGCGTGCTATTCAACCGCCTGATATCGCATGGCCGTTGTAGCAGCATCGTACCGTGTAACAGCCCAACTACGATGTGTACGCTCACGTCACCCATTCACTCCCATGTTAAATGGTCGTTCCTGGGTTGGTGGGCGTACACATCATCGGGACGTTGTATCCCGATATCGGGCTGTGTAACCCGGCGATGCGATAGCGGGAAAAGCGCGCTCCCGCGTCGTTGGTCCCAATATCGGCCCGATATCGGGACGTGTAAACCCACCATTAGGTCTAAACCAATCCAATCACAGAGCCAGTAACAAGACATATGGTTGATTATTACAGATTAACAAAAGGTGGTCAGAGTCTCACTCTAGTAACCAGCGGTCATTCTCACTTTGTTCATTCTCAATCTGCAACCAAAGGTGATAACTAATATATCTGCAAACATGGTTGAATATCCTCAATATCCACTAGTAGTGGTTATTCTCTCTACCAAACTAATCCAGTTCAAACTACTAGCACTGGTCAGGGTCACACATCCCAATCCGCTTTTTTATGCCCTTAGAAAAATGGATCAGTTAAATTTAGGGTGCCAATAGTGTCCCCTGAGGTCCTGGACTTTTTGGGATTTTTTTGGACGTAGTCATTTTTTCACCAAAATCGCATATGCATTAACGCATGGTGCCTCTATGTACCATGCGTTAATGCATGCATCTCCCATAGGGCCCCATGTTAAAAAAAAGCATGCATCTTTTTACTGCACCGAAAAACACTGCTAGCAGCGTTATTTGTCATGCTGCACAAAAACGTATGCGTTTTTGAAAAACGCACACACACATCCATTAATGCATATGCGTTTTTGGACTTTGAAAATAAAAAGACCAACATTATTCCAAAAACGGATTTAAGCCAAAAACGGATGGTATGTAAGACCCTGACCACTGACCTACAAAGCTGCCCACAACCTGTCCCCTACCTCTATGTCCAAACTAATCTCACAATCTCTTCCTTCAAGGAATCTCCGATCCGCCCAAAAACCTCTTCCTCTCCTCTACACTTATTTTTACCCAACTCAATCTCCTCTAAGATTTCTCCCAAATATCTCCCATCCTCTGGAATTCTGCACCCCAAAACATCCAATTATCCACCACTCTCAGATCCTTCAGGTGTAACATGAAAACCCATCCCTTCAAGAAAGCTACAGCCTGTAATGGCTACACTGCCATATCAACACCACCAGAGCTGCCGCCTCACCACCATCACCAGAGCTGCCACCTCAACACCACCAGAGCTGCCGCCTTACCACCACCGGAGCTGCTGCCTCAACACCACCTGAGCTGCCACTTTACCACCACTGCCTTAACACCACCAGAGCTGCCGCCTAACCACCACCAGAGCTGCCGCCTTACCACTGCTAGAGCTGCTGACTCAAATCCACTGGAGCTGCCGCAACCTTTTGTCCTACTGTCTTATTCCCATTGTAGAATTGAAGCTTGCAAGGGCAGGGTCCTATATCCTATGTACCGGTCTGTCATTGTTAATTCGCTCACTTTAACCTATATCTGTATTTTGTATGTAACCCTTTCTCATGGAATCAATGGTGCTATATAAATAAATATTAATAATGCAATAATATGTGGTGGAACTCACTCTACATATACAGGTGATCATTTCCATTCTACATTGCACAAGCAGTCATTCTATAAGCACAGGTTTTCATTCAACAACCACAGGTGGTCACTTTCTCTATACAACCATAGGTGTTTAATCTCTTTTTAAAACCACGGGAATTTTTTCTCACTATAGTACTACATGTAGTCAATTTTAATCTACAATTAGAGGTGGTCATTTTTACTCTACAACTATAAATGGTCATCTTCACTCAACAGGTTGTCATTCTGACTCAACATCCACAGTTGGCAATTTCCACTCTACAGCTAAAGATTTTTTTTCTCTCTCAAGCTTAAGGTGGTCATTCTAACTAGCTTACATGCCATGTTTCCATGTTACCGGTAGAACAAAGTTCCGCTGGCCAAATAAAATCAGGTGAAATGTGTATTCCCAAATCCTAATGTCCCGTCCTTCTGAGGCACATGTTTGGCATCATTGGAGGAGGGAGAGCATTCATAACAATTTATGGGGTGCATGTCTGCAGAAGCACAGGCTATGCCTAATGTATGAGCGCTAGGCTACCATGTTTGCCATTCTCCAGAAAGAAAATCATGGTGAAGATGTTACACAACCATAGATAAATTCACTGATATGTGCAATTTCTACAATTGGGTCACTTTGGGTTTTTTTTTGCTTTTCTGGCACCCTAGGGGCTCCACAAATGCTGCCCTCAAACTATTCTAGCAAAACCTGTGTTCCAATAACTAAATAGCGCTCCTTCCTCCTCAGGGCTGACGTGTAGCCAAACAGTTATTCATGACAACATCAGGGCATCCTTACATTTAGAAGAATTTAACAACTTTATGGGATTAAGTTGCTCAACAAACCCCTACATGAATTACTTGATGTGTCTAGTTTCCAAAATGAGGTCACTTGTTGCGGTGTCTGATGTTTTGGTACCTCAGGGGGTTTGCAAATGAAATATGATGACTGCAATCTATTCCAGCAAAATGTCCATTGCATACGCTGCTTCTTCTGTTCTGAGCTATGTCGTGTGTAAAAACAGGACTTTTGATTACATAGGGGTATGGTGGGTAACAAACTGTAAGGCCAACATTTTCATGTTACCACTTGAAAAAGGGAAAAATTGGGTGCCTAAATCAACATTTTCATGAAAATAAATGAAAATTTTCCATATGATGACCTAATGTTATAGCAAATTTTCTGTACTAAATGTGGGTTCAACATGCACAATATAGCCCTGGATAAAATCCTTCAGCGGTCAACTTGTGGGCAGTTTCTGCTGTTTAGATACCTTAAGGGTCCTACAAATGCCCGTGATCAATTTCAGCTAAAATTGTCTTCCAAAATTTAAGAGGTGCTCCCTCTCTTTCGCACTCTACCATTTAGCCAAACAAAGGATTATGACCACAGGAGTCACACATCTGACATATATGCTGGGTACTCAAAAACTCAGACACAATTCTTTGTTTGCTACAGTTTAAAAAGGTGTTGTCCTGGTTAGGGAAGTAAATGTTTAGAGGTATATCTAGTCCGCCAAAGTGTGATATGCTGTAGGATTAAGCAGGGATCTATTAGCACATGGGAGCACAAAAAGACTGAAACCAAATTTAAAGGTAAAAATGTCTATATTTATCAGATGTGGCAGATATAATGTGAAGTTTATCAAACAGGTAACAATTGAAAGTCTTTTGAAATACTTATAGCATGATAGCATAAATAAGAACGTCTCTAATAATAATTTTCACAGGGAAAAACAATGGAGAAAAACACAGTCCAAAAACAATAAAACACCCAGAGGCCTGGGAATGGGAATCCCAAGAAAAACATGTCCAATACTTATTAGTGCAATGCAGCTTTTAAGTGTCCCAAATGTCCAGAGAGCTGCATCTGCAGAATAAGCAATAGTTCAGTTAGTGCTGGAAGGGCACACTAGGCTTACATAACACTTGACTTAGTGAAACAGAAGCAAAGTCGGAAACTAAACACAGGCAGCAGAAATCAGAAGAGAAGTTGGAGGCAGGTGAGATTGCTGGAGTCCAATAGCAGTTGCTGGAGAAACAGGATCAGATCAGTCCAGGTGAAGCAGATTGGTAAATCAACAGGGAGTCTGGAATTCAAACTGAATACTCGGTCATGGCTAGACAGTAGGCTGAGGTTTATAAAGGAAGAGAGGAGGATCACATGAAGCAGTGGACACCATCTTGAAAAGGGGCAAGATGCACAGACGGTCAATAGAGAATCCAAAGTCCTGACACAAACTTTTTCAAATGGTCCAGGCTTTGAAGGATTTGTTGCAACTAGAGATAAACATGTATTTGAGTGGACTCACGTCACTAAGAATCTGTACAAAAGGTCAGAGATGTTCTCACTCTTTAAATGATCAGAGTCAACTTGAAGTATGAAGAGCAAAAAAAAAATTCTAGATACTTATGTGGTAAGGAGATCATTGGAGATGTTATGGTACCCAAGATGGTACTGGCAAGTAACATAAATGATGACATCCCAATCATAGATTTAGTTTATAATATTAGGAAACTACTCAAGTGCTAAAATGTTTGAGTGCTCTTTACTCGAGTCAGACGCTCTGATGGTTTTGACTTGGGTAACAAGAATAATGGAAGTCAGTTAGTGAATGGCAGTCCAGCTCTCTGCTCACATACAAGAAACAGACATTTCAATGAGAGGGTGGGCAGGATTTATTTTTACACCCATGGAATCCGGACTCATTGACTTTACCCCCAGTGAGAGCCATTCAGAGACTGCAAGCGGCTCTCACTGGGGTGTTGGCTCCCCTCATACAGTGAAGGGTGCCGGCTCTTTGGGTCGGATCGCTCATGCACGACACATCCGAGCTCCTGCAATACTCAGTCGAGTACTGAGCATGCCCGAGTATCCAGATGCAAAATCAAGTATCAAGCAGTGGCGAGCATGCTTGCACATCATTAGAAACCACCTCTCCATGAATCGTAGGAGTATGAGTGGTTGTTTCATCAGCATTTTACACCTGCACTCTGCTGTTCATTGATGTTGTCCCTTGGTGCAAGTAATCATGGCTGCCTTCTTTCTGTGCTGCTTTTATTTAGAATTACATGTCCATGTCCTTTTGAAACAATTAAGTCTAGATTTATGTAAAGGGGTTAAAGAGTGAATAACTGAATAATAATTTTATCTTGGAACCTGTTAAGTGGTGTAGTTTATGCAAAGTATGCCTATGGAAGCCCAACAAAAAGCTCACCATTTGCCACAAACATCAGTGTTCTACTTGCACTAAATGTGCTGCCGGGCCTGAACACCTTTCAAGTTTGACCAGATTCTTGATCATGATTATGAGTGGGGACACACTCCAAACGTGTACATGCATGCACAAACATTGCCCTCTTTGATCAAAATATTGCCGTGTACATGACAAGCATACTATAAAGAAGAATCTGTTGGTATGAGCCAGACGTCCATTATTCTGTTTTATCTTTCCATGGTAAAGCCAACAGCAGAGCTGCGAAGGAATAAAGCAAATAGTGATTGGGACCATCTACTACTTTTAATTCAGCAGTTTAAATCCTGTAAAGTTATCGTAATTGCAGATTGTTAGATTGTTTATTTCACATTATTGACCAAACAGATATAGCTTTCTTAACAATGCGTTTATATACCGAGAGTTTACTATCCTATTGGTGTAATTGATTACTGGTGGCTCCATCAACATTATTTTCGACTCATGACCAGTGGACTTCATTGGTTTCTAAAAAAAGAGAATAGCCTTGTCCTGGTCATTTTCACTCAACAATCTCTTGTTAATAATAATCATACTAATAATAATCACACCTAGTCCTTTATCATAATAAGAATAAGTACTTCTTGAAGATGTTCATTCGAATGGCATAGACACCAACCAGCAGATTTTAGGGCTATAAAGTGAAGTCAGTGCCTTACAGGTTCTGAGATGCTGAGTGCAATCATACCTTTACTTCAATGATTACATGTATGATGACAGAGAAAACTGTTATCAAATATTAGAAAATCTGTGCAGCACATTTGCTTAATTGCAGCAGAATGTCCCTATAAGGCATTGGGTTTCTTTTATAACTCCCCTGTTTGCTGTAAGTCAAAGCCTCCCTCCTCCCTCTCTTCCTCCCCTCTCCCTCCCTCCCTGTCACTATGTGGTGCCCCACTGGTCGATGTGCCACGAAGGGGTACTGCGCCCAGACCAGTGTGTGTGGTATCCCAGAGACCAGTGGATGGGAATTGATCTGTAGCTTTCATTACGCATTCACACACCTAGAATCAGGGGACTAAAGGGTTAAATTCTCTGCTAGGAGACTCAGTCCCGGTGGGAGGAGTCTTAGGTGGGTAGTAAAGAGTGAGAAAGAAAGTTTAGTCAGAACAACAGAGGAAAGAGAAGAAGAAGGACCCTTCAGGGGATGCAGAGGGAGGGCACCCAGAAAGAGAGGTGATTCAGATGAGAAGGGGGAGCCCGAAGGTGTTGGTGAACATCCACCATCAGACCGTCCTAATACCCGGTCTGGGGGGATCCCAGTCTGAATAGCAGAAAACCGGCTCCAAGAGCAGAAGGGTCGTGGGTCTTCGGGCAGACGTGACCCGGCCCAACGCACATCCCACCAGGATCTCCATCCAGGGTTTGAGGCCCTTCCAAGGGTAACTATCCCTTAGAGAGAGAAGGGTAACCTCTAGCAGACCCGTGGGCCTGGTGCAGAACAAGTTGATCACTGCAGGGCCGCGCTAAGGAAGTAGGAGCAGCACAGAGAAAGTGAAGATAGAGGGCAAAGCTGAAAGAAACACCATTGAAAGCCACAGAAGGACACCTCATCCACTGGTTGCTACCCAGGCCAGCTACCCGAGACTGAAAACCTGTTTAGTGACTGACGGTTATCAGTAAATCAGTACAGAGACTAAGCAACGTGTGGTGTGTTTATTATTTTTTGCTGTAAGAAATCACTCAGCCTTGGTAAGAACAGCAGCAAGTGGGTGGAAAGGCAGAGCTACAGCCAGGAGGGTGACAGGCTAGAGTAGGACACTAATAAGTTACAAGACAACCTGGAGAAGAATGGCTCAGAAGACGTCTCAGCATGGTAAGTCTCTTTTCAACCTGCATCTTGAAATATATATTTCAAGTTCTCTTCAGGAAAGATCAAGGAGTGCACTCTAAATGTGGCGATGAGCAAGCACTAACATTCTCGATGACCAATACTCATTAAGAGCAGTTGGATTCTTGGATGGGCTTGGCTTGAGCACCTGAGTAAGTCAACGAGGCACTTGAGAATTTTTCCAGAAGATCTTAGGCCGGTTTCACATCATGATTTTGGAGCTTCCGAGTGTATCCGTTTCAAAACGGATACACTCGGATCCAAAATCGGATCCCATGTTTCCCTATGGGGCTCAGATCTGATCGGATGTGTGCCTTTTGCCATCCGATTTTGGCACCATCCGATCCTGTCCGATTTCAGCACGGACACAGAAACGCAGCCTGCTGCATTTTTGTGTCCGAGAATGAAATCGGACAGCTTTGGATCCGAGACGATCCGAGCCCCGATGACATGGGAGCCTATGGACATCGGATCCGAGTTGAACTCGGATCCGATGTCGGCTCCGTGTCCTCCCTGCATCTTCCTCCCCTTTACTTATCCTGTCTCCCACTATTCTATCCTTTCCACCGCTATTCTATGCTGTCCCCCGCTATTCTAACCTCTTTCCTATCTTATTCCCTATCCTTTTCTCTATTCTATTCCCTCTGTTTGTTTAAAAAAAAAAACCCTCCCTGAGGATACATTACCTTCCGGCACCTTCAGGGACTGTCACCATCTTTGCAGAAGATCCTGTGGTGATGTCAGAGAGCCGGTCAGCAGACGTGTCAGGTGACCGGCTCTGTGACATCATCACATGTCCTTCAGCCGCCAGATGGAGACAGTCGCATGAAGCCGTCGGAAGGTAATGTATCCTCAGGGAGGATTTTTTATTATGTTTTACATACTGGAGGGGGAGAGGACAGGGGGGAGGACAGGGGTGAGGATAGAGGAGAGGGAGAGCAGAGATAGAAGAGGGACAGACAAGGATAGATAGAGAAGAAGCAGGGACAGACAGGGACAAGCAGAGAGAACAGGATCCACACGTATCCTGCATAGAATTGGATTGGATGGCTATTTGCCATCGATTGCAGGGATCTGTGTGGATCCGTGCCTGTCCCAGGGATCCGCCTTCAATCTCGGATCCCACGGACAGGCACTAAATCGTGATGTGAAACCGGCCTTACTGAGAAATGATTATGTCCTCAATTGACTTCCATTACATTCAGCTGCTCAAGCGGCGCCCATCCGAGAATCCAACTGCTCCTAATGAGTACCGAGCACCTGAGCATGGTAGTACTCACTTATCGCTTTTTCATAAGTTCACATTCACCTGAAGGAATGTATGTCTTCCACTTTTCTGCAGAGAGATTAATTCTGGCACAGTCTTCAAGCAAAAATAGACAAAATTAGAACGGTGTTCCAAATAAGTGCAGTTTTATTTTTTGTTTTGCTCAAAAAGTTCACAGAATCTGTTACAACGTTTCGGCCACCTTTGCCTTGTTCACGTTACAGCTGGCAATGAATCATAAAATAGAATAAAAGTCAAAAAATTGTATCACCTGGGCCCGTTTCACATCAGCATTTTTGTGCGGATCTGGCCGATGCGGACAAAAAAATACGTCTGCCACATGTGCCGCCTAACGGACGCACTTGCAGTACACTCGCGGCAATCCCCACTCATTTTCTATGGGGCTTGCGGCAAGTGTGGCTTTGGCGCGATCGCGCACTTCCGGCGGTTTTGGCCGTGAAAAAAAAAAACGCGCTCAGCTGCGGTTATTTGACGCGGCTTCACCTGCCGCAAGTGCCAGATCACAGCAATACCGCACTTGCCCCATAGACAATGCATGAGGGTTGCCGCAAGTGTACCACAAGTTTGGCCGTTAGGAGGTACATGCAGCAGATGCGTTTTTTTTGTCTGGATCGGCCAGATCCGGACAAAAACGCTTATGTGAAGGGGGCCTAAACAGTAATCATGTAATGATATATAATAATATTATGTACATAGAAGTGTTGATGATTTATTAGTCGCATCTAGGTGATATATCATGCAATTACAACATAACCTTGATATATAGTCAGGGAAATTACCTCTAAGCAAGTTAAATGATGGATCCTAAATTAAGGGTAAGATGTTTAATTCCTACAGGTTACCTGATGGCTAAAGGAAAAGTAAAATATCAATAAAGTAAAAAGTGCATAATTGTGCTGCCTGACTATGCAGGAATGTTACCTGATCAATCAAATGAGGTGGTTAACTGGGATGTCCTTTTGGTGCTAGTTTGGTGCCCCACTACGTAGGTGTCACAAAAGGGGTACTGCACCCAGAAAAGCTGTGTAGTCACCCCACTGCAGTTGGGACTATGGTCACTAGATGGAACCCTAGAGCAGCACTCACATACTAGAATAGGCTCACAGAAAATGCGCTAAACAGGGATATTATAAATACGGCCCTGACTCCCAAAGAACCCACAAGAGAGGAATCAGAACCGCAGTAGGCGGCTGCGGCATTAAAGGACAAGGTTAACCCGACGGGTAAATAGGAGAGGAGACTTAAAGGGATCCTAAACCCAGAAACTGACCCCCACCTTATCTTTAGACCTGTCCCTGCACCCCCTCTTATCATTTCTAGCCATCCCTTTTGCAGAAAAAATCGCTTTTGTAAAGTAAGAGAAAAAGTTATATTACTTTGTCCTGTGTGAGTTCTCTCTTTCTGAGGAAGCCGCAATAGCCCCGCCTATCTGCTGCTGCCTGGTAATTATGCACGCCCCTCTCTGCTTCTAAGAGCCTGGCCGCGTCATGAAAGGGGCGTGGCTAAATCGCGTCATGCCGGAGCCCTGCCCCCTTTCATGACGCGGGATGGCTAGGAATGATAAGAGGGGGTGAAGGGACAGGTGTAAAGATACGGGGGGGGGTCAGTTTCTGGGTTTAGGATCTCTTTAAGCAAGCAGCAGGAGGTCAGGTCATCTATAGGAGATCAGACTTCACAGTACTGGGAACAAAAGGAAAGAAGGAAAAGAAAGGACTATAAAGGAGGGTTCCATCTACAGCTAGAAATCTCAACTGCAGCATCCAGAGCATTTGTCATTACAACACCAATAACTGCTGAAAGATTGTATTGCTGGATGAGAGTCTTTCAAGTAAAGTTACCCGGTGAAGTGAAGTATCGACTCTGCTGCATCCTTTCTATATAAACTGTTTGCTGTACAGCATCACTGCCCTGGTGGTCCAGTCCCATCTAAGCCGCAATACCACCGACCACCGGAGGATAGATGACAATGGGAGACCTTGTAAGTTATTAAGGGGGGTTTTGCTGTAATCTGTAACACAAAAAGTGTTAAAGAGTGAAACATCTTATTTTTGCAAATGGTGGACTATTTTGGATTAATCGATAGTGGGTGATTTTGGTTCTTGAGGAATGAGAATAACCTTTTGCTCATGTTCATTAACATTTCCACAGTAAACCTCTGTAGAATGGAGAACAAGTTAATCTATAGACTGAAATAACTTAATTAAAATTCCTGAATCATTGAATTAGTATGAAGACAATTGTTTTAGATAAAGATTTGCCAGCTAATAAAAATATGTTCCCGAACAGTGACTATTGAGCCCATGTGAGCCAACTGTTTGCACATCTAGGTACTATAGTGGCACTTGGGAAATGTTAGAAGGTAAAATAAAAAAAAGAAATATAGGAAGGTAAAAAAAATAAAGAAAGTGTTCTACATGTGCCAAACATCCCTAACAGGGAACAATGTCCCTAAATGCCTTTTAGGCTGGTGTCACGCAGTCGTAGATTTCCTCATCCAAGAGAATCAAGGCAATAATGCCAATGATATTCTGATTAAACTCTGATCCGAGTTCGTCAGTGTCGGCATAGTATGATCTAATTCTATGAGAGGAGACGATTGGAGGAGAAAGTGAGGAGAAGATGGAGAACAAAATGTCTCCATTCTATGAGTCTGTGGAATCACTCTGTACCCGGTTGATATCCAAGTGCCATCTGATGATTTCCACGCACCCGTAGCCTTTAGTGGGTAAGTCTCGTCCAATTTACAAGTCAAATTGCAACATGCCGAATCGGTATGAGAAAGAAAAACTTTGATCAGCACTGCCTCGTTCCATAACATTGACCTGAGAGCTGCCCCATTGAATAACATTAGAAAAGAAAAGGTTGCGCCACACTGCAAGTTATGAGGCGTGGGTGTGATTCAGCAGCCCCCTTGCTCACCTGATCCAGCCGGTTGGTAGGCAGGTGTCCAACCCCGTGGTGTCTCCACACGGCTGGGAGCTGCGAGGATAATGGTGCGCGTAGTCCGCCGGCGTCCGGTCCACGTGACAGCTAAGGAGGCGTGATGACTGTGACGAAGGCAGGTCCTGTGTGCTGAGCTGCCGAACACACGCTTCCCGCGGGGAAGTGCGGTAGTGATTCACCGTACTAATAAAGCCTAGAGGTAATTATAGAAAGAACGCAGTCCTGTTGCTTTGCGAGCGCTGACACATATTATTTTATTCCATTGAATCACCATTGAATAACATTGGCTGGCACACTATTGGTCACGTCCGATTTCCACAGTGGAGTGTGCATGGCCTTAGACTGGATTAATATGTATAACCTGACAACATTTTCAAAGTACATTCTTGGGGACCTTATTCTGCTCTCGGCCCTATAAACAATGCTGTATATAGGTTTTGTCCAGGGTAAGTGGCAACAATGGAGAAGACCAGGACAAAAATATATATGGGGCAAAAATCATCTTTTTCATGCATTTTTATGCTTATTTCTTATGTATGTGTCATCTTTATATTTTATTTTTGTTAAAAGATGAGCACGATTTTCTTCAGAATGGATCAATAAGTGTCTAAATTGCTTTCTTCGTCTTTGAAAATCACTCTTCTAGTACTTTATTTTGTATCCAAAGTTTCTCCTTTTATCACGAGTCTTAGGCTGTTAAATTCCCAACAATTTCTCCCCAGATCTCTGGAGATACTTCAGAGGTCACGGCATTTTGTCCCAAGCAGCCTGCTAGATCTACAGAAACCTACAATCAAAAGTCAGAATCAGTTTGAAGCCGTCCAATGCCGGAGGAATTCGGACAGAAAGGCGAGGTCTGGTGAAAAGAGGAGACGGATGAAAAGGAATGAGATGCTTCTTTTAACCCCTTGAGTGTGTATAAAATCATGTATAAATCATAAAATCCTATATTTACCTTACGGAGTCAACAACATATCTGAGAAATCATCAAGAGAAACCATCATTCAGCTTTAATTCTTATCACAAATCTGGTGTTACTGAGATGACTTGGCCGAATGTGTCTAACGATTCACACCAACGATAGTCCTTATTAGATATGCACTGCGGACATGATAGAGCTAAAGATAATACAGTCTGAAGACAAGTAGAGCTGCAGTTATGGTTTGGGACACACAAATTGATCAAGTTCTACCTACAGGTGCATCTCAATGAATTAGAGTATCAAAAATTTAATTTTTTTCAGTAATTCAATACATAAAATGAAACACATATTATATAGAGTCATTACACAAAGTGATCTATTTCAAGTAGAGATGAGCGGTGTTCTAATCAAATTGTTCGCCAATCTCAAATTCGAGCTATTTTTGGCGGTGTTCGATTCATTGGACGAATTCGAACAATTTGCTTGAAATAATATCTGCTAGGGATGGGCGAATCTACTCGTTAGGACTCGTTACTCTGCGAATAGTAATTAACTCGCAGAAGTCGGTACTCTGCGAGTTTCCAAGCGATTACTAGCACAGTAACGAGTCCAATGCAAATCAATGGCAATCCTAGTTTTGTCTGAGTTTGCATTCAGTATGTTTCTCAGTCACTAAACTCGCTATCACATCGCTGTCTATGTAGCTGGATTGTCCCCAAATCGTTTAAACAATAGCACCGGTTCACGGATACCCGCTGTCAGCAGCAAGTCTTAGGGATGAGCTAGTCTAAGACTTCTGTATACTGTATTCGGGACTCGCTGAATACAGAATATGTTAATGTTCCGAGACAACCTAGCATGTTAGGTCAGAAAACTGTGAAGATGGACAAGCATGTTAGCCAATCATATTCAGTAATGCCACAGCCCTGTTGGTTGTGGCATTACTTTGATTGGCTGCTGTCCATCATGTGCCTATATCATGTATGACAGGCAAGGCTGTATATAAGGCTTGCCCCCACCATTTTGGGCACATTCCTGTGATGATCTGAGCTAGTGCAGGGCGAGTAGAGAGACTTGCAGCAGATCCTAGCTAGGGAGTGTCAGTGAGTGTAGGAAACCCACCTCAAGATTCCTCACATTTAACCCAAACAGCTCTTCTGAGAGCTACCAGGACGGAGGAGTGCTGTGTACAGGACTGTAGGCAGGGAGACAGGCAGGCAGGAGCAGCCTTACAGTGCATACAGCACCGACCTCAGAGCTTAGCTTAGTCACTCAGCTTTCCTCAGAGCTGAAATCAAAGGCTTAGCTGAGCTAATATTTCATTTTTATTTCGACAAGATATTTTTGGGTTCATATTTACCCCTTCAGCGTTATTTTTTCTGTGGCAGACCAGTACGTTGCTGCTCTCCTACCAGCTAATAGCATGCACGCCACCTGCTTGTGCGACTGCTTGTGCACACTAATTTTTCAAGGGAGAGTGTGTTGCTTCTCTGCTAAGTTATATGGATTTTACAAAAAAAATAAATGACGTGGGCTTCGCCGTATTTTTGTAACCAGCCGGAACCAGCAGGCAGTGAAGGGCTGCCCCCAACCCCCAGGTGTTTATTTGTACCTGGCTGGACACAAGAATATAGGGGAGCCCCCTCTTTTTTTATTATTTCATGAATTTCATGAAATAATTAAAAAAAAAATGCGTGGGGCTCCACGCTATTTTTATGTCTAGCCAGGTACAGCAAAGCAGCTGGGGGGCTGGAATCTGCAGCGCAGGGAGGCCCGAGCTTTCTGGGCCCCCCCACCGCTGCAAATTGCAGCCTGCAGCCGCCCCGGAAGATGGAGCGCTCATTGAAGCGCCATCCTCTGTCGCTAAACCCCGCTCTTCCAGGACCTTGGTGCGGTGGCTCACTGGGTAATAAAGGGGTTAGGGCCAGCTTTGTGTTATCAGCTGGCCCTAAGCCCGAAATCTGTGGCGGTCACGCCGATATTACACATTACCGCCATGAATTTCTATTAAATTGTTTAAAAAAATACACAACACACAGAAATATTTTTTTTATTAGTAATAAAACAAAAAGCCATTAGGGACTCCATCTTTAATAAAAAAAATCCTCTTCCGTCCGACGTAGTCCCAAACGCGGTGTCAGCTCTGCTACATCCCTCTACATAGACACACATGTCTATCCAGAGGGACAGCAGGCTGAGAAATTTCTTTGGGTTCACCTCAGGTGAACCTTGCTGTCAAAGCCCGAATCTCTGCTGCAGGCTCCGGAGATTACCGAGCGAGAACAGCAGTCCGTTTTTATAAAAAAAAAAATTTTTTAATATTCTTTAAAAGCCGGCGGCTTTTTGCTGCTGGCTTTTAAAGAATAAAATGGGGAATTGCAGGTTTTTCCTCTGCTGCCAGACCCCTTATAGGGTCCAGCAGCACAGGAATCGCTGCAATACTCGCTTCCCCATTCATTAACGTTGGACCTGCTAGACTCGCAACGAGTAGCGAGTTTCCGACTCGGACTCGTTAGAGTCTAGCGATTCCGAGTATTTTAGGATTCGCCTATCCCTAATATCTGCCCTTTTGAGGGCTGCTCCATAGGAGTAGCAATTAGGGACTAGGGACTAGTAGTCTATCAGCCCTTTTAAGGGCTACTTCATAGAATCAGGGACTAGTTTTAATTTCAGCTCTTTTGAGGGCTAGGTTAGAGCAGTCTCTATTAGTTTTTGCCAGGCAGAAGTGTGCCAGGTGTGTGTCAGTGCTGTGCAAGTGTTTTTCACAGCATCTGGCCACATCTAGCTCTGTGAATCCTTTATGGCAGGTAGTGTAGCACTGCTGTGAAGAAAGTTACACCACCTGTCTTAATTAGGCATTTTTTTTGCTGCAGCCAGTCCAGGCAATTTGTTCGGGCTAGTAGCAGTGTCTCACAGTGGTGTAGCCCACTTGTAAAAGAAGCTACACCGCCAGTGTAGTTTCAACTAATTTTTTACTGCACCTAGCAAATGTGTCAGTTTTGGACTAGTAGCAGTGTTCACAAAACCATTACTATAGGCCACTTGTAATACTACCAAGTAAACCTTCAGTGTAGTTCCTTCTAGTAATTTTTTACTGCACCTAGCACAGGTAATATTTTGTGCCTAGTACCACTGCCTGCCCACTCAGCTCTGCTTGATTTCCATCAGAATATTTTTGGCCAACAACTGCTGAGTTGCCAATATGTTCACATACAAAATGAGTGTCAAAAGGCCTGCTGCTGGTGGAAAGGGGAAAAAAAGTTTGTGTCCGTGGAGTATGTGGGAAAGCAACATTAACATCTGCTGAAGTAAGACCATCTTCCAGCCAAAGTAAGATGTCTACTTCTTTCCGCGGAGATTCTGATATGATCCCTTTCATACGGACATGACTCAGATGATGATCGATACCAATTCTAGATGAGGCACAAAAAGAGCAGGCGCTTGAATGTGTGGCGCCCCGCAACGAGTGCGTCACAAGAGGGTATTGCAGCCATAAAATCAGCCGCAATATTCTCTGACACGGCAGTGATCTGGTTAATTTAGAAATCCAACCCTGCATGCATCACCTAGAACAGAGGGCCAATCCTAGGTCCTGGTGGGTGGAGTGTTAGGGTAGTGTGTAGGAGAACAGACCCTTAGTCTAGTTAGTTGAAGAAGGGATCTAGAACTTGACCTGAGCAGTCTAGAACTTGGAGAGGAGCGGGGGCTCCGCACCCCGTGCAGCCCCCGGGCCGTCACCGGTCGGGTGTCAGCACCTGAGGCCTCAACAACCGGGATTGGGCATTATTATTACGGGTTCCCAAAAGACTCCCGTGCCCACAACTCACAGCCGGTTCACTGGTACCGAAGCTGGCAGCAGTTCACCTCTGCTACGCGAACCAGAAGCGTGGAGGAGCAGCTTTACAGGAGCACCCCAACACCAGCCAACTTCCAGTCGTCTAACCAGCGGTGTACCTATTGAGGGATCCAAGGCTCCCCAAAACATCCAGAACGTACATCATGGATAGGGCATTGAAGCAGCCTCCCCGTACCCGACCTGGTATTCCTGGGCGACAATGGCAACCACTTAGTTAGAATGGAGGAACAATACGGATTTCTAAGGGACACCATCACTGCTGAGTCCACCCGGTCCACTACCTGTAAACTGTATACCATGTACTGCCTGCTGGTTACAGTAAAGACCCGTTGCAGAGACTTTCTGTGTCCGTGCTTCCTTATGAACTGTCCGTCCGCACTACAAGGTAACCGCAGCTGCCGCACAACATCTTAAGCAGCTCCAGCCTCCGGGGATCACCGCTCAGCCTGTGGGGAGCGTTCCATCTTGCTGCTATCCATCCCCCGGGGTTCCGAAGCGTCGGTAGTCCTTACCGAAACTACTCATAGGTGGCGTCACGAATAAATTAAAAACCCCTTTAATCTGTTCCTACAAGACGTCTTCAACACTTTTGATCTGCACTACACCGGGCCCGCTACCGGCAGGCACGGTCCACCCGTGACAAGGAGGAAGAAAGCATCGCCTGTCTAAACCGGAGACCCGGCCACGGTGAGTCAGAAAATGGCGTCACGAACAGGATACGAGCAGGCCCGTTATCCAACGGGTATAATGTGCTTAAAAATGACTTTATTGTCTACAATTTGGACTTTGTTCGTCCCTAAAAGAACTTTCCCGCCTTTACACCGTGGGCCAAGATGGCACCCAAGATGGCGTTCCCGCCACAAGAATCTGCCACGTGCAAGCCCAGGAGTGAGTCAACCCCCCCCCCTCATCGTGGGAGGGCTAAAGACAAAAGGCGCCAAACTCTTTGTCCGCCCTGATTGCTCGAATCAACCATGGGGGCGGACCCCAAAGACTTTTCCCACCATTGGACTACAAAAGCTCAGAGGAAATGGGAGTGTCACAGAAGTTCTTCACCAGCTCTACCCGAACGCTTACCGGTTGAACGGGTGTGGTTTCCCTCCGAAGAAGAGAATGGCCAGCACGAGACTCCAAGACCTAATGCGGGAGGTCGAGGCGGAGGCCAGAGCAGCCATAGGCCAACCAGGTCCGGGTCCTGCCCCTACCATAGACGGCAGCCCCGACTTCTGGCTAGAGGCTCTACAAGACCTCCGGGTGCGACTAATTGAGACTGTGGAATGGACGATTCGCAGCTGGAGCGCGACCCTAGGCAGATGACTACACCATTCGATGCAGCAAAGCCGACCGGGTACAGCTACTCCAAGCCCAGACGACGTCACCAGCTTCTCGACCGCTTCACCGTCGCCTACCCCCTGTCCTGCTTCGTCACCGGAGCCCATGCCCATAGACTGTATCATTCCGGTGGAGGCCACAACTCGACCCGTTCCAGCGATTAATACCGCAGCCGACCCCGTTCCTGAGCCGGAGCTTACCATACACTCCATAGAAGAACTTGACCTTTACCAGGTTCCCACCGAAGAACCCGCGACGTGTTTCACAACTACCGAGACTGTCGCCTGTTTCGTCCCCGTACCGGAGGCTTCCCTTGCAACTGCCGAGGCCTACCTGGTAACCGGGATTGAAACCCCTCTACCAACAGCTACAGATGAAGAGGCAGGCAGCCTGGAAGCCCTGCAGGACGTCTCTGTGGAAGGATCCGCAGCACCACCGCCCTGTTGTACAGAGGAACCAGCTTCAACATCTCCAGCCATCGAACAGCCTGATGTGGTCATCGAAGGAGAAGTCGAGGAGGATGACGACGAGACCCGCAGCACCGCTGAGGATCTCGACACCGGGTTCGCTTGGGGAGACACCGAGGAACTTCCTACCGGGCATACAGCTTGGGTACACTGGTCGGGTGCAACGCTGACACCTTCCCCTGTGCCGTTCCACCGGGTGCCGGTCCAGACAGCCCACCAAGTTCAAGCTTCCCGCCAAACCACCAGCTCCGTTACTCATCTCTACACCCCGAGCCGTAACGACTGAGATGTACGCCAGAGAAGACGAGAGGAATGGCAAGCCCGTGAACGCGCCAACATGCAGGCCCGTGCCGAGGCTCGCCGCCAACTGCCGCTGCCTGATGAACTCCGCCGTGAAGGTAGAATTTCCACCTTTAACTTATATACCGGGTGGGGGTTCGCTTGGGAGGTGGGTTTGAATGAGGAGGTGTTTGTGGGGCGCCGGGACGTTGAGTCAAACTTGCCAAGAGGACATCCCGATTGCGACTTATACCGGGGCGATGTAATCACATACGAACGCTATGCTTGTCCAGATGGGTGGTTCGCTATCCGGGTGCGCCATCGTTCTCCATGCCAGTGACTTTAAGACTTGAACTCATTCAATGACTCTGTTCCTGTTAATCATTGACTGTGTGATCTCGCGGCTACAGCCTGAACTTTTATCAAAGGACAGCCAACCGACCGCCGAGTCCGCACCAATAGTTTTACCTGTTTATTTTGTCTACCTCACTTTTATGCCATATAATGACTTGTCATTAATAAAAGTGTAATACCTGTTATAAAATATAAAAACCTCTGTAATGTGGGTAGTGTGACGCTTGGGGACAAGCGTATTCAACCAAGGGGGAGTGTGGCGCCCCGCAACGAGTGCGTCACAAGAGGGTATTGCAGCCATAAAAGCAGCCGCAATATTCTCTGACACGGCAGTGATCTGGTTAATTTAGAAATCCAACCCTGCATGCATCACCTAGAACAGAGGGCCAATCCTGGGTCCTGGTGGGTGGAGTGTTAGAGAAGTGTAGGAGAACAGACCCTTAGTCTAGTTAGTTGAAGAAGGGATCTAGAACTTGACCTGAGCAGTCTAGAACTTGGAGAGGAGCGGGGGCTCCGCACCCCGTGCAGCCCCCGGGCCGTCACCGGTCGGGTGTCAGCACCTGAGGCCTCAACAACCGGGATTGGGCATTATTATCACGGGTTCCCAAAAGACTCCCGTGCCCACAACTCACAGCCGGTTCACTGGTACCGAAGCTGGCAGCAGTTCACCTCTGCTACGCGAACCAGAAGCGTGGAGGAGCACCTTTACAGGAGCACCCCACCACCAGCCAACTTCCAGTCGTCTAACCAGCGGTGTACCCATTGAGGGATCCAAGGCTCCCCAAAACATCCAGAACGTACATCATGGATAGGGCATTGAAACAGCCTCCCGTACCCGACCTGGTATTCCTGGGCGACAATGACAACCACTTAGTTAGAATGGAGGAACCCTACGGATTTCTAAGGGACACCATCACTGCTGAGTCCACCCGGTCCACTACCTGTAAACTGTATACCATGTACTGCCTGCTGGTTACAGTAAAGACCCGTTGCAGAGACTTTCTGTGTCCGTGCTTCCTTATGAACTGTCTGTCCGCACTACAAGGTAACCGCAGCTGCCGCACAACATCTTAAGCAGCTCCAGCCTCCGGGGATCGCCGCTCAGCCTGTGGGGAGCGTTCCATCTTGCTGCTATCCATCCCCCGGGTTTCCGCAGCGTCGGTAGTCCTTACCAAAACTACTCATAGGTGGCGTCACGAATAAATTAAAAACCCCTTTAATCTGTTCCTACAAGACGTCTTCAACACTTTTGATCTGCACTACACCGGGCCCGCTACCGGCAGGCGCGGTCCACCCGTGACAAGGAGGAAGGGAACATCGCCTGTCTAAACCGGAGACCTGGCCACGGTGAGTCAAATGGATAGCAAGCGCTTCAGCAAGTGGGCTCTCCTCCACCTCAACTTCTACATCACAAATACACCAGTCCTCAGATGTGTCACCCCAATCCCACTTGCTTCCTCACAGCTCCCAAGTCTCCAGCCACCCGTCTGAGTATGGGGTAAGACAGATGGTTGAGTATGCATCGCTCTTCTCTCATACTATAGCCTGGGAATCAGAGGTCTGCTCCCAAGCTTTTAGTCAAGACGAGGAAATGATCTTTTGTGGCCACTTATGACAAGATACATTTGACGTCGGTTTCCGCCAGATAAAGAAGGTTATGAGCAAGCATAATGCTAGACCCCATCATAATGTGACTGCACCAGGCCGCGTCCATTGGACAAGGTGAGCCCTGTCATTCAGGCGGCAGCCGGCAGGGGGAGCGGCAGTGCAGAAGGGGGCGGCGCCTCATGCACACAGCCTCCCCCTGTCATGGCGCCGGCCGCGCACCGGAGGTAAGCGGCGACCCGGGGAGAGAGGCACAGAAGGGGCGGCAGCGCTGCCCGCGAGTCAACAGCACCCCTCCCCCCCCGGTTCTCCCGGCCGCGGGCGGCAATGACTGCCGGTGCTGCGGCTCAGGCGGCTCAGGCGGCAGAGGGGGCGGCAGTGCTGGGCTCCAGTAGCACCCGACCACCCCCCCCCACCCCCCCCCCCCCCCCGTAATCGGTGCCGCGGCTCAGGCGGCAGAGGGGCTTGGTGCACCCCTGACTGCACCTTGAAGATCTTGTGATCCCTTCCGCATATGACTCCTCCTGTACTTCCTCCTCCTCCTCTAGTGCCACCACCTGACTCAGAATGCTGTTTAAAGTCTGCTCCAGCATGTAAATGACGGGAATAGTCATGCTGAATGGTGTACATGCTGAATGTACAGAATGGTGCATAGATCCTTCATTTCAGACCACTCCACCAGTGTGATTTGCCCCACCTCTGGATCTCGTAGGCCCAGGTTATACATCATGTCGTATTGTGCCAGGGCTCGTCGGTGCTGCCACAGTTGCTGCAACATGTGCAGAGTTGAATTCCATCGTGTCGGCACATCGCATTTCAGCCGATGAACTGACAGGCCGAACAACTTCTGTAGAGATGCAAGGTGTTGAGCTGCGGGATGTGAACAGCGGATGTGAGCACACAGCGACCGTGCCCTCTGCTGAAGACAATCTAGACCTAGGTAGTGTGCAAAAATTTGCTGGACAACCAGGTTTAAGACGTGAGCCATGCAAGGCACGTGTGTCACATTGCCCCGGCGGAGGGCTGCACCCAGTATTGCAGCATTCACGCACACGGCCTTCCCTGGCTGCAGGTTCAGGGGAAACAAGCATTGATGAAGCTCGGTCTCCACAGCTGACCACAAATCCTCAGCTGTGTGACTCATATTTCCCAGACATTTCAAGGTAAAGACCGCCTGATGCCATTAAGCCCTGCTGCCATCATAATAAGGAGGTGTGCAGGATTCCTTGTGCGCAGTTAGAACGCGGGTGGCATTACCAGACAGGCTGTGGGTGCAGGTGGAGGACCGAGACGAGACTGAGGAGGCAGAAGAAGTGGAGGAACTTATACATACAGAGGATTGATGCACAAGTCAAGGGGATGGCAAGACTTTGACAGCAGCCCTTTCCCCTGCAGTCACCATAGTTACCCAGTGCCCAGTCACTGACATGTAACGCCCCTGTCCATGCCTACAGGTCCAAGTGCCTGTGGAGAAATGCACCCTGTCACACACAGAGTTTCTCAAGGAAGTGGTGATGTTGTGTGTGACATGCCAGTGTAGCGCAGGCAAAGCTTTCTTGAGAAGTAGTGGCGACTGTGCATCTGGTACTGGGGCACTGGGACGGACACAAGGTCTCAAAAATCCTCTCTGTACAACAGGCGAAGACGAAGCATTTCTGTAACCAACAGCTTGCAGATGGTGAAATTCAACCTCTTAGCTTTGTCATGGCCAGGAGGAAATGGTCTTTTACTTGTCCACATCTGAGGGACCGAAGGCTGACTGCTGTGCTGAGACAGGGTTGAGTAGGGTGTCCCCGGCAAACTGTTGGTCTGTGAGGAAGGTGCAGGTGGACATATTCTGTTGCCTTCATCCAAAGGTGGTGCTCTCGATGTCTGACAGCGCTCAACAACAGCAGGTGTTTTTATTTCCAAAAGAACTCACGACCTTCCAATCACACTGGCTGTTGCGGGTAAAGAGGTGGAAGGTCTGCGTCCAAAATCATGTGTGACTGCTGTCCCCACAGTCACAGAGGATGAAGAGGCTGCGGATGCACTTGATGGGGTAGACGGTGGTTGGCCAGGCCTGCTAGGCTGCATTGTAAACAGTGAGCTTCCCACTGCGACTTTTGCTTCATATCCATGTGATGGTTCATGCATGAACTACTCAAACTATTGATTTTTTGGCCTCTACTTACATTTTGCTTACAAATCTTACAGATAACATGGGGAGACTAAAGGCTTGTGGATTTTGGAATGTGCTGCATGAAAGTCACCTCACCAACCATTTTAAGCTTGCAACTGTGGGACAATTGATGCCACTGAAGTGATGTCTGTGTCCAATTTTTTGGAAAAAATGGAGACTCTTGTTATAGTCCCCTAAATGTGACACAATGCTCAGCGTGTGCACGAGGCCTTACAGATACTGAGGTAAAAAACACTAAATACTCAGCGAGTGCACGAGGCCTTACAAATACTGAGGTAAAAACTCACCTAATAATCATCTTCTGGACGTGACCTTACAAATACTGAGGTAAAAACTCACCAAATAATCATCGTCTGAATGTAGTCTTAGGCGGCCGTCACACGGAACGATTTCTTGCCCGATATCGTTTAAGCGATCTCCTTTTTGATCGCTTAAGCGATATCGGGCAAGAAATCGTTGCATGTAATCAAGCGATTTACGATGTTAAATCACTTGATCGTGACATCGCTGATCTGAGCTCCGGTTCTCAGATCTAGCGATGAGCGATTTGACGATCTGCATCATCGTGGTGTATAACACCACGATGAGCGATTTCCCAGCGCAGAGTCTATGCTGGGAGATGGTAACTATGGTACACGTCGGGTAACTAAGCGACGCGCGGCGCCTAGTTACCCGATGTGTACCATAGTTACCAGCGAGATTGCGGCTCCACATCGCTGGTGAGTCTGTCTGTGTGACATCTCACCAGCGATGTGAGCGATATTGTAAGCGATTGCGCGTGCACGTGATCGCTTACAATATCGCTATAGATATCTCAGCGTGTGACGGCCGCCTTACAGATACTGAGCTAAAACTCACCAAATACTCAGCGTGTGCACGAGGCCTTACAGATACTGAGGTAAAAACTCACCAAATGCTCAGCGTGTGCACGAGGCCTTACAGATACTGAGGTAAAAAACACTAAATACTCAGCGAGTGCATGAGGCCTTACAGATACTGAGGTAAAAACTCACCTAATAATCATCTTCTGGACGTGACCTTACAAATACTGAGGTAAAAACTCACCAAATAATCATCGTCTGAATGTGGTCTTACAGATACTGAGCTAAAACTCACCAAATACTCAGCGTGTACACGAGGCCTTACAGATACTGAGGTAAAAAAACACTAAATACTCAGCGAGTGCATGAGGCCTTACAGATACTGAGGTAAAAACTCACCTAATAATCATCTTCTGGACGTGACCTTACAAATACTGAGGTAAAAACTCACCAAATAATCATCGTCTGAATGTGGTCTTACAGATACTGAGCTAAAACTCACCAAATACTCAGCGTGTACACGAGGCCTTACAGATACTGAGGTAAAAAACACTAAATACTCAGCGAGTGCACGAGGCCTTACAAATACTGAGGAAAAAACTCACCTAATACTCATCTTCTGGACGTGGCCTTACAGATACTGAAGTAAAACTCACCAAATAATCATCGTCTGAATGTGGCCTTACAGATAGTGAAGGAAAAATCACCAAATAGTCATCGTGTGCAAGAGGAAAAACAGGTAAAAACCTCACCAAATACTCATCGCATGCACCAGGCCTTACAAATACTGAAGTTAAACTCACCAAATACTCATCGTGTGCATGATGCCTTACTAATACTGGAGTAAAAACGGATTTTAGAGGGGCATGACATGCCTATATCTGTGTCTCCTCCTCATTTTACTCATCCAGCTCTTTTCTTTTCCCACCTTTATGTACTTGTTACTTTTCCATGTGTTTGTTGTGTGTTTTGATAAGTTTGCCACCTTTTGGACACTTTAGAAGGTGTTTTCTGTGTTTGTATGTGTTTGTGTTTGCCTGCCATTGTTTTCAATGGAATTTGACGGTGTTCGACGAACATTCGACGAACAACCCCCCAATTCGGCGAATCAAATCCAATTCGTACACTAGGGTGGTGGCTCATCTCTAATTTCAAGTGTTTATTTATGTTAATGTTGATGATTATGGCTTACAGCCAATGAAAACCCAAAGTTCATAATCTAAGAAAATTAAGAGTTAAAAAATGCACTGCTGTATTCCACCAGACATCAAAGTGTGAAAATAATATTGATTTATCAGGCAACACGTTTCAGGCCTCCCAGAAACATGACAATATGATATTGATTTGTTCTGAGGAAGGGGCCATGGAGCCCTGAAACGTGTTGACTAATAAATCAATATTATATTCACCTTTTGATGTCTCATGGAATACGGCAGCACAGTTTTTAACCCTTCATCCTCCCTAATTTAATTTTCTGAGATAATGACCTCTGGGTTTTCATTGGCTGTAAACCATAATCACCAAATAAACTTGAAACATATTACTCTGTATATAATGAGTCTATATAATATATGCATTTTACTTTATGTATTAAAGAGGACCTGTCACCCCCCCCCGTGCTATGCTAACTGAATGGAGCAATGAATGCAGCGTACCTGCTGCATTCAGGGAAGGGGTCCCCCATGCTTCTAGTTCCCCTGTAAGCTGTTAAAAAGACTTTATAAAGTGTACAGATAAGGAGTCTGGAGGGCCTTAATCAGTAATGAGTCATCGCTGTTGCTGGTGTCTTCCCCGCCACCAGCCCTCTCTGTGCCACCTCCAGCCCTTTCTTGCTCAGCTTCCTGTATGAGTGATCGCTGAGGGCTGGAGGCGGGGAAGACACAAGCAACAGCGATTAATCATTACTGAGTAAGTCCCTCCGGACTCCTTATCTGTACACTTTATGAAGTCTTTTTAACAACTTACAGGGGGCTAGAGACATGGGGGACCCCTTCCCTGAATGCAGCAGATGAGCTGCATTCACTGCTACATTGAGTTAGCATAGCACCAGGGGGGGTGACAGGTCCTCTTTAAATTACAGAAATAAATTGACTTTTTTGATGATATTCTAATTCATGAAGATGCACCTGCATATCATAATATACAAAAAGCCAATGATCAGATGTTAATTGCTCCTTATTAAAGGAAAACATCCTTCCCAGCTCTACTTTTGGTAATCATGATAAGGAATCATCAATGTCCCAACACAGAATTGACTTCCCATAACCTGTATTATTTTATTTATCAATAAAGGAACAAGGCTATCCTCGAACTCTGTTAGATAATTAAGACTAGGGTCAAACATGCAGCAGGGCTATGCACATCCTGATCCGGATTTGAGCATTAAAAATGCTCAAAACCAGATCAGGAACCGCAGCAAATAGGAGCCCATTATAACAACCGGATTGCACTACATGCAATCCGGTTACCGCATCCGGATTTGCAACCTGCGTGAAAAATCATGCAGGCTGCAGTTTTCGGAGCGGTATCCCTGTTGCAGCAGATTTGTTATAATGGGCTCCTATGGGAGCTCATGCGGCTGCCGCAATGCATATGGGAATGCCTGTGGCAGCCGCATGCTTTGTTCATCCCTGCTGGCGCAGGGATAAACAAAGGGTTAAATAATAACAATGTATGTGGACAGCATGTCTCTAGGGGGTATCCACCCCCCTAGAGACATGTTATCCATTCAGGAAAGCATGTCAGGGGTTAACTTAGCTGTTAACCCCATCGCCGCTATTGTCGGCTTTCATTCATTCTTTATTACAATGAGGATGCTGTACTGTAAAATTCTAATGCAAAGTGCGTAGCATAGTGGTCCTGATGCTGGGAGTCAGCGGGTTGTAATAAAGAATGAATGAAAGCTGACAATAGTGGCGATGGGGTTAACAGCTAAGTTAACCCCTGACATGCCGTCCTGAGTGGACAGCATGTCTCTAGGGGGGGTGTCCACCCCTCCTAGAGACATGTTGCCCACTCCTGTGGCCAAGTCAGGGGTTAATAACCCATTTACAGTAAGCCGGCTATTGTCGGCTTTCTACAATTTTATCAATGAAGCCACGGCTCCTGACAGTTGCGCAGATACTGTACGTAATGTACATATAGTATGTGCCGCTGTCCGAGGTCCTGTAGGCATTTACATTAGATCTATGACGGTGCGCTGCCCATAAATCTAATGTAAATGCCTACAGGACCATGGACAGCGGCAGATACTATACGTACATTACGCACATTATCTGTGCAACTGTCAGGGGAGCCGCGGCTTCATTGATAAAATTGTAGAAAGCCAACAATAGCCGGCTTACTGTAAATGGGTTATTAACAGAAGTGGGCAGCATGTCTCCAGGGGGGGTGGGCATCCCCTAGAGACATGTTGCACACAACTAATATTAATAATTAATGCTTTAATACACAGTTAACACTTTTTTCATCCCTGCGGCAGCAGGGATGAACAAAGTATACGGTAACCGCATTGCTCCGGATTACATATCCGGAGCAATCCGGTTACCGGATTGCGGTTTTCTGCACACATTTTTGCTTAAAAATCTGTGCGAAGGAAATTGCGTTTCCCGCATCCGGATCTGGGTGCGGTGAACGCAATTACCTAGCCAAATGTGACCCCAACCTAATTGTTACATCATGTGGCAGAAAGTTCCATAATCTTACTGCTTGCTGTTATGCACATGTGGTTTCTGATTGGAAAAGACAGGGCCTATCTCTAACTTCTGCACCAGACCCAACTGGTTCTTGTACAGACTCAAATTAATAGCTGAACTGACCCTATTGGCATCTGAGCAAGCTGGAATTGCCCCTAAACCTTCATTTTTCAAAACTGAATAATTCCAATTTTGGTAACCTGTCTTTGTACTTGGTACAATAGGGTTTTATAATAATGAACACACATATGTATTCAGTAATGCAAAGATCACCCATTTTTATATCTTCTGATTGCACATATCATCTAACTCAGGAATCATCTTCAGCCTCTATTTACCCTCCATTGGAAACGTCCAGAGGTTCAAAACACTCTAGTAAGTGTCTAGAATGGACTTCTGATGCACCCCAGGGCAGGGTACTCAGCTCTCAGGCTCAGTCGGGGATGTCACGGGCGGCTGCCCGAGGCTGTGGCCCTTGTGGTCAATGAATAAGGGGTTTAGTAAAAAATAAAATAAAGAGTTTGTTTCATGACGCCACCTGCAGTACCTGGTGATGCTCACCAGCGCCGCTACAGTCCTCCGGTGGTCGATGGTATTGCGGCAATGATGGTGTAGTCCTCCGCAGGCAGGACTGGACCACCGGGGCAGCAATTCTGTGGGAGAAACAGTTCATGCAGGAAAGGATGCAGCAGAGTCGATAACTCACTTCACCGGGTACTTTACTGGAAAACTTTCAATCATCATTACAGTCTTTCAGTGCAGTAGATGTTATAATGACAAATGCTACGGGTGCTGCATGTGGAATTTCTGGTTGATGGATGGATCCCTCACTGTGTGCCCTTCCTGTTCTTTTCTTTCCCTTGCCTCCCAGTGGCGGTGAAGTCTGACTTCTTAAAGACTAGTCTGACCTCCTGCTGTTCTTCGTTCTCCTCTCCCTTATACCCATTGGGTGGACTTTCTCTGGTCTCTTCAGCATCCTACTGTACCTGATCCCCCTCTCTCTGGCCTCTTTGGGAGTTGGGGCTGTATCTGTAGACCTCCCCGGTTATCGGATTTCTGTGAGCCGTATAGAAACTCACGGGTGCGGGTTCCGGTACCCGGTTCCTTTCCTGGGGCAAACTCTCTGGTTACTCTGCTCCCCACTTAGAGTGAACTTGAGTCTTGAGTTACTTTCTCTCTTCCCTTTCCTTCTGGGATCTGTACTTTTCTCAGTTCCATGGGCCCCTCAGCCGAGGAGACCCTCCCTGCACCCTCCAGTCTGACTGCCTGGCTCCCACCAGCTCCAACTCCTCTCTCCTACTCACTAACTCACTAGTTCCCCCTGGAGGTCTCTGTCTTCCCTCCCGGGTCCTTCCCACCTACTGACTAGTGTGGGATATGAGTCCTAGGGTTCCACCTGCTGGCCAGAGTTCCACTTGCAGTGGGTTGACTACATCGCTTTTCTGGGTGTTGTAGCCCTTTTGTGGTACCCACATAGTGGGGCGCCACACTTCTACTGTGAAGGATGATGTCAGGATGGAGCCTCCATACTAGAAAAAACAAGTGTGCACTAACAGAAGTGATATACTGTAGAATGGGCTGTATTCACGGGCGGAGAGGAGAGATGCAATGCAGGATGGGCTGATTTTAAGGTCTGATAGGATATACTGTGGGAAGGGGCTCTTTGTAGAGGACTGGGAGAACAGATAAACTTCAGGAGGGCCTGAAAGGAGAAATGTTGTGGGATGTACTGTAGAGTGGGCTGAGAACAAAGATATACTGTAGGATGGTGATTTTTCTAGAGGGATCAGAGGAGAGATATGCTTCTGAAAGGGCCTAAAAGAAGCAATGGCCTGTAGGATGGGCTGTGTACAGGGGGCTGAGAGAAAAGATACAATTGGGGGATAGTGTTTGCAGTAAATGGTATAAACAAATTGAATGAAGGGTCCCTGTACAAATGGCCTGTGAGTAGGGATATACTGTCATAAAGGGTTGAATGGAGTGATGTATTGCAAAATAGGGCCCGGTAAAAAAAGACTGAGAGGATATACTGTGGGATTGTGTGATTGAAAGGGTCTGATTTTAGGTGAGCTGTGTTTGTTGCCTGCAGCTGATAGACAAGAAATCTAAAACTGTATATACAGCTCTTGTGATGCCTACTGACAAGGATTATCTTCTGCCATATGTATCAATAAATTCACAGTTTCACAAACTGATCTGTCAAAAGCAGACAGCAAACACAGCTTTACACTTCTGAATTAAAGCTGTGCTATAACCAGCTAATGACATAGTGTAGTATAGATATGTGATCACTATTTTCAGTGTTATTATGATAATTTTTTAGCACTACACCTTCACTCTATCCACAGTGGTATCATCTATAGAATAAACATCTCCTGGCAAAGTATTGCAAAATCATGTTTTTTTTCAATGCTTGTCCACTCAAATTGAGATATACTGAATCAAGAAGGAAAGGAAAAACACATCTATATCTCATTTTTCTTATGTATCTTATCTGCTCAGTTATGGTTATTGATTCACAGCCAGGCTTTAGGCTGTGATCACTCCGGCACTATGACTACTCTTTATAAGAAACACACGCTGTTAGGGTAAGTGCACACTGGGCGGGTTTTCGGCGGTTTACCAGTGTAAACCGCCGTTTTGCATACATTAGTTTTATTTAAATTAATGTTAATCCAAACCGGCGTTTGGATTAACATTGAAACTAATGTAACCCGCCCAAGGCTGTGCACATACCGGCGGTTACCCAGCGTCATCCGTTGCTAACCCGCAGGTTTCCCAGCGGGTTAGCAAAGAATGACCAAGTTCTAAAAACCGGCCGGTTCTGCAGCGGCTGCAAGCAGAATCATGTGCTGCTTCCAGCCGCTGCAGAATCGCCGCCGAGAACCCGCTGGGCAGCCGCCGGATACCGCCCGCACATACCCGCCAGGAAGCCGGTGCACGGCGCCGGAGCTTCCTGGCGGGTCCCGCCCAGCCGCCGACGACCAACCCGCCGGGTAATGTGAACTTACCCTAATTCTTGGCTTCAAAAGGGGTGAAAATCTTGACACAACCCCAGAAGAGAATGTCGGATTTTGGATTTCTGTTTTTTTACTATATAACCTTATTAGTATTGTAGATATTATAGACCTTCTTGTGCTCTATTATTACTAATAGATGTAAGGTAGCGGTTGAGGTATCGTTACATGGTACAACTTATCAGCGATGTTGTTTGCGATCTCAGGATCGCGCTGATTTTTTTGACAGCTGTGCAACATCGTTGGTGAGATGTCACACGTCCAGATATTGTGGACAACTCACCAATGATGTTGTGAGCAGGGATCGTTCGCAAACATTGTGAACAATCCCTGCTCACTGCTGTGAATGGGCAAAGTCGGCCGTGACATCGCTATTGCGGTGTTACACCAAACGATGCCACAGGTTGCTTAAGTTGAAGTTGACAGGTTTTCCTGCATGCACGAAAACCTGTCAACTCCGACTTGAACAACTATCATTGTTGAATCGTGCGTTCGCACGCAACGATGCAACAACAATGTCGTTTCAACATTTAGCCTTTAGGATCAGCAAGACAGAAGGCAGTGACTCAGGCACTTGTTCACACAACACACGATTTATTTACAAGTCCAGGTTAGTACAGACCTTTTGTAGCTCTAGGACACAGCCGGTATAAGACAGAAAAGAGAAAAGAGAGCGCTCCCTGTGAAGGGACCTTCCAGGAATAAGAATTAAGGGGGCTGTTAGGCCGCTCACCTTGGGGGGTTGTGCGCCCCCGCACAACCCCGGATAAAGCCTCCTATGGAATTTATGTCCTCTGGTCGCGGTGCCCGGGTGGCGGCGTCCTCCTATGTCGGTCCTGCGGTTCCTCAGAGTGGTGTCCAGAGATCCTTCAGCTTATTAGGTGCTGTGATCCACTAGAGCAGCTCCTGCCGAACTCCCAGAGGGAGTGGTAACATACAGGAAAAAAATAGGTTTTTTTTTATTGGCTTGTGGAGCGCTAAATGATTCACAAGCAGAGCATCAACTAAAATCAGACCTTTATTGGCCCCTTGTGCTGCCACAACATGTTTCAACAGTACTCTACTGTCTTCCTCAGGTGGTACCACCTGAGGAACACAGTAGAGTACTGTTGAAACATGTTGTGGCAGCACAAGGGGCCAATAAAGGTCTGATTTTAGTTGATGCTCTGCTTGTGATTCATTTAGCGCTCCACAAGCTGATAAAAAAAAACCCCTATTTTTTTCCTATATACAGCCGGTATAAGAGGTATTCCCACAGTCCGGTATGGCTGTCAGGCTCTCTCTTTAGCCAGGGCCCCTGGGAAGGCCAAGTTCACGCTGCCAAACTGTGTTAACTGCACACAGCCGCTGCCAGGCTGTGTTAAAACTACACACAGCCTGTTCACACTGAAATCCACACAGCTCCTGCTGCTCTGACACATCACTCTCTCCCCCCTGCTATACAGTCCTGGGCAGCTCATATCCTGCCTCAGACACCCCACACCTGCAAAGTAGTGTGAATAGGGATGGGCGAATCTACTCGCTAGGACTCGTTACTCGGCGAGTAGTAAGGGACTCGCAGGACTCGGTACTCTGCGAGTTTCCCAGCGTTTACTCGCACGAGTCCAATGCAAATCATTGGCAAACGCTGACAAAACTAGGATTGCCATTGTTTGCATTAGACTCGGCTACTGTGCCAGTGATAGCAGGGAAACTCGCAAAGTAACTGCTGTTTCTTTGCAAGCCGAGTCCAGCTGTCTCCTCTGTGCAGCTCCAGGGTCCTAGAGCCCGCCTGCTCACAGAGATGATGTAGCAGTGCTGAGACTGTTCTCAGTCTGCTCATTCCCTGTGCATAGACATCTATATCTATGCACAGGGGATGTAGCAGAGAGGACATCGCGTTTTGGACTACGTCGGACGGAAGAGGATTTTTTAATTAAAGATGGAGTCCCTAATGGCTTTTTTTTTTTTATTTCTAATAAAAAGTTTTCTCTGTGCTTTTTTAACCCTTTATTGGAGATTCTTAGTGGCTGGGTCAAACGTGGCCTGACATTAAGAATCTCGGGCTTAATACCAGCTTGTATAACAAAGCTGGTATTAACCCCTTTATTACCCAGTGTGCCACCGCCACCAGGGCCGCTGGAAGAGCGAGGTTCAGCGCCAAAGGATGGCGCTTCAATGAACGCGCCATCTTCTGGGGTGGCTGCGGGCTGCAATTTGCAGCGGGGGGTGCCCAGAAAGCTTGGGCATCCCTGCGCTGCAGATTCCAGCCCCCAGCTGCTTAGCTGTACCTGGCTAGACATAGAAATTGCGCGGAGCCCCACGCATTTTTTTTTTATTATTTCATGAATTTCAGAGTCTCAGAGTCAGAGTCTCAGAGTCTCAGAGTCAGAGTCTCAGAGTCAGAGTCTCAGAGTCAGAATCTCAGAGAGTCAGAGTCAGAGTCAGAATCTCAGAGAGTCAGAGTCAGAGTCAGAATCTCAGAGAGTCACAGTCAGAGTCAGAATCTCAGAGAGTCAGAGTCAGAGTCAGAATCTCAGAGAGTCAGAGTCAGAATCTCAGAGAGTCAGAGTCAGAATCTCAGAGAGTCAGAGTCAGAATCTCAGAGAGTCAGAGTCAGAATCTCAGAGAATCAGAGTCAGAATCTCAGAGAGTCAGAGTCAGAATCTCAGAGTCTCAGAGTCAGAATCTCAGAGTCTCAGAGTCAGAGTCAGAATCTCAGAGAGTCAGAGTCAGAATCTCAGAGAGTCAGAGTCAGAATCTCAGAGAATCAGAGTCAGAATCTCAGAGAGTCAGAGTCAGAATCTCAGAGTCTCAGAGTCAGAATCTCAGAGTCTCAGAGAGTCAGAGTCAGAATCTCAGAGAGTCAGAGTCAGAATCTCAGAGAGTCAGAGTCAGAATCTCAGAATCTCAGAGTCTCAGAGTCAGAGTCAGAATCTCAGAGAGTCAGAGTCAGAATCTCAGAGTCTCAGAATCTCAGAGTCTCAGAGTCAGAGTCAGAATCTCAGAGAGTCAGAGTCAGAATCTCAGAGAGTCAGAGTCAGAATCTCAGAGAGTCAGAGTCAGAATCTCAGAATCTCAGAGTCTCAGAATCTCAGAGTCTCAGAGAGTCAGAGTCAGAGTCAGAATCTCAGAGTCTCAGAGAGTCAGAGTCAGAATCTCAGATAGTCAGAGTTAGAATCTCAGAATCTCAGAGTCTCAGAATCTCAGAGAGTCAGAGTCAGAATCTCAGAGAGTCAGAGTCAGAGTCAGAATCTCAGAGTCAGAGTCAGAATCTCAGAGAGTCAGAGTCAGAATCTCAGAATCTCAGTCTCAGAGTCAGATTCAGAATCTCAGAGAGTCAGAGTCAGAATCTCAGAGAGTCAGAGTCAGAATCTCAGAGAGTCGGAGTCAGAATCTCAGAGAGTCAGAGTCAGAGTCAGAATCTCAGAGAGTCAGAGTCAGAGTCAGAATCTCAGAGTCTCAGAGTCAGAATCTCAGAATTTCATGAAATAATTTAAAAAAAATGCGTGGGGCTCCGTGCAATTTCTATTTCTAGCCAGGTACAGCTAAGCAGCTGGGGGCTGGAATCCGCAGCGCAGGGATGCCCAAGCTTTCTGGGCACACCCCGCTGCAAATTGCAGCCCGCAGCCGCCCCAGAAGATGGCGCGTTCATTGAAGCGCCATCCTCTGGCGCTGAACCCCACTCTTCCAGCGGCCCTGGTGGCGGTGGCACGCTGGGTAATAAAGAGGTTAGGGCCAGCTTTGTATTATCAGCTGGCCCTAAGCCCGAAATTTATGGCGGTCACGCCAATATTAGACATGACCGCCATGAATGTCTATTAAATTGTTTTAAAAAAAACACAACACAGAGAAAAATTTTTATTAGAAATAAAAAAAAAAGCCATTAGGGACTCCATCTTTAATTAAAAAAATCCTCTTCCGTCCGACGCAGTCCAAAACGCGATGTCCTCTCTGCTCATCCCTGTGCATAGATATAGATGTCTATGCACAGGGAATGAGCAGACTGAGAACAATCTCAGCTCTGCTACATCAGGCAGCAGGCGGCTCTAGGACCCTGGAGCTGCGGCAGCCAGCACACAGAGCAGACAGGACTCTTATCTGTGCGAGTTTCCCAGCGATTACAGTTGCAAAGTAAACGAGTCCAATGCAAATAAATGACAAAACTAGGATTGCTTCAGGCTGAAGCTTCCGAGACACATCTGCGATTTGTAAATCTCACACTACTCGCTATTACTCGCTTCCCCATTCATTAACATTGGACTCGCTAGACTCGCAACGAGTAGCGAGTCCCGGGCTCGGACTCGCTAGAGTCAAGCGATTCCGAGTAATTTAGGATTCGCCCATCACTAAGTGTGAACAATCAGTACTCAGACCTTACTGCCATTAACCCTGTGTGTGCTGCCACGGAGCAAAAGATACACTCACCCGTGTGAAGTATACCGGTCATGGGGCACATGCTGGTCACATCACCTCATAGAGAATAACAAAAATTCTGCAAAATGAAAACCCCTTTACTTTTCAGAATATCCAACGTAACACGTCCACTTTACCACGTCCAATCTGCTTCCATTGAAGAGATGTATAAATACAGTCTCGTTGCATTTGGCCCTTTATATTGATAGTTTCAGTGACCCAGTCTCCTAATTACAGACACCTTTTAAGTCATTACCGGGACCTGTAGCGCTCGGAGTTTCAGCAGCTCAACCATGCTGTTGTCTCGGTGGCTTAAATTGTTACTGTCTTCATAAAGAAGCAAAACAGACAAGCCGAATCCCAGGGGAAATATTCTTAGTTCAACATTCATTTCAGTCTATTCAGTATTTGTACACATTGCGAGCAGCACATAGGTTAAATCATTAGGTGACATGATATTTTTTCTCCCATTCAGCAAAGAACTGATACAGAGATAGATGTCAATTCTAACAATGTTTGTCATTTTCTTTTCTAGCTTGGACAGATGGCATAACTACTTTAGCATCTCGGGAGAGAACTGGAATGTAGCGCGAGAGAAAGTCTCTGATGTGGAGACTGCGGGATGGGAGATGTGTGAATTCATTCATGTACTTATACTGGAGCTGATATTGGAACACCAGGAATATATATATATATATATATATATATATATATATATATATATAGATATATAGATATATAGATATATATAGATATATACACATACAAACACAATAAGTATTGAACACATCACCAATTTTCTAAACATTTATAAAGGTGTGATTTACATGAATTTCTCACCATATAACATATTAAAATTCTCGAGTGCTCATTACTTGAATCTGTCATGGTGGTTATGGGGAAAAGGGGAACCAGATTTGCCACTACAGCTAGGGAACCCTGAACGTTCCCTGTCTCAGGGGAACTCCTGATGGTGGAGAGGCCTGAGTCTCAACCCTAGCCCTGCTCCTGTACAACTGTGACCTGATTCCCACTCTACCTCCCCCAGAGAAGGTGAAGTAAGAAAATCCAAAGGTAAAGATAGACAGTGGAGAACCAAAACTAAAACTCACCGCACTCACACACAGGGAGAAATATAATATGTGACAAGGAAGAAAACAAGCACCAGCAGGGGATAAAAATACAAAAAGCAAGTTTCCACCAAACACCAAGCTAATAGCAACTGTTTCCAAGTAACTGGAGCACCAAGCACAGTACCGGGTTTTCTGAAGCTGTAAACGGCAAAGGAGACCGGGATCCACAATATATAAAGGGTGGAGACAGCATATAGGACAGAAGCAGCCAATAACATCTGCAACAAGTTACCAGCCATCAGAAAGTTAACTCCTGCAAGATTGAAGGGCAGTGAATACCAGTCGACACCCTAACTCTGGCTGCGCAGCAAAAAAGCACTCGGTTGCATATCAGACTGCACAGTGTGAGCAGAGTCAGAGGACGTTCCACAGCCTCTGGGTTGCTAGCTGAGCCTTTTCTGACGTCTCCACTAGTCTTGGGGTTCCCAGTGCCCCTGTTCTTGCGGCCTGGTCCCTCAACTTGCCTGACAATAGATAGGAGCACCACGGGAGGATAGCTCACTTCCCGTGTCTCTGGGACCCCTTCCTCCTACTGGAGCAACCTAGTTCTTGTCTCTGCTCCTCAGTCTGGCCTCAGGACAAGCTCCCATTAGCTCCAGTCCTCTGGACACTTCTCTTAAGTTCTTTTCCTTCTGTGACAGACATTTTTTCTCTAGCTTCCCTCCAACTCGACTCTCGCTGCTCAACTGTCTCTCCTCCTTTCTAGATCTTTTCAGCTCTATTTATACCCATTGTCACGTGTCCCACGTCATCTACTTGTGTTTTTCCTGACTTCACTCCATCTAACTAATTCCTCTCCACCCATCCCCACTACAATTGTTCCTAGTGTATGGCCTGGGTGTCCCGGTACCGGACTGTATCCCTCTTACCCATGAGTGGGATATTTCACCCTAAAAGGGGTGCAGTATCTCTGTGACAACTGGATCCGCAAATGCGCCACAGATACAGGCAAACTAGAGCCTGAAATTGTTTTAAAGTGAATACCGCCTTGCAAATAATTGATTCTCCTATGTGGAAAACCAGAGTGCCTTAGTAATGGGGTTATTATTTTGTTTTTATTCAATAAAATTAAGTCTTTACTTATGGAGGACTCATTGCTGGATGACTTTTTTGATCTGTGATCCTTAACCAGGATGAGTAGCACTAAATACAGAGTGGAGCATTTATATGGATACACCTAAATATAATGGGAATGGTTGGTGATATCAACTTCCTGTTTGTGGCACATTAGTATATGGGAGGGGGAAAACTTTTCTAGATGGGTGGTGACCATGGCGGCCATTTTGAAGTTGGCCATTTTGGATCCAACTTTATTTTTTTCAGTGGGAAGAGGGTCATGTGACACATCAAACGTATTGAGAATTTCATTAGAAAAACAATGGTGTGCTTGGTTTTAATGTAACTTTATTGTTTCATGAGTTATCTGCAAGTTTCTCTTTGCTTACAGCCATTGATATTTCGCAGAGTTTAACATGTGAGTAGCCAATAGAAATTGTGTTGATGTCTGGTGTTCGCAGTATCCGGGTCATTGCAGCAGATTTCAATGCAAGACACCCTACGAGACCACCCATCTCCCATGCTAGTTAGCAAACTGCTTGCCAAATTTCATTAAACCGGGTTCAGTGTCGGATTTGCCAAAATGTGGATGCAAGAAAACTGTCACTAATGAAGAAACATCAGTGGCCGTCCTAGCTTCATTCAGCAACAGGGTAGCACTTGCGGCGGATTTTAGCTTCTCACAAATGGCACCATTACAAAATCCAGCTGCTGCAGCTTCTCGACAAGGATGACCCAGAACAGCGCACTGAATATGCAGAATGGGCAAAATAAAAATTGGAACAGGACCCTCAGTTTACACAGAACATTATGTTCAGTGATGAGGCAAACTTGTGAATGGTGAAGTTAACAAACAAAACCCCCGCTATTGGTCTGACACTAACCTACAGTGGAGAGATCCCTCCAAGACTGCTGGAACACAAACATTGATGGTATGGTGTGGTATATGGGGTATAAAGATAGTGGGGCCATTCTTCATCAATGGAAACCTCATTTCCACTGGATATCTGAAATTGGTACATGATGATGTGTTGCCCTCTTTATGCACGGAAGATGGCACGTTGCCTGAGTTTTTACACAAAATGACGCACCACCCCATTATGGGTGTCAGGTCCGAGCATTTCCACATCAATAGTTTCCTGGAAAGTGAATTGGTTGTCGTGGGCCAGTTGAATGGCCACCAAGGCCTCCCGATCTGACCTCCTTAGACTTTTATCTTTGGGTTCATCTGAAGGCAATTGTCTATACTGTAAAGATGTGAGATCTGCTGCATCTGACACACCGGATACTGGAAGCCTGTGCTGCATTTCTTCTGCAGTGTTGCTATCAGTGAGTCAGGAGTGGGAGAAGAGGGTTGCATTGACAATCCAACACAATGGGCAGCACTCTGAACACATTTTATAAGTCGTCATAAACTTGTAAATCACAAAGCACTCACTGATCTCAGGGAGACAAGTCAAAGAAAACACTGCGGGCAGCCGGCTAAAGTGCTCAAACACAGTGAAATCCATGATGCATTGCCCCCTGGAAATTTGAATATGTAAATGGAGTCTGTGGAGCCTCGATTAAGAGTCTCAAACACGGTACTAGCCAAATATCCCTCCAAGGACCTAGCCCTGGGGTGGAATCATTGCAGGGACCACCATAACTGCCATATTAAGTGGCCCTTTTAGTCAATATCCCACTCAGTTACAAGTTAAGGATATGACAAGGGAATTAACAGAGCCAGGTATCCATCCACAGACAGCTGTTTCAGGGTATTGCCCCTCATTAGTGTGGAGTAGGATTCTGGCTAGGTGGGAGCAATGCCTGGTAGACCAACATCACAAAGCACTCACTGATCTCAGGGAGACCAGTCAGGGAAAGTCCCTGAGATGCAAGTTTATGGGTGCAAGAAAAAAAGGGACCACACAGACCATCTGTATGCCGCCAGTTTTTTATTGATTTACCTGGGCCGACCTCCTTTGAGCCAGAGTGTAATGCCAACTGTCTCTCCAGTTGGCAGGCTGTCCTCAGTAGAATAAGAAGGGGTTAAATTGGTGGACGGGGGTGCAAGATCAGCTACTCTAAATAAGTGATGTGCAGACCTCAGGTGCAACAAAATAAAGCTCACATCAACTGGAGCGATTTATGATGGTGGTGATCTTACAACTTCCCACAGTTATTCGAGATACAAAGATGAACCCTCTGATGTTGTGATGTGCTCAGCTCTCTTTCTGGCAATATGTGTCAGCTCTCCTCACTTCCGCTAGTTATTGCACTATACTACACCCTTAAACTTCTCCTTTCAGCCTGGACATTGGCATCCACGGTACCTCAGGCTTACAGGAAAGTATTTCAGTTTTCTTTTTACTACTGACAAATCAGGATCCCATTGAGGAAGCTAGCTACACTTACCATCTACTATATAATTGTCTAAGGCGTCTGTCTGTCACAGAAATCGCGTGCCAGACAGAGGCCGCTCATTGGTGGCCGCCGGTGGTGGCCACCAATGAGCGCAGACTATGCAAATAGGCACGCAAATTCAAAGTTCGGGAGGTTCAACAATGACCCATGCTTACAGACATGTAGTAGGGCCTGTAACCCTCAAGTGGGTGTATTTTAGTATAGCCCTTTGGTCAGGGCAGCCAAAAATTGGGAATTTCACGCCAATTTGCAGCCCGGCGACAGAGTCAATTACCACTATAATAAAAGAAAGGATTCATTCAAGATTTTTTTATTCATAATGTAAAAAGAGATCCACAATGGCACGAGACAGGGCTGCCCACTGTCCCCACTGTTGTTCATTATAGCACTGGAACCCCTATTAATTAATATTCAACAAAACAGCAAAACAAAGATGTGACTGGTAGGGAGGACACACCATAAAACGGCTGCTTTTGTAGATGATCTGCTTATACTCATGACTAATCCCTTAAAAAGCTTCCCAGCCTTAATAAAGATTTTTGAAGCATATAGTACTCTCACCAACTTCAAAATAAATACATCAATGTCGGAAGCACTCGACCTGAATTTACCTTCATTAATCTTATCTAAGCTAAAAACACTCTACGAGTTTTCATGGCCTAAAACCTACTTATGTATCAAAATAAGTAGATCCCACAAAGATCTATTACCCCTTACTTACTACCCCCTGCTAGACAAAGTAAAAGCTACTATGAAAACATGGCGCGATCCTTTCCTATCCTGGACAGGTCGGAAAAACCTTATTAAAAGTCTGATTCTCCCTAAATTTATTTACCTATTCTCCATGCTCCCTATACATGTTCCTGTAGCCTATCTGAGATAAATTAATACCCTAATTTTCAACTACATATGGAAAAATAGAAGACATCGCATAAATTCCCGTACCCTAATGCTCCCAAGAGTGAAGGCAGGAATGGACACGCCAGACATCACAACATACTACTATTCAGCGGTTCTAACCTGAACAGTTGACTTTATACGGAACTCAGAAAACAAATTGTGGGTTGATATAGAAAACAGACTCTCGACTTACCCCATTAGATCACTATTACTTACCCATATTGACAGTAGCCCGTATCCACCTCAAAATAACCCCATTACCCCAACGATGCTTCACGTAAAGTCAAAAATGTGCAAATACTTAATGTCACCATCGTCACCCCTCCTCACGCTCCCTGATATACTTGCAAGATCAGAACAACTACTTAACCCCACAGACAAACAAACCCGACAACTCAAAAACATCGCAATAGACCAGATGTTTATGGAGGTAGCTCTCCTTACGCTATCAGATATACAAAAAATACCGGGCCTTGAGAATTTCAACTACCGTCAGCACAAAACGCTACAGACTATGCACCACGAAATGAAATTCCACTCAGCAACATCACATGACCCTACACCGTTTGAAATGCTATGCGCCAAAACAACCAAACCCACTAAGATCCTCTCGACGTTCTACAAAAATATATTATGAAACGACCTATGCCTAAAGAGAGCTTATATTACCTGTTGGGAAAGAGACCTAGGATATCAATTCACGAAAACACAAATAGTCCATATTTATGCCCACTCATATGGACCAACAAAATGTGTAAAGACTCAAGAAAACTCCTTTAAAATAGTTACATGGTGGTATACCACACCTCAACAAACAAGCACTTGGCATACAGATTCACACTCGAGTTGTTGGAGGTGTGGGGGTGACAGTGGGGACTACCTCCACCTTTAGTGGCATTTCTTGACCCTAAAGCCCTTCTGGAAAATGACAGAGAAATTGATCCACGACGTAACAAAACAAAAAATTTCGTTAACACCAGAAATAGTGCTCCTAAACTTCCCTATAGGACCTCATCATAGGAAGATTTCTAACATAGTCTATAATATCTTAGCTGCAGCAAAATTACTCATTCCAATTGTCTGGAGATCAACTCAAATACCGAACCTCCAACTACTCATCGACAAAATCAACCAACTTTATAACATGGCTAAACTAATAGCTGAAGTAAATCACACGCAAACAACTTATAAGGTACCTTTACACGCCGCAACTGCAGTGTAGCAACTGAGAGGTAATCGGGATTTTGTCACAGTTGCCTTGAAATTGCTACGAAATTGCAGCGTGTAATTGGGGAAAGTGATGCTGATTTTTGAAGTTGCTTCCGGTTGCAGTTTCACAGCATTGTTCTAAAACCAGAGGCAACCCTGAAGGTGAATTGCCCTGGTTTTGGCGTGTGAATGGGCGATAGGGATGTAATCTGCATCGCCTAGTGATTTCCCAGACGCGTGCCGCAGTGTGCTGGATACCGCGCCCCATCAGCGATGATTGGTGGGGGTTACTGTGTTTCCATTGGCTGTCCCTTCACAGGGCGCCATATTTGAAGAGCTGTCCATTCACACTACACAATTGCAATGGCGTCATGTAATAGCCAACCTTCCTGCGCAGGCTGGCCAGTCATGATGCTATTGCGTTGTCTAATCAGCGTATTTGGGGCGCGGGATGCACCAGTCTGTCACGCCTATATTTTTGCGGCGCTGAACATGTACGCCCACATTCCCTTAGTGGTTACGGCTGTGGCGTCCCTGCGGGTATTAGCCACAGTATAAGATCATAATAGTTGCACTCACATAGAAAGCCATGCCACTGCACTACCACCTTTGGCCAGTAAGGGGAGCTCCAGAGACATCAGAGACTTCCCTATAGATAAAACACTGGTCTGAGGTAGATTTGTGAGACAGTTGGAGCCAGGAGCTCAGAGTGACAGGAGCTGCATTGAGTTCCTGAGGACTGACTGACAATTTTCTAGGGCCAAGCCATCGGTCTGAGGAGGAGAAAACTGATAAGAGGAACACTTTCAGAATCGGGTAGCATCATTATCTACCCTAGATAAAAAGTGCAGATACGGATACCGGATCCGTGGCTGCATTAGTTATATACAATACAGCAACCGGACAACGTGAGGTAACAACAAGCTTACAGGGCCAGACACAGCAACATACTAAGAGTTCAGTAGTACTCCCGGAGGGGGTAAGCAGAGAGAGACAAAGGACTTAAGTTGCCTGTTGAGTGGGACCCAGAGAGGACAGATTTGGGCCGGCAGCCAGTTCACACACGGCAGCAGGGCCACACAGACAGCGCAAGCAGGAGGTAAAGGACCCGGTGGGGCCTGAGCAACTGAACCCCTATTGCAGACTCCGGAGACGGGACTTATTGTATTGTAGTTTGGTTGAAAGTAAACCAGTTAAACTTCATCTGTGCCTCAGCCTCTGATTTAACAGCTACCATCTATCCAGGATTGGGACCATCACCGCTGAGAGAATTTGCTGTGAATCAAGTAAGTGTCTGTGCCCTTAACATCTCCTCACCAGACTTCCATCTTCATCCATCATTAACTTTAACATCACCTGTCCAGGGGACCCTACAGCCCTACCCGGAAAAGGGCTATACCATCTCAGCTGTCTCTCACCATCATCCCCTGGCCAGTACAAGGCAGCGGTGGCCATATATAGCCACATTATTCCGGGTGGCGTCACGACAATAACATCTACAAACTTTATAAACTATATAAACTTCTAAATCCCCTGTAAATACCCCCCTTTAGGAGTGTGTCAGCCTGGGGCCACGGCCTGGGTCCAGCCACCAGTGACTCCCCCAAGGATAGGGACCCTGCGCCGGGTATCCTGGTCCCCTAAGCTGGGCGGCACACGGCGTGTGAAGCGGTGTCGGGATTCAACCGGATGTTTCCCGCAGGATCTGTTTCGACTTCCAGGGAACCACGTTCCCTTGGGTTGACGATACAATCGCGGCGTGTAAATGCGGCATTGGCGTTCGGAGGCCACCGTCAAAAACGTGCACGCGCACGTTCGGTTGCCTCCGATCGCCGATGATAGTTGCGGCGTGTAAAGGTATCCTTAGAGATCATTGGCAAACCTGGTTGCTCTACCGAAATATACACAACACTTATTTGGCACAACCTCACGCCTAAAATTACTATGAACATCCTCGCTGACACAGCCTTACCCCATCACATTCACCAAAACTTATCCAAACCTACTTCACCCAATTTTCTTTACCCCCGTGCTCTCCTCTCTTTTCCTCTACTATCACTTTTCATAAAATGTTTACTCTTGAACTAAGCTGCTTATTGGTACTTCTGAACATATATCTCTATTCTTCGAGGCATTAGGTTTTTTTTTTCGACTTCCAAATGGAAGAGAAAAAAAAACCTCATCACAAGGGCCTCCTTTTTCTCTCTGTTTTTAGCTTCTTTAATGTTTAGACAATATCACCATTGTCTGTACCAATTTTCTTTTGAACTGCAATAAAAAGAATTTTTGAAATGAAATGAAATAATGTAAAAAGAGAACACAAGCTATGTACTTACTAAAATCTACGTTTTCATCTGTCTTCCAGTGATTCTTTTCCTTTTAATGCATGTGAAGCATTTCTCACATCATGACGCCCCTCCATACTGTACAATGTCTCGTAGCTCCACTAGGTGGCAAACATAGAGTTGTACAAGGTCTATTGTGCGTGAGTCATAATCTTTTGCTTTGTCCTCTGTCTTTCTTGTCTGATCTCCTGGTTTTTAATTATTGACTATAGTTCACATGGAGACACAGTGCAACATAGCATAAAGCAATTCCTATTTATTTAATACAATGATCACATATGCACCATATCCACTTCATACACAACAATAGGGATGTAACTGAAATGAACACGATGTTCCAAGGATCTCTTGGTCGTGGATGTAGAATATATTCATTCTCTGTTTGATTAAATGCTTTGATAGCAGCTGATGCCCATAATGGAGAAATAATAATTTTAATATTCCATAACCAAAGACAATGTTTAGCTTTATATAGAGATCACATGGGTGGTAAATAAGAGGGGGCCCGGAAGAATGAAGAAGGGGGCGTCCAACAAGTAGAGGAACATGGAGGAAAGGCGTGGGCTTGAATACAGTAAAGCTTATCAACAGACGTATCCTTCCTTATCCTTCCTCTTGGTTCCTGAAATGACCAGTAAAGACGTGCAGGGGCATAACTATCATAGGTGCAGGGATTGCCCTGGGGCTTAGGGGCCCCCAAAAATCTCTTTGGCCTATAGAAAAAGACTATTGGTATTAAAGATATGCAATAATTGGGGGGCCTGTTGGAGCTTTCGCAAAGGAACCCATGAGCTTCAAGCTGCACCACTGAAGATGAGCAAATCATTTTGAATACATATTCTCCGGTTTCGCTGACATTTTTCAATTTGTAATGCATGGATCGCAAGTAAGGCAGTCTTCAATTGTTAACATGCCCAAGGTGGCAGCCATGGGTGAGCACTGCATCTTCTGCGCCCTGGCTCACTACACAAAAGGATGTTATGTGTGCTGAAGCATTGCCTATTTGTACCGATACGTTTAGGCCAGAGTTGCTCTTCTTGTCCATTGTTGCACATAGGCTAGGGTCACATCTGCGTTTTTTTTTTTTTTAAAACCTGATCCGATTTTGAGCTTTCAAAAAGCTCAAAACCGGATCAAGAAACGCTCCTCATAGGAGGCAATGATAAAAAACGGATTGCTTCACAAGCAATCCGGTTTCTGTCTCCGACTCTGCAGCCTGCATTAAAAATCATGCAGGCTGCAGTTTTCAGAGCGGCTCTAGCATCTGCAATGCGGGAATCGGATAACTCAGGATGTGTAATCCTGAGCAATGCGGTTCCCGCATATACTTTGCTTATCCCGTCTGCCGCCGGGATAAGCAAAGTGTACTGTGTTCTGTAAAACTTAAAATTTAATAAATAAATGTTTGTTCAATGTCTCTAGGGGGTGCCCAGTCCCCCTAGAGACCTTACACCCACTCAGGTTGGCTTATACTGCTGTAATGTGTTATGTACAACAGCTGACTCCTGTCAGCTGTTATACACCCACAAACTGACCCCCCCGCATCTTCATACCTGTCCTGGCCTGCACCCCCTCTTATCATTTCTAGCCATCCCTTTAGCAGAACAAAACGATTTTGTAAAGTAGAGAAAAAGGTTATATTCACCTTGTCCTGTGTGAGTTCTCTGAAAAAGTCTTCAAAGGCGGGCCTGTCTGTTGCTCCCTCCTCCTGCTTTGTAATTATGCACGCCCCTCTCGGCTTGCTGCAGTGCTGAGAGCCTGGCGGCGTCATGAAAGGGGCGGTGCTAAAATCGTGTCATAGCGGTAGCCCCACCCCTTTCATGACGTTTAAAGTGTGACCCTAGCCATAGTGTGGTACAGCTACATCCTGTATTCACATTAAAGAGTTCCAAATAGATTTTAAAAACTTCAGTTTCTCTGTATTAAAGTGAACTCAGCTGCAGGTTATAACAAAAAATACATTGTCCATTTCACCCTTAAACATAGACTGAGGCTAGGGTCACATTTGTTAATGAAATTGTGTTCACCACATCCAGATCTGGATGACGTGAACGCAATGGGCTTCACACACATTTTTGAAAAATGTGTTGCTGAAGCCGCTATCCAGTAACCGGATTGCTTCGGATGTGTAATCCGGAGCAATGCGGTTACCGTACAGTTTGCTCAACCCTGCTGCCGCAGGGATGAGCAAACTGTAAAATCTGTGAAAAAAGATTAAATATTAAAAATAATTGTGGGCAACATGTCTCTAGGGGGTGCCCACCCCCTCTAGATGCTGCCCACTCAGGTGGGCATGTCATGGATTAATAAGTGATGTACAGTAATCCGGCTTCTGTCGGCGATGTACAATTTTCTCAATGAAGCCGCGGCTCCACTGACAGCTGCGCACATACTATACGTAATGTACTTATAGTATGTGCCGCTGTCCGAGGTCCTGTAGGCATTTACACTAGATCTATGGGCAGGGCATCGCCATAGATATAAAGTACAAGACTTCAGGACCTCGTACAGCGGCACATACTATAAGTACATTACGTATAGTATGTGCGCAGCTGTCAGTGGAGCCGCGGCTTCATTGAGAAAATTGTACATCGCCGACAGGAGCCGGCTTACTGTAATCACTTATTAACCCATGACATGCCCACCTGAGTTGGCAGCATTTAGAGGGGGTGGGCACCCCCTAGAGACATGTTGCCCACAATTATTATTAATATTTAATCTTTTTTCACAGATTTAACACTTTGCTTATCCCGGCAGCAGCTCGGATAAGCAAAGTATACGGTAACCGCATTTCTCAGGATTACACATCCTGAGCAATGCGTTTACCGCATTGCGGGGCACAGAACCGCTCCAAAAACTGCAGCCTGCATGATTTTTCACGCAGGCTGCAGAGCCGGATGCGGTAACCGGATTGCATTACATGATGTTATAATGGGCGTCTATGGGGAGCGTTTCCTGATGCAGTTTTGAGCTTTTTGAAAGCTCAAAACTGGATCAGGATTTGAAATAAAAAAATGCAAGTGTGACCCTAGCCTTACTTCCTACCACAGAGGCTGCCAGGTAGGGAGTAGGTGTGGCGCCCTGCTCACGCAGGTAGCTACAGCCATCTCTACTGCACAGCTGGCTTTCCACAGCAGGTACCTACTACATGCAACAACTTCCATCCCAGAACAGTAGGGGGAGCTAGACTCACTGACTTTAGGTGAAAACCCCTATAAATACTGCTGCTGGGGGAGAAGTTAGTGAGAGTGTGCAGACGCTAGGAGAGCTGTGATGATGTCCTGGTGCTTGGTGCCGTGGTTAGGCCCGAACCAGTGACCCAGAGTGGCCCTTCTACGTTCAGCCAAGCCTAGGAGTGGGGACAGAAGGCACGGAGCTTAGCCAAGGGAGCAGAGGAACTAGTGGAAGTTTGCCCAAGACTTACCGGACTTCAGGGATCCGCACCTGCAGGATCACACTAGGACTGCAGACAACCCCGGCACACCGTGGAGACTTTAGTCACCTGGTCCCCCTGCATACCCAGCAAAAGGGAGCCAGACACCATAGTGTGGACCACACAGCAGTGATCAGAGAGGGTAACCCGTGGACCGCGCAGGAGGAGAGAGAGAGGACCAGAGAAAGTGAGGAGGCCAGTCGTGTTGCATACAGATAGGGCTTCAGTGACAGCAGGGAGCCTGAGGAGGCCTTATACCCACTTGCTGTGGAGACTCACTGTGCACCTGGTCACCGAACAGTGCTCTGGACATCTTTATCTGTGAATACCATCAGTAAAAAGGCAAGAGAGACTTTCTTCAATGTGTGTGCGTTATTCCTCTCCGTCCCCAACCTCCATATAGATTGCCCCACTGCTTCTTACCCTGGCCTCAAGTCCCACTCCAAGCTGCCCCTTTACTATACGCTGCCCCGGAGGACCAGCTCCACCTGTAGGGAGCTTTGCCAACCTTGCTGCAATACCATCGCCCTCCAGAGGACTGTGGTGGTGCTGGTGACCCATCATCAGGTACTACAGGTGGTGTCATGAGACAACAAACTCTTATCCCCTGTACTTAACCCCTCTTTGCAGTGTCACCCAGGCCACGGGCTCAGGCGCCGCCACCCGTGACATCCCCATGAGCCCCTCTGAGCCTGATACCCGAGTACTCCCCGGGCCTGGGGCTCGACATAGGTTCCTATGGATCCTACCAATATCTAAATACACACGTCCACGTGTTTCACTGTGGCTATAATACCCTGGCACTGCTTTGCTACTTTCCAAGGACCGATCGTAGAGCCACTCGTAGAGCCTATGTCTTTGTGCCACTGCCCTTCAGCTGAGCATCCTTACTCTTTAAAGGTCCTCTTTCCACAGGCTTAGTAATGTTCTCACACTCTTTCACAAAGTGTGTCTGTTATGAGTTTCCGCAATCCACGTCTGAAGAGTTACAACTGGATTCTAATCCTGGTCTACTCTTCCACCTTCTTTGCTTGTCTTCTCTCTTTAGTAGAGATGAGCGATGTTCGATTAGAAATATTCGCCAATCTCAAATTTGAGCTGTTTTGAGCGGTGTTCGAGTCATTCGACGAATGCAAACAATTAGCTTCAATTTCGGCAGTTCGAGATTATGTTCGATAACAGTTCGTTCAACAAAAGGACCGTATAAAGTGATCTGGAGGCAGAAGAAAAGGCTGAAATGGGGGCATGATTGTTTAAAAGACGGCGGTAAAAAGCCCACTGCTTTTAAGCAATCATTTAGCCTGATCCACTGCCCCCCGCAGACTCCCATCCCGATCCTCCGCTCCCCTCGCCGCCTCCCATCCTGATCCTAAGTTAGGACCGGGCGGGGAGCAAATCACCAGGGAGCGGGGAGTGAAAGACTCAGGCGGAGAAGCTCCCCGCTCCCTGATGCCCCCTCCCCGCTCCCTGGATCTGCTCCCCCCGCCCGGTCCTAACTTAGGATCAGGCGTGGAGGCGGTGAAGGGAGCGATGAGGGGGCATCAGGGAGTGGGGAGTGCAGAACAGAGCAGGAAAGCCGGCGGTGAAGTCTCACCAGAGATGTAGCTGAGCTAAAGAAGAAAACCTGATTAGACTACATCATACGGAAGAGGAATTTTTTAATAAAGATGGAGTCTCTAAGTGTATTTTTTGTTTTATTTCCAATAAAATATTTTTTTCTCTGTGTTGTGTTCTTTTTAAATAAAATTCACTAGAAATTCATGGCTGTCATGTCTAATATTGGCGTGACCCCATGAATTTCGGGCTTAGGGCAAGCTGATTAAACAAAGCTGGCCCTCACCCCTTTAATTACCCAGTGAGCCACGGCACCAGGGCCCTGGATGAGCGGGGTTCAGCGCCAGAAGATGGCACTTTTCTGAACGCGCCATTTTCTCGAGTGGCTGTGGGCTGCAATTCGCAGAGGGGAGTGCCCAGAAAGCTTGGGCCTCCCTGCACTGCGGATTCCAGCTCCAGCTGCCTAGTTGTACCTGGCTGGACATGGAAATAGCGCAGAGACCCACGTATTTTTTTTAAATTCATGAAATAATAAAAAAAAGGGCTTCCTTCTATTTCTGTTTCAGGCAGGTACAAATAGGCACCTGGGGGTTGGAGGCATCCCGTTCCTGCCTGCTGTACCTGGCTGGACTCAAAAATACGGCGAAGCCCACGTCAAATTTTTGGGGAAAATTAATTAAAAAAATAAATTTAGGGACTGCATCTTTATTAACCCCTAAGGCCAGAGCGTTGCGGCATTGTAAGGGTGGTTAACTCAGGTCACCCGAGGATAGCTCAGGTCATGCCACCTGAGCTGTCCTTGGGTGACCTGAGTTAACCCCCCTTACAATGCCGCTGCGCTCCGGCCTCAAGGGGTTAATAAAGATGCAGTCCCTAAATGTATTTTTTTTTTTTATTAATTTTTCCAAAAACATTTGAAGTGGGCTTCGCTGTATTTTTGTGTCCAACCAGGTACAGCAGGCAGGAACAGACTACCTCCAACCTCCAGGTGCCTATTTGTACCTGCCTAGAAACAGAAATAGAAGGAAATCCTTTTTATTTTTATTATTTCATGAATTTCATGAACTTAGTTAGCTCATAGACTGTGAGCCCTCGTGGACAGGGTCCCTGCCCCTCCTGTACCTGTACGTCCTGATCACCTAGATTTAGTGTACTTGTTCTTGTCTCCCTCATCCTCATGTAAAGCGCCATGGAACCTAATGGCGCTATATAAATAAATATAATAATAATAATAATAGTTACGTATCGAGCATTTTTTGCAGCTGTTTAAAGGGGTTGTCCAGTCTAAATCCACAAGTATGCATGTGCTGATTGCTGTGAGGATTCTCCAGTGTCAGAACTAGGAATGGCAGTCATGTGATCTCAAAATTGTGATATGCATACTCCCGGACAGAATCTGCAATCAGAATTTGTTTGCAGCAAGCTCAATGCAAACAGATTACATGAGACTCCAAACAGTCTAGTAAGATTCTATTTTGAAGTTTGCATATCATATACTTGCAGTCATGTGACATCTGTTCCTGGTGCTGACACCAGAGAATCCAAACAGTGCGTAGTACATGCAACATGACGATTCAGAAGTCTGCAGTCACATGTAATGATTTTAGACTGGACAACACCTTTAAGAAGGCAAAACTTTAGTAATATTCAAGTGACCTCAACTTTTATGGCCGTAAGAAAAAGGGTGGTCTCTTTTTTACTGCTTCCTTGTCATATACTATCTTCAATTTTTAAAGCTTATTTATATTGCTGTCCTGTGAGCTGTGATGTCACCCCACTCTCCAGATTCACTACAAAATGACTGCTTGTGAGGCACCGCCGGCATGGTCCACATGGCCGGGGCGCGTCACATGCAGGATCGAGGTATGATCCTGTGCACACTGGCCGGTTTGATCGATAATGCTGTGTGAGCCAACTGTGAGACACAGGGTTTCATGAGCCTAATGAGCGGCAGTGAGAGTGGGATGAGATTGAGGAAGCCCTAAGGAATGTAAGGGCTGAGTGCTGACAACCCGGAACACAGGGAGTTAACCTGAGCTGTGTGAAAGGCTGATTATCAGCAGCTAAGGGGGTGTGTCCATGTGGGAGTGGCTGGCACGATAAGAGGCTGCCAGCTGAGTGATTACAGTTTAGATCCATTTTCAGCCAGACATCAGCCTGAGAGGATGTGGGTTGATTACCAGCCTGAGAGCTGAGCAGAGCCAGTCTGTGTGAGGGACTGGTGAATGCAAGTACATGCCGCCATTTTGAGATGGTGAAGGGAGCATGCTAGCTCCATGCCGGTGCCGAGGGCTGGGGTTGTGAGCACCTGGTGGGGAAGCCGTGGCTGAACCCGGTGGAGACTGGTCCGGGCGTGGTTCCCTACACGTCCGGGAAAGGAGCCTTGGGGGACGCTTGGTGGACCCGTTATACAGGTAGCGAGACCCGGATCCGTGCCCGGTAAGACAGCGGTTCCCGTGTAACGGAGTGAGCTGTGTGTGATTAATGCCAGGCGGGCATAGACCGCTTTTAGGTCCGAGTCAGAGTGCTCAGTTAAAGGACCTGATGAATCCGAACGTGTTTAAACTATGTGTATTAGGGCTTAGGTAATGGCCCTGAATGAGAGATGATGACCTATGTAAGACCCATGTATAATAATGTGGAGAGACAGTGACCCAGCTGGTATGGATGATGTTGGAGGCGTTCCGTCCTTGGGACGAGAGGGAGGCTTGCCCTGCTGCTTGCAGAGGGTACCCGTCCCTCAACCACGACCTCTAATGCTGTGGGTGTGCCTGTGGTGCCAGAGACAGGGGTAATAGGGCTCCTAGTAGGTATCGGATGAGGTTCCCATGTACTATGGTTTGCCAATCCCTGTAATGGGCCATGGAGGGGCCACAGTCCATGGATGTGGGCTGTGAGCAGGTGTGTGATCCATGGACGCTTGAATGATGGATCACATACGGTATGTAAGGTCCCGGTTAGGCAGGATTCCTGACTACGGGTGAATGTATATCATCATGCTGGGGGACTAAAGCCAGGCGGCAGGTACCGCCATTGGGACCCACAGGGCCCGTTGAGGCGTATGTAACGAAGGTCAGAAGCAGGGGTTAGAAGGGCTCCCGTACTGGGTAACGCGTGGTTAGGCCTGAGGCCACAGCCCCACGGGTTACTAGGGTTTGCCAATCCCTGTTATGAACCCGGAGGGGTCATCATCGTACTGTAACGTATGTATAGTGTGAGTAGGCCGGAGGCCGTAGCCACCCGGGAGCTGTTAGTAGAGCTCCAATGGGGACAGAGATGGTTACAGGTCCCGGGTTACTATAAAACGTTATGTGCAATATAAGTGTGATGTTAAATGTAAATGTATGGTGTATTTATTATGTAAAGTGTTGTTAATCAATGTGCTATGTGTCAAACATGCTACCCGGGTTATGTTGTTAATATGTGAAAATAAACGGGTAGACATTGGTTAACTTATAAACACGTGTTCTTGTCGTTTTGCAAGCGGGTTCCCCGGTTGCTACCTCACATGCTACATTCCTTGTGTGTGCTTTTAATAGGCTATGATAGTCCGACCTGATTGGTTGTGCTAAACCATGTGATGCGATAGCTACTAGGCATTATTTGGAAACCCCATGGCTGCACCTACATTCATGTGAGCCTTCTGTTGCTTATGCAATTTTAGGTTTTGTCTAAAACAGTGATGGTCATTTTATAGTGATTTGCGCAAATCAAATCACAAGTTGATCAAATTTGCCATATTCAGCAAATTTACTACAATATTACACAAACGTGTTTAACATTAAATCGATATAATCATCCCCAATGACCAGGTTGAAAAAATACTTGATTTTGAGATATTATCTCTGGAGATATTTATGCTGTATGTGTCTACAGTAAATGTGGTCGTTCTGTGGTTGTGAAGTGATGACCAATCTGCATTTGATTTGTTTAGTGCAAGGGGTGGGGAACGTTATACTGCCGGGGGTCATTTGGCGGAAATTTCTACCATCCTTCTGGGGCTGCACAAAATTATCAACTTGAAAATTCCCCTGCTATATTTGGTTAAACAATCAACTTGCCCCTACTGTGGTGGCTGGAGCTGCTTCTCTTTGGTGTGGCTGTGATGTTAGGTGATATTGATCATGTTGCTACTCAACTGCTTTTCCCAGTTTGCTAGAGCCCTAGACATCACAGGAGAGGGTGGGGGCATATACATCACTGGGGAGGCCGAGGCTGGGGGCAGAAATCACTGGGGAGGCTGAGGTTGGGCGCATAGAGATCACTGGGGAAGCTGAGGCTAAGGGCATAGAGATCACTGGGGAGGCTGAGGCTAAGGGCATAGAAATCACTGGGGAGGCTGAGGCTAAGGGCATAGAGATCACTGGGGAGGCTGAGGCTAAGGGCATAGAGATCACTGGGGAGGCTGAGGCTAAGGGCATAGAAATCACTGGGGAGGCTGAGGCTAAGGGCGTAGAGATCACTGGGGAGGCTGAGGCTGGGGGCATAGAGATCACTGGGGAGGCTGAGGTTGGGCGCATAGAGATCACTGGGGAGGCTGAGGCTAAGGGCATAGAGATCACTGGGGAGGCTGAGGTTGGGCGCATAGAGATCACTGGGGAGGCTGAGGCTAAGGGCGTAGAGATCACTGGGGAGGCTGAGGCTAAGGGCATAGAGATCACTGGGGAGGCTGAGGCTAAGGGCATAGAGATCACTGGGGAGGCTGAAGTTGGGTGCATAGAGATCACTGGGGAGGCTGAGGCTAAGGGCATAGAGATCACTGGGGAGGCTGAAGTTGGGTGCATAGAGATCACTGGGGGGGCTGAGGTTGGGGGTATAGATATCACTAGGGAGCTGGATTTAAAGGGCAGCCAGTCAGCAAAATGTGTCTGCCAGCGTTAGCACTGTGTTTCCCAGAAATCAGCCCGGGGCCACAGAAAAGGTCATCGAGGGCTGCATGTGGCCCTGGTGTCTGAGATTCCCCACATCTGGTTTAGTGACATACTGAAAATTTTAAAGGAGTCATACCTTCTGATTCAATGTTGGCATATAGCTACCGTTAGGATATCCCATCACTATAAGGGTTATTCCTATTTCTGACATTCATGTCTGAGATAAGACAAACTGGTTGGTCACCAGGGACGGAGTTACTTAAACAGTCAAGGACAGAGAGGCTACTCTTCTTGAATAATTGGCACAGGTTTTTTTTCTATGTTAGCATGAACCTTCAGTTGACACTATTAAATCTTAAGATGCTTCGTAATATCTTAGTATCTTGAACTATACCGGAAAAACAAGGAGGACACAGGGATGCCACAGGGATGACACATGCGTTTCACATGGACGACTCATGGATGACATACGGATGACACATGTATGACACATGGATGATACACGGATGGTATACTGATTAAAAAACACTGATGACACCGGTATCGTTTTTTCACATTTTTTATACACACATGTGAAGGGTCCTTAGACTGTAGCAAAAGAACTCCAGATGTTGCCACAAAAGATATCAGTATACAACAAACCGTAAGCATTTCACTATATTGATGAAGGACATAAACCACAAGCACATGTATGCAATAATAGAGACAAACAGAACTATCGATCTATTACAATATTCTAGGGAGATTTCTTCTGCACCTGTATTTTCTGACTATATCAATATATATGTTAACATGAAAAATGAGGTTATTTTGTGCCCCAGTTCCATAGTTGTACTGAGAATAGCTATATATTTAGATTTCCTCTGGAGAGTGATTTTCAGGACCCCTCCCTATTTCCAAGGGTCTAAGAAAATTCCTAAGAGAATGATGTAAAATTCAATATTTCCATAAGGTATAGGTATTTTAACTGCCTCAAACTCAGGTTATAGGGAAATGGGTGATACATATCTATTTAGTTAACATGATGATATATATATATATATATATATATATATATATATACTAGATGGCGGCCCGATTCTAAAGAATCGGGTAGTCTAGAATCCATATATAGTTTATTTACTAATAGTTAGGGGAGTGCGGTGAAATAAATTGTGTGTATACAGGTGGCTCAGTGGGTAGCAGAGTATACGGTGGCTCAGTGGTTAGCACTGTATATGGTGGCTCAGTGGTTAGCACTGTATATGGTGGCTCAGTGGTTAGCACTGTATATGGTGGCTCAGTGGTTAGCACTGTATATGGTGGCTCAGTGGTTAGCACTGTATATGGTGGCTCAGTGGTTAGCACTGTATATGGTGGCTCAGTGGTTAGCACTGTATGGTGGCTCAGTGGTGAGCACTGTATACGGTGGCTCAGTGGTTAGCACTGTATGGTGGCTCAGTGGTTGGCACTGTATATGGTGGCTCAGTGGTTAGCACTGTATATGGTGGTTCAGTGGTTAGTACTGTATATGGTGGCTCAGTGGTTAGCACTGTATATGGTGGCTCAGTGGTTAGCACTGTATATGGTGGCTCAGTGGTTAGCATTGTATGGTGGCTCAGTGGTTAGCACTGTATATGGTGGCTCAGTGGTTAGCACTGTATATGGTGGTTCAGTGTTTAGCACTGTATATGATGGCTCAGTGGTTAGCACTGTATGGTGGCTCAGTGGTTAGCACTGTATATGGTGACTCAGTGGTTAGCATTGTATGGTGGCTCAGTGGTTAGCACTGTATATGGTGGCTCAGTGGTTAGCACTGTATATGGTGGCTCAGTGGTTAGCACTGTATGGTGGCTCAGTGGTTGGCACTGTATACGGTGGCTCAGTGGTTAGCACTGTATGGTGGCTCAGTGGTTAGCACTGTATATGGTGGCTCAGTGGTTAGCACTGTATGGTGGCTCAGTGGTTAGCACTGTATATGGTGGGTCAGCGGTTAGCACTGTATGGTGGCTGAGTGGTTAGCACTGTATATAGTGGATCAGTGGTTAGCACTGTATATGGTGGCTCAGTGGTTAGCACTGTATGGTGGCTGAGTGGTTAGCACTGTATATAGTGGATCAGTGGTTAGCACTGTATGTGGCTCAGTGGTTAGCACTGTATATGGTGGCTCAGTGGTTAGCACTGTATAGGTGGCTCAGTGGTTAGCACTGTATATGGTGGCTCAGTGGTTAGTATTGTATGGTGGCTCAGTGGTTAGCACTGTATATGGTGGCTCAGTGGTTAGCACTGTATATGGTGGCTCAGTGGTTGGTACTGTATATGGTGGCTCAGTGGTTGGCACTGTGTATGGTGGCTCAGTGGTTGGCACTGTATATGGTGGCTCAGTGGTTAGCACTGTATATGGTGGCTCAGTGGTTAACACTGTATAGGGTGGCTCAGTGGTTAGCACTGTATATGGTGGCTCAGTGGTTAGCACTGTATATGGTGGCTCAGTGGTTAGCACTGTATATGGTGGCTCAGTGGTTAACACTGTATAGGTGGCTCAGTGGTTAGCACTGTATATGGTGGCTCAGTGGTTAGCACTGTATATGGTGGCTCAGTGGTTAGCACTGTATGGTGGCTCAGTGGTTAGCACTGTATGGTGGTTCAGTGGTTAGCACTGTATATGGTGGCTCAGTGGTTACCACTGTATGGAGGCTCAGTGGTTAGCACTGTGTGGTGGCTCAGTGGTTAGCACTGTATATGGTGGCTCAGTGGTTAGCACTGTATATGGTGGCTCAGTGGTTAGCACTGTATGGTGGCTCAGTGGTTAGCACTGTACGGCGGCTCAGTGGTTAGCACTGTATACGGTGGCTCAGTGGTTAGCACTGTATATGGTGGCTCAGTGGTTAGCACTGTATGGTGGCTCAGTGGTTAGCACTGTACGGCGGCTCAGTGGTTAGCACTGTATACGGTGGCTCAGTGGTTAGCACTGTATACGGTGGCTCAGTGGTTAGCACTGTATACGGTGGCTCAGTGGTTAGCAGTATATGGTGGCTCAGTGGTTAGCACTGTATATGGTGGCTCAGTGGTTAGCACTGTATATGGTGGCTCAGTGGTTAGCACTGTATATGGTGGCTCAGTGGTTAGCACTGTATATGGTGGCTCAGTGGTTGCCACTGTATACGGCGGCTCTGTGGTCAGCAGAGTACGGCGGCTCTGTGGTCAGCAGAGGATGGCGGCTCTGTGGTCAGCGCAGGAAGGAGGCAGAGTGGTCAGCGCAGGAAGGAGGCAGAGTGGTAAGCGCAGGAAGGAGGCAGAGTGGTGAGCGTAGGACGGCGGCTCTGTGGTCCAGCAGAGGACGGGGGCTCTGTGGTCAGCAGAGGACGGGGGCTCTGTGGTCAGCAGAGGACGGGGGCTCTGTGGTCAGCAGAGGACGGGGGCTCTGTGGTCAGCAGAGGACGGGGGCTCTGTGGTTAGCAGAGGACGGGGGCTCTGTGGTTAGCAGAGGACGGGGGCTCTGTGGTCAGCAGAGGACGGGGCAGAGTGATCAGCGCAGGAAGGAGGCAGAGTGATCAGCGCAGGAAGGAGGCAGAGTGATCAGCGCAGGAAGGAGGCAGAGTGATCAGCGCAGGAAGGAGGCAGAGTGATCAGCACAGGACAGCGGCTCTGTGGTCAGCAGAGGACGGCGGCTCTGTGGTAAGCAGAGGACGGCGGCTCTGTGGTCAGCAGAGGACGGCGGCTCTGTGGTCAGCAGAGAGGGCGGCTCTGTGGTCAGCAGAGGACGGCGGCTCTGTGGTCAGCAGAGGACGGCGGCTCTGTGGTCAGCAGAGGACGGCGGCTCTGTGGTCAGCAGAGGACGGCGGCTCTGTGGTCAGCAGAGGACGGCGGCTCTGTGGTCAGCAGAGGACGGCGGCTCTGTGGTCAGCAGAGGACAGCGGCTGTGTGGTCAGCAGAGGACGGCGGCTGTGTGGTCAGCGAGGACGGCGGTTCTGTGGTCAGCAGAGGACTGCGGCTCTGTGGTCAGCAGAGGACGGCGGCTCTGTGGTCAGCAGAGGACGGCGGCTCTGTGGTCAGCAGAGGACGGCGGCTCTGTGGTCAGCAGAGGACGGCGGCTCTGTGGTCAGCAGAGGACGGCGGCTGTGTGGTCAGCAGAGGACGGCGGCTGTGTGGTCAGCGCAGGAAGGAGGCAGAGTGATCAGCGCAGGAAGGAGGCAGAGTGGTCAGCGCAGGACGGCGGGTCTGTGGTCAGCAGAGGACGGCGGCTCTGTGGTCAGCAGAAGACGGGGGCTCTGTGGTCAGCAGAGGACGGGAACTCTGTGGTCAGCAGAGGACGGGGGCTCTGTGGTCAGCAGAGGACTGGTCAGCAGAGGACGGGGGCTCTGTGGTCAGCAGAGGATGGGGGTCTGTGGTCAGCAGAGGACGGGGGCTCTGTGGTCAGCAGAGGCCGGGGGCTCTGTGGTCAGCAGAGGCGGGGGCTCTGTTGTCAGCAGAGGACGGCGGGTCTGTGGTCAGCAGAGGACGGCGGGTCTGTGGTCAGCAGAGGACGGCGGGTCTGTGGTCAGCAGAGGACGGCGGTCTGTGGTCAGCAGAGGACGGCGGGTCTGTGGTCAGCAGAGGACGGCGGCTCTGTGGTCAGCAGAGGACGGCGGCTCTGTGGTCAGAAGAGGACGGCGGGTCTGTGGTCAGCAGAGGACGGCGGTCTGTGGTCAGCGAAGGAAGGAGGCTCTGTGGTCGAGTGGTCAGCGCAGGAAGGAGGGTCTGTGGTCAGCAGAGGACGGCAGCTCTGTGGTCAGCAGAGGACGGCGGGTCTGTGGTCAGCAGAGGACGGCGGTCTGTGGTCAGCAGAGGACGGCGGCTCTGTGGTCAGCAGAGGACGGCGGCTCTGTGGTCAGCAGAGGACGGCGGGTCTGTGGTCAGCAGAGGACGGCGGTCTGTGGTCAGCAGAGGAACGGCGGCTCTGTGGTCAGCAGAGGACGGCGGCTCTGTGGTCAGCAGAGGACGGCGGCTCTGTGGTCAGCAGAGGACGGCGGCTCTGTGGTCAGCAGAGGACGGCGGCTCTGTGGTCAGCAGAGGACGGCGGCTCTGTGGTCAGCAGAGGACGGCGGCTCTGTGGTCAGCAGAGGACGGCGGCTCTGTGGTCGAGTGGTCAGCGCAGGAAGGAGGCTCTGTGGTCAGCAGAGGACGGCAGCTCTGTGGTCAGCAGAGGACGGCGGGTCTGTGGTCAGCAGAGGACGGCGGGTCTGTGGTCAGCAGAGGACGGCGGGTCTGTGGTCAGCAGAGGACGGCGGCTCTGTGGTCGAGTGGTCAGCGCAGGAAGGAGGCTCTGTGGTCAGCAGAGGACGGCAGCTCTGTGGTCAGCAGAGGACGGCGGGTCTGTGGTCAGCAGAGGACGGCGGGTCTGTGGTCAGCAGAGGACGGCGGCTCTGTGGTCAGCAGAGGACGGCGGCTCTGTGGTCAGCAGAGGATGGCGGGTCTGTGGTCAGCAGAGGATGGCGGGTCTGTGGTCAGCGAAGGAAGGAGGCTCTGTGGTCGAGTGGTCAGCGCAGGAAGGAGGCTCTGTGGTCAGCAGAGGACGGCAGCTCTGTGGTCAGCGCAGGCTAGGTGGGCGGAGCAATGGCGGGAGTCCCGCGAGGTGGGCGGAGCCAAGGCGGGAGTCTCGCGAGGTGGGCGGAGCCAAGGCGGGAGTATCGCGAGGTGGGCGGAGCCAAGGCGGGGGTTTTGCGAGGTGGGCGGAGCCAAGTCGGGAGTCCGCGGGGTGGGCGGAGCCATGGCGGGAGCCCCGCGATGTGGGCGGAGCCATGGCGGGAGCGGTGCAGCGGGATGGCGGCGGGGTAAGTATACTGGAGTGTGTGTGTGTGTGTGTGGGTGTGTGAGTGTGTGAGTGTGATGTGGGTGGGATGGTGTGTGTGTGTTTGGGAGGACTGTAGTGAGAGGCTGTGTGTGTGTGTGTGTTTGATGAGACAGTAGTGAGGGGCGAGCGGAACGTTGAAACGCCGGTGCCTGTAGCTGCACGGAAAGTTCCGCGCGGCTACACTGCACTGTGACGTCAGCAGCATGGTCGGAGGCCGTCACGGAAGTAACCCTTCGGGTTCTCCGGAAGTGGCCTTCGGCTTTTATATAATAGATATATATATGTGTGTGTTATTGTAGATGAATGCAGAGGAGAGTGTCACAGTGTCACATGGTGAGAGAATGGACAAAGGAGTTAGGTGGCAGGATGGCAGTGATGGGCATAACGTGATCAGGGGAACTAGTCTGACCATTAGATTGGAGGTCCCCAGCTGACCCTGTTCCCAGAAGTTCCTCTAAAGGTGAGGACGTCCAAGCTACCATCAATTCCCTGCTCCTTACTAAGTCTAGGCTACCCTCTCCCCTCCTCCCAGGTAATGGGATAAGCCCAGCAACTCCAGACAGTTGGCAATCTCCATGAAGCTATTCAAGGATTCAGCAGAACGGCACACAGCATTACCAAAGCACACAGTCTTTGCAGAGAGAGAAGGCTTTCACTTACACCAGCTGATGGATAATGCTGGGCTCTGCTGTAACGGCATCTGGTTAACGTGTGGCCTGTGTGCTGCTGCCTTGTAATTATGCATGCCCCTCTCTGCTTCTAAGAGCCTGGCTGAGTCATGAAAGGGACGGGGCTAAATCGCGTCATGCCAGAGCCCCGACCCCTTTCATGACACGGCCAGTCTCTTAGAAGCAGAGAGGGGTGTGCATAATTACAAGGCAGCAGCACACAGGCCCCGCCCATTGCGGCTTGCTCAGAAACAGAGAGCTCACACAGGACAAAGTAATATAACTTTTTCTCTTACTTTACAAAAGTGATTTTTTCTGCAAAAGGGATGGCTAGAAATGATAAGAGGGGGTGCAGGGACAGGTCTAAAGATAAGGGGGGGTCAGTTTCTGGGTTTAGGATCACTTTAAGGGGATTTTGCACTGGGTACTACAGTATTCCTGTGTACATACCAAAATACATATTCAATTTAATGTGTTTAAAAGTTGAGCGGAACACCATTATGCAATTTCGCTATGCCCGGTGACCCCGCCTACTCTATCAATCCAACACACTGTATAAGAATACCAATAATAATAATAATAATAATCTTTATTTATATAGCGCCAGCATATTCTGCAGCGCTTTACAATTCAGAGGTTCATATACAAACAGTCACAAGTAACAGTTATCAAAGAATATAATAATTTAAGCAAAATAATGACGGCCTTGCTCCTAAAATCTTACAATCTAACACTGAGGTGGGGGTGACACAAAGCACAGGGGATTATTACAATGATGGTGCAGTCAAGTTGAGGAAGTAGGAAATAGATAAGAGCTCCATGAGTCATCACAAACTATTCTTTGTAAAGCTTTTGAGTCTGGTGGAGTGAATAGGCTATGTCTAAATGAGTTTGACTAGGGAGCATTATGAGACGCCCTAAAAAGATGTGTTTTTAGGGAGCGTCTGAAACTATGTAAATTGTGGGTAGACCTAATTTCTTAGGGTAGAGCATTCCAGAGAATTGGTGCAGCTCGGGAGAAGTGCTGTAGCCAGGAATGGGAGGATCGGATTAATGCAGAAGTTAGTCTAAGGTCACTTTTACAGTGTACAGGAAGGGTGGGGTGATAGACAGAGATGAGGGAGGAGATGTAGGGGCGTGCTGCACTGTGAAGAGCTTTGTGGGTGAGAACAACCAGTTTAAATTGGATCCTGTAGTGTACGGGCAGCCAGTGCAATGATTGGCACAGAACGGGAGAGTTATTGTAGTTATTCACCGCCAGATCGGGACAGGAGAAGGAGGAGACTAGGGACTGTGATGAGAGAAGAGAGTTTGTGAGTGTTTGAGGGTTAATGGCCTGTAGATTTCTGAATGTGTGATAGGCCGGACAGTGCTGGGGTGGGCGAGGATTTGTGAGTGTGAATGAGAGAATGTTGTTGTCAGAAAGGGGAAGAGCCGAGTTATCAAAGGAGGAGGTAAACAGACCCGGACAAGGACCAGGTCAAGGGTATTACCATCTTTGTGTGTCTCAGAGGTTGATGTGAGAGGCCAAGGGAGGTGGTTAGAGATAGGAGGTGGGATGCAGATATATATTTTTTGTGTCTGTTTACTGGGGGCTCGTCACAACTGTGTCCCACCCTGGGGATACCTCTAGTGAGTCTGGAACCTCAAGGTTATAGTACCTTATGGACCATAGATCTAAAACTTGTATTTAAATGTATATTCTTTCCTTTGATGCTTGAGGGGTTAAGGATTCTTTCCTGGCTAGTTGTTCTTTGTAAACCTTAATCTCAGGTGCAGTTTGATGACCACTCCCCTCCCCATTAAGAGAAACATGTCTAATCAACTGATGACCGTGATATAATCCTTTTCTATACTTACTATTTTGGAAGGAGTCTGTCTCTATAAGAAGCTGTGGAGTCGTGTTTAATACAGCTCTGGAGTCATGCTGCATTAGAGAAGTTGGAGTACTTTTCTATTTGTGTCTATTTTCCACTCTATGCTTCCCTTTCCTTTATGTTGTATTATTTTCCGTGATGAGTCTAGCAAACTCACCAGCCTTTTCACTAGCCAGGTTGAGATAAAGGCAAGGGAAAGCTTAGACACACGATGACGATGGAGGAAAGACCCATATAGGGATGTTAGGGAATGCAGGGCACAGACTCAGGTGAGTGCAAGAAGTGTCCCCTTTCCCCTCTTCCTATTGCAAGGCTTTTCATATATTCTATAGAAAAAAAGAGGAAAAACTCTTAAACAGGGGCAACGACTCCAACACACCACAACTCACTGATCAGCAGTGCAAGCTCTGTGAATCCAAGGAATTGAGATCCAGGTAGATCAACCCATAGAAAATGATGCTGAGTTTAATGAAGCCTGCGCTCCGGGCAGCGATACAAACTTTATCAGGAGAGAAAATTGTGGCACACGTTACCATAAAACGCAGGCTTTATTCCATACTAATTAAAAGTGCTGTTCCAGCAAGCAGAGTCATCCGCTAGGCATGAGAGGGTAATCCAGTGCGGGGCACATGGAAACATTTCACACTACCTGCGCTTCAACTGGTCTGGTATTCTTCCTTATATTCAATCAATGCTCTCTCCTCTGTGTTGCGCTCCACGCCAGGTGTCCGTACACCCCGACGTGACTGGGTGGAGGGGGTTGTTATAAATTATAGTTATGGGTCCCCAGGATTTCTATTATTTCTATCTATAATGCTGTTCGAGATTTCATGTCTCAAGGGAGTAGTCAAAGAAGCCACACTCCAATAGACTGACTGGTCTTTTCCTATGGAAGTGAATAACGAACGACCTGTTAATCTAAATGAGAGGGTGGGGAAAAGCCTGTACGGCAAATCATACAAGATGCATCGTCCCCATATAGCTGCACAAAATATATATTTTATGAAGTGCCAAAATAAAGCGGGCAGTTTGTGATTGATTCTGCCAGTGGATCGGGCAATATTAACCTGCTGTTAGGTTCCCTTTTGGGCTATGTTCACACATTCGCATTTTGGAGTGCTTTTTTACGAGCGCTTTTCAAAAATGTATAATTTGCCTTGTGTCTGCCGGCAAAGTGAATGTGTTTGCCGTACAGACACCGTGTAATTTTACGCAGCGCTTTTATGGGAAAAAGCGCCGATGTAAAAAGAATGACTGTGTCAATTCTTTACACAGCAGCGCCGGCACTTTTTCCTATAAGGGCGGGCACTGTTGCATCTGATGTCACAGAGGGGAGGAAGAATCCTGCTTCCTCCTCCCCTCTGTGACATGTGTGACCGCCCCCAATTGATTTCGCAGTGTATTAATATACACTGTGAAATCTAAATTTACGAAAGTCAGAGGTATTAAAAATAATAAAGAATTAATACCCTCCGCCGACTTGTTCATGCTATCCGGACCCAGGCACCGATCTGACGGGACCTTGCGTGATGTCATGGGTGCTGATTGCATGTGATATGTGCGTCACATATCACATGACTGCGAGCGGCCAATCAGCGCCCATGACATCATGCAAGGTCCTGTCAGATCGGTACATGGCCTTGGCTCAGCTCTGGATAGCACGAACAAGCCGGAGGAGGGTATTAATCCTTTATTATTTTTAACCCCTTTACGACTAATGACGAGTATACTCGTCATGAAAAGATGTCAGTTCCCGCATCATGACGAGTATACTCGTCATGGCTTTGAACTGTCACTGCTTGTAAACAAACAGTGACAGCTCAAATCTAACAGCTGTCAGTGACAGCCAAGGGTTAGGGGAAGAGGTGTGGGGACCCTTTTTAGGGGTCCCCACACTCAGAGCGATGTGATCGGTCAGTCAATCTGACCGACCGATCACATCAAGATCGCGCAGGGAAATGCTGAATATCAGTGTTTCCCTGTGCGATCGCTGCAATCCTCCCCTGCCTGTGTCCACTGCCCTAAGTGCCCTTCCACCCATGTGCCCACTGCTCCTGGCCCCCTCTCCTGCCTCCCGGTCTCCTTCCTCCACTCCCACTTCTTCCTCTGCTGTCCAGTGTCCAGACTCCGTTCCCCTCCCTCCTCCCCTCTCTACTATCTCTGCTCCCCTCCGTCCTCTCCCCGCTTCCTCCTCCCCTCTGTCCTGTCTCCGGTCCCCGGTCTCCATCCTGGCGCGGCTCACCTCCCCCGGTCTTCATGCAGCCTCTCTCCTCCTCCGGTCCGGTGCCGCTCTCCTCCTTCATCCTGTGTCCCGCTCACCTCCTCCGGTCTTCTGGGTGCCGCTCTCCTCCTTCATCCTGGCTGCCCGGCCGCCGACTGCCTGCTCAGCAGCACTCCTCTCAGCCTCATCCCCTACTTAGAGGAGATGAGGCTCAGAGCAGCGATCTGACAGCCAGGGGCAGCGATCACTATGTGGTCGCTGTCCCTGGCTCTGTGTCACCCCCTTAGGTTCTGGGGAGAGGGAGTGCAGGGTCACTCACCTCTCCCCCGATGGCAACCTCAGGTTACCAGATGTCACCATGGCAACCTTAGGTTACCAGATGTCGCCATGGTAACCTCAGGTTACCATATGTCTCCATGGTAACCTCAGGTTACCAGATATCACCAGGGTAACCTTAGGTTGCCATGGCGACATATGGTAACCTGAGATTGCCATGGCAACATCTGGTAACCTAAGGTTGCCATGGTGACATCTGGTAACCTGAGGTTACCATGGCGACATCTGCCATGGCAACCTCAGGTTATCAGATGTCGCCATGGCAACCTCAGGTTACCAGATATCACCAGGGTAACCTTAGGTTGCCATGGCGACGTCTGGTAACCTAAGGTTGTCATGGCGACCTCTGATAACCTGCAGTTGCCATGGCGACATCTGCCATGGCAACCTCAGGTGATCTGATGTTGCCATGACAACCTCAGGTTATCAGATGTCGCCATAACAACCTCAGGCTACCAGATGCCGCCATGACAACCTCAGGTTACCAGACGTTGCCATGGCAACCTCAGGTTACCAGACGTTGCCATGGCAACCTAAGGTTACCAGATGTCGGCATGGCAACCTAAGGTTACCATGGCAACTTCTGGTAACCTGAGGTTGCCATGGCGACGTCTGTTAACCTGAGGTTGCCATGGCAACGTCTGGTGACCTGAGGTTGCCATGGCAACATCTGGTAACCTTACCCAAGCCTCAGAGATCATGTAATCTCTGGGACTAGGGTTTGCAGAACTGACAGCTGCACTGTATGGCAAATCATTGCCTTACAGTGCAGCATCAGTGTGACCTCAGAGACTGCAGCAGCAGGACCCTTGATCCCTCGCTGCAGTCTCTGGAGGCGACTGACCATCATAGGACAATCGTTATGGACTACGTCGGAGGGCATGTGGGGGGTAATAAAGATGGAGTCCAATTATGTGTTTGTGTTTTTTGTTAAAATAAATTAATTTTTTCACAGTGTGTGTCTTTTTTACCATTTACTTAAAGGTTCCTAATGGCCGGGTCTAACATTGGCGCGACATTATGAACCTTGGGCTTAGTGCCAGCTGCCAATGCAAATCTGGTATTAACCCCTTTATTACCCAGTTTGCCACCGGCACCAGGGCAACTGGAAGAGTCTGGGTACAGCGCCAGAAAATGGCGCTTCAATGAATGCGCCATTTTCTGGGGCGGCTGCGGGCTGCAATTCGCAGCATGGGGGGCCCAGAACGCTTGGGCCTCTCTATGCTGAGGATTCCAGCCCCCAGCTGCCTAGTTGTACCTGGCTGGGCCAAAAATATGGCGGAGCCCTACGTCATTTTTTTTTCTAGAATTAATTCTAGAAATAAAAAAAAATGGGCTTCGCTGTATTTTTGGTTGCAGCCAGGTACAACAAGGCAGCTGGGGGTTGCTGGCAGTCTGTAGCTGCCAAGTTGTACCTGGCTGGACCAAAAATATGGCGGAGCCCTACGTCATTTTTTTTTCTAGAATTAGTTCTAGAAATAAAAAAAAATGTGCTGTGCTGTATTTTTGGTTGCAGCCAGGTACAACGAGGCAGCTGGGGGTTGCTGGCAGTCTGTAGCTGCCAAGTTGTACCTGGCTGGACCAAAAATATGGCGGAGCCCTACATCATTTTTTTTTCTTCTAGAATTAGTTCTAGAAATAAAAAAAAATGGGCTTCGCTGTATTTTTTGTAGCCAGCCATGTACAACTTGGTAGCTGGCTGACTGGAATCCTCAGCGTGGAGAGACCCAAATGTTGTGGGTCCCCCGCGCTGCAAATTTCAACCCACAGCCACCCAAGAACATAGCGCATTCATTAGAGGCGGCATTTTCTGGTGCTGTACCCCAACTCTACCAGTTGCCCTTGTTCTGGTGGCACACGGGTTCTCCATATGCGACATGGTGTCCGCTAACAATTTCAATAGAAAATTAGCTCCAATTGTTAGCGGAAACCATGTCGGGTATGGAGAGACCCTCCCTGTGTGCCTGAACATTGGAGCTCCCCCACAAGTGACCCCATTTTGGAAACTAGACCCCCGAAGGAACGTATCTAGATGCATAGCGAGCACTTTGAACCCCCAGATGCTTCACAAATTCATCCATAAAAATGAAAAAGCACTTTTTTTTCCACAAAATTTCTTTTTTCATTTTTACGGATCAATTTGTGAAGCACCTGGGGGTTCAAAGTCATCTAGATATAATCCTTGGGGGGTCTAGTTTCCAAAATGGGGTCACTTGTGGGGGAGCTCCAATGTTTAGGCACATAGGGGCTCTTTATATCCTACAAGGTGTCCGTTAGCAATTCCAATTGTTAGTGGACACCATGTTGCGTATGGAGAGCCCCTGTGTGTTTCCACATTGGAGATCACCCCCAAGTGACCCCATTTTGGAAACTAGACCCCCCAAGGAATGTATCTGGATGCATAGTGAGCACTTTGAACCCCCAGATGCTTCACAAATTCATCCATAAAAATGAAAAAGCACTTTTTTTTTCCACAAAAAGTTTCTTTTTTGATTTTTACGGATCAATTTGTAAAGCACCTGGGGGTTCAAAGTGCTCACTATGCATCTAGATACGTTCCTTTGGGGGTCTAGTTTCCAAAATGGGGTGACTTGTGGGGGAGCTCCAATGTGGACACACACAGGGACCCTCCAAACGCAACATGGTCTCCGCTAACAATTTGAATGGAAAATGAGCTCAATTTGTTAGCGGACACCATGTTGCGTTTTGAGGGTCCCTGTGTGTCTCCACATTGGACCTCCCCCACAAGTCACCCCATTTTGGAAACTAGACCCCCTAAGGAACGTATCTAGATGCATAGTGAGCACTTTGAACCCCCAGGTGCTTCACAAATTGATCCGTAAAAATGAAAAAAGAAACTTTTTGTGGAAAAAAAAGTGCTTTTTCATTTTTATGGATGAATTAGTGAAGCATCTGGGGGTTCAAATTGCTCACTATGCATCTAGATACGTTCCTTAGGGGGTCTAGTTTCCAAAATGGGGTGACTTGTGGGGGAGCTCCAATGTGGAGACACACCGGGACCCTCCAAACGCGACATGGTGTCCGCTAACAATTTGAATGGAAAATTAGCTCAATTTGTTAGCGGACACCATGTCGCGTTTGGAGGGTCCCTGTGTGTCTCCACATTGGAGCTCCCCCACAAGTGACCCTATTTTGGAAACTAGACCCCCAAAGGAACGTATATAGATGCATAGTGAGCACTTTGAAACCCCAGATGCTTCAGAAATTCATCCGTAAAAATGAAAAAGCACTTTTTTTTCCCACAAATAATTTCTTTTTTCATTATTACGGATCAATTTGTGAAGCATCTGGGGGTTCAAAGTGCTCACTATGCATCTAGATATAATCCTTTGGGGGTCTAGTTTCCAAAATGGGGTCACTTGTGGGGGAGCCCCAATGTGGCGACACACAGTGACCCTCCCAACGCGACATGGTGTCCGCTAACAATTTGAGCTCATTTTCCATTCAAATTGTTAGCGGACACCATGTCGCGATGGGAGGGTCCCCGTGTGTCTCCACATTGGAGCTCCCCCATAAGTGACCCCATTTTGGAAACTAGACCCCCCAAGGAACGTATCTAGATGCATAGTGAGCACTTTGAACCCCCAGGTGCTTTACAAATTGATCTGTAATTATGAAAAAAGAAACTTTTTGTGGAAAAAAAAAGTGCTTTTTCATTTTTATGGATGAATTTGTGAAGCATCTGGGGGTTCAAAGTGCTCACTATGCATCTAGATACGTTCCTTGGGGGGTGTAGTTTCCAAAATGGGGTCACATGTGGGGGAGCTCCAATGTGGAGATACACAGGGACCCTCCAAACGCGACATGGTGTCCGCTAACAAATTGAGCTCATTTTCCATTCAAATTGTTGGCGGACACCATGTCGCGTTTGGAGGGTCCCCGTGTGTCTCCACATTGGAGCTCCCCCACAAATGACCCCATTTTGGAAACTAGACCCCCTTAGGAAAGTATCTAGATGCATAGTGAGCAGTTTGAACCCTTATACGCTTCACAAATTTATCCATAAAAATGAAAAAGCACTTTTTTTTTCACCAAAAATTTATTTTTGCCTACATTTTTTCAGTTTCACATGGGCAAACTGATAAAATACATCCCAAAATTTGTTGGGCAATTGTTCCTGAGCACACCGATACCTTATATGTGGTCATAAACCACTGTTTGGGCGCACGGCAGGGCTCAGAGGTGAAGGAGCGCCATTTCACTTTTTGAACGGAAAATTGGCTCTAAAATTCAAATTGCGCTCCTTCCCTTCTGAGCCCTGTCGTGCGCCAAAACAGTGGTTTATGACCACATATGAGATATCGATGTACTCAGGAGAAATTGCCCAACAAATTTTAGGATGCATTTTATGCTGTTGCCCATGTGAAAATGAAAAAATTGAGGCTAAAAGAACATTTTTGTTACAAAAATTAAAATGTCCATTTTTTCCTTCAACTTTATTTTAGTCCCTGTGAAGCACCTGAAGGGTTAATAATCTTCTTGAATGTAGTTTTGAGTAGCTTGAGGGGTGCAGTTTTTGGAATGGTGTCACTTTTGGGTGTTTTCTGTCATGTACACCCCTCAAAGAGACTTCAAATGTGATGTGGTCACTAAAAAAATGGTTTTGTAAATTTTGCTGGAAAAATGAGAAATTGCTGATGAACTTTAAACCCTTATAACGTCCTACCAATTTTTCATTTTTCTTCCAAAATTGTGCTGATGTGAAGTAGACATGTGGGAAATGTGATTTATTAACTATTTTGTGGCACATAACTCTCTGGTTTAGCAGAATAAAAATTAAAAATATGAAAATTGCTAAATTTTCAAAATTTTTGCCAAATTTTTGATTTTTTCACAAATAAACGCTAAAATTATCGACCTAAATTTAATACTAACATGAAGCCCAATATGTCACGAAAAAACAATCTCAGAATCGCTAGGATCCGTTGAAGCGTTCCAGAGATATTACCTCATAAAGGGAGAGTGGTCAGAATTACAAAAAATGGTCCGGTCATTAGGGTGCAAAGTGACTCGGTCCTTAAGGGGTTAATACCTCTGACTTTCTTTAATTTAGATTTCACAGTGTATATTACTACACTGCAAAATCAAATGGGGGCTGGCAGACATGTCACAGAGGGGAGGAGGAACCAGGATTCTTCCTCCCCTCTGTGACATCACTTCTCCCCCGGGCCATACAAAAAGCGTGCTGTCTGAAAAGCCCGGCTTCTTTTTTGCGTGGCAATAAAACGCAAAAAAAAAGCGCTATGTGTGAACATAGCCTAAAGTGTAAATGTAATTTCACTGAAAAAAAAAACAATACTGCACTGGTTGTTAATGATGGGTCACATAGCAGCTAAGTTAATCCTTTTTTGTGCCATATGACTTATCTTCTCATATTTTTCTGTGCTCTTTTAAAAACTGCATTTTATGGCTATGTGGGTGTGGCCAGCATCTGCCAACACTCTGTGTGTACTTTCACACCTTCTGAAAGCAGGCTAGGGAGCAGTGTGATGTTCTAGCGGAGAATGAGTTAGCAGCGCTCCTGACTGAGTTGTGTGGAGCCAGATGACAGATCAAAAGCTTGTGCCAAGGAAAGAGGGATTTGCACTGATCCTGACATTCTGACATTACTCAGCACTGTGCTGTATGCAGAGCTAATCTGATACATTGTTTCCTCACCAGATGCAGTCAGCAGGTTAGGCTCCACCCCCTCCCTTATATGGTTACATGCCCTGTATTCGGTGTGAAGACGGATTTGACTCAGAATGAACATATGTCTGCTTCACACACAGTGTATTAAGGACACCTTGTGGCAGGTTTACGAATGATAACCAACCAGAATTTTCTAATGAAGTATATTTGAAAGTTTATTATAATCACTTGCTCTACATTATTACTAAATAAAAATGTAAACGACGATTACACTTTAAATAAATATCTACGGATTCAATGACATCAGGGAAGTGAACAAGTAACCAATCGGATGCTTTTGTTTCGTAATGTTTTGTTTTAAATAGAAATATGGGCACACATTGGTGACTAATGGTAACCCCTAATCCTATTCCATCTGGACACTCGAAAATTCAGTAATTACAATGATGGCAATGAATTGTCTTTCCCATTTCTGGATTCTGTATGAACATATTGATACATTTCCAAAATGACATTACTTCATCGCTTTCAAGTTTTTGTTCTGCTAATCAATCCGTCCGGAAACGTTTTGCCGGGGATTTAAGACATTTCTTCTTTTTGAAGCTTTGTTAATAATTAAAAATAAGAAATTTGCATAATACATAGTAATTACTAAAAGTTGGCAGATAATGGTATAAAACGTCTCCAGCTTTTTGTTTACAAAAACTTTCCTTTATAACTTTAAGCTGTTTTTTTTATTTTTTTATTTCGTGAGCAGGAGGAAGAGAAGATATGACTGTTCATGCCGAATGATTTCTAATCTACGGTAATTAAGAGCTATTTATATAAAGGAGCAGCGGAAGAACAGGACAGGATAAACTGTTTCAATTAAAGCCATCTGTAAAACAGATGAGAGGAAATTTCTCGAAGGTTGTGTTCGCACATCACAGCTGCAAAGCGTTTTTTCTTTTTGGCATGGCCATGATATATCGAATGGTTTTTACCATGATTTTTTAAAAACATTGGAAAACGGTGCAAAATTTGTAAAGAGAACCTGTCATTCCACTGGTGCTTTGCAAAGTGAGCGCACCACTGAATGCAGCAAGTATGCTGCATTCAGGGAAGGGGTCTCCCATGTTTCTACCCCCCCCTGTAATCTGAAAAAAAATTACTTTTGAAAGTTGTGAGTTAAGAGGTTCGGAGGGACTTATCTTATGGGTCCTCCCTGCCTCCTGCCTCTCTGTGCCGCCCCCTGCCTGTGTGGGTTTCCCCTCCTTGCCTGCGCCTGTTCCTCAGCATGACAATTTGCGCAGGCGCATAGCGAGGAATTGGTAGGAGTGGGTCCTGGCTGCTGGAACGGTGCATGCACAGGAACGTTAGCGCCAGAGCCCACCCTGCTAAAGATTAGGCTGTATACATGTAGCAAGGTGGCAATCTGGAGCTATCGTTCTTGTGCATGCGCCTTTCCAGCAGCCGGGACCCACTTCTACCAATTACTCAATGTGCTCCTGCGTGAATTGACACAGGCAGGGAGTGGCATAGAGAGGCAGGAGGCGGCACAGGGAGGCAGGGAGGACCCCATGAGCAGCAAGGACTGTAAAATAAGATAAGTCCCTCTGGACCTCTTAACACACAACTTTCAAAAGTGGTTTTTTTTGGGGGTACAGGGGGGTTACAGACATGAAAGACACCTTCCTTGATTCCAGCATACACGCTGCTTTCAGTTGTGCTTCCACTTTGCAAAGCACCAGGGGGGTGACAGGTCCTCTTTAAGCTTGTGGTGAAAAAAAACTAGGTAATATATCCGGTCAGGGGATGTACCCTTAAAGAGTATCAGTCTGCTTCAATAAATGTGTTTTTAGTAGCACTAGTAATCTCCCATTAAATCTCAGTTATGGAGATTTTTTTAACATTTTTGTTACATTTTAATGTTGTTCCTTCTGGAAAATAGTTAATATCTATTGTATGGGTTTTTACTATTCTCACACTGTCAACTACGGAGCAAAAAAAATGGAATGTATGAAAGAATAAATGGAGAAAAGTGGGAAAGAAAGAAAGAAAGAAAGAAAGAAAGAAAGAAAGAAAGAAAGAAAGAAAGAGTAGAAGGAAGGAAGTGAACAAGTAAAGGAAGAAAGAAAGGGATATAAGTAGAGACGAAAAAAGGAAAGGAGGAAAGAGTAAAAGGAAAGGAGTGAAGTAGGGTTGGAAAAAAGGAAAGGGAGGAAAAAGTTAAAGTAAAGGATAGAGTTAGGGAAAGAAAAAAGGAAAGTGTGAAAAGAAAGTAGGAAAGGAAAGAAGTAGGAAAAGAAAGGGAAGAAAGGATGATAAAAGGAATAGAAGTAAGGAAGTGAAGAAAATAAGGAAAAGAGAAAGAAGGACAAAGAGGAAGGAAGGAAGGAAGGAAGGAAGGAAGGAAGAGGGAGGAAAGGATGATAAAAGGGATAGAAGTAGGGAAAGGAAGAAAATAAGGAAAAGGGAAGGAATGAAAAAAGGAAGTAAGGTAGGAAGGAAGAAAGGAAAAGGAGAGAGCGTAAGGCCATAAAAGAGGAAGGTAAAAGTAGAAAGGGAGAAAAGGAATGTAGGAAGAAGAGGGAATAAAATGTATTGATATAAGGAAGGAAACTGCACATCCTTTTAGAACACCAAATTTGCATCACTCAGAAGCACATAAAATCAAATTAATACATATGAGAAGCATGGACACCGTAAAACACATACTGTACGATATTGTGCTCAGCATTAATTAGTAAACCCCCTCTGAAATGTAAGATTTGAATAAATATTCCATTTAGCAGAACAATTTCCGGAATGTCTACTTTTTCATAAAACATTTTTAACTCATAATATGAAAGTAAGATTAATATTCAGTGATGAGCGAGTGTATTTGTCACTATTTGCTATTCACACAAATAGTATGGTATTCCCATTATTTGTAATTCTGTGAGTTTTTGTGTACTCGCATCGCTATATTTGGATGTCCCGCCCATCAGTTTTGACACCTCCTTTGCAGCCACTATTCATGGGCTTCTTAACCAATCACAGGAATGCCGCAGACACCAAGGTCTGCAAGCTGGTACACATGCCATGCAAGGCTCGTGTGCTGAACCTAGTTGTTCAGAAATGTCTTAAAATTTACCCTGACTTAAGTTTATCCACTTGGGAAGAGCAATAGGGTTACCAATGTACAGTTGTGGCCAAAAGTATTGACACCCCTGCAATTCTGTCAGATAATACTCAGTTTCTTCCTGAAAATGATTGCAATCACAAATTCTTTGGTATTATTATCTTCATTTAATTTGTCTTCAATGAAAAAACACAAAAGAGAATGAAGCAAAGAGCAAAACATTGATCATTTCACACAAAACTCCAAAAATGGGCCGGACAAAAGTATTGGCACCCTCAGCCTAATACTTGGTTGCACAACCTTTAGCCAAAATAACTGCGATCAACCGCTTCCGGTAACCATCAATGAGTTTCTTACAATGCTCTGCTGGAATTTTAGACCATTCTTCATTGGCAAACTGCTCCAGGTCCCTGATATTTGAAGGGTGCCTTCTCCAAACTGCCATTTTTAGATCTCTCCACAGGTGTTCTATGGGATTCAGCTCTGGACTCATTGCTGCCACCTTAGAAGTCTCCAGTGCTTTCTCTCACACCATTTTCTAGTGCTTTTTGAAGTGTGTTTTGGGTCATTGTCCTGCTGGAAGACCCATGATCTCTGAGGGAGACCCAGCTTTCTCACACTAGGCCCTACATTATGCTGCAAAATTTGTTGGTAGTCTTCAGACTTCATAATGCCATGCACACGGTCAAGCAGTCCAGTGCTAGAGGCAGCAAAGCAACCCCAAAACATCAGGGAACCTCCGCCATGTTTGACTGTAGGGACCGTGTTCTTTTCTTTGAATGCCTCTTTTTTTCTCCTGTAAACTCTATGTTGATGCCTTTGCCCATAAACCTCTACTTTTGTCTCATCTGACCAGAGAACATTCTTCCAAAACGTTTTAGGCTTTCTCAGGTAAGTTTTGGCAAACTCCAGCCTGGCTTTTTTATGTCTCGGGTTAAGAAGTGGGGTCTTCCTGGGTATCCTACCATACAGTCCCTTTTCATTCAGACTCCGACGGATAGTACGGGTTGACACTGTTGTACCCTCGGACTGCAGGGCAGCTTGAACTTGTTTGGATGTCAGTAAAGGTTCTTTATCCACCATCCGCACAATTTTGCGTTGAAATCTCTCGTCAATTTTTCTTTTCCGTCCACATCTAGGGAGGTTAGCCACAGTGCCATGGGCTTTAAACTTCTTGATGACACTGCACACGGTAGACACAGGAATATTCAGGTCTTTGGAGATGGACTTGTAGCCTTGAGATTGCTCATGCTTCCTCACAATTTGGTTTCTCAAGTCCTCAGACAGTTCTTTGGTCTTCTTTCTTTTCTCCATGCTCAATGTGGTACACACAAGGACACAGGACAGAGGTTGAGTCAACTTTAATCCATGTCAACTGGCTGCAAGTGTGATTTAGTTATTGGCAACACCTGTTAGGTGCCACAGGTAAGTTACAGGTGCTGTTAATTACACAAATTAGAGAAGCATCACATGATTTTTCTAACAGTGCCAATACTTTTGTCCACCCCCTTTTTTATGTTTGGTGTGGAATTAGATCCAATTTGGCTTTAGGACAATTCTTTTTGTGTTTTTTAATTGAAGACAAATTAAATGAAGATAATAATACCAAAGAATTTGTGATTGCAATCATTTTCAGGAAGAAACTGAGTATTATCTGACAGAATTGCAGGGGTGTCAATACTTTTAGCCACAACTGTATTAAATAATCACAGCAGTATATGGTAACGTAACAATAATGTAAAAGACCTAAAACGTAAAATTTACTAATTCATGTTAAAAAGGTGTGAAACTTAAATAATTTAGGTTTCACACCTTTTTAACATGAATTACTAAACGTTAAGTTTTAGGTCTTTTACATTATTTTTACGTTACCATATACTGCTGTGATTACCCTGACTTGCCGTTCCTCCTTGAGAAAGTGCAGCCAATTAGCACCCATTTCTGCCATTCCTCTACCACTCTTGCTGGTCATACAGTGCTGCAAAAGCACTAGAATTTGCCAAATCACCGACATGTGACATGTCCACATGATGGAACTTTACCTATCATAAGTTGGCTAGACTTAGTTAGCAGCAGAAGGCAGTAGCTGAATACCAGCTTCAAGATGCCTGTCAGTTTGAGAGTCAGCCACCACACATAACTGCCAAGTGGGTGTGGGTCACAGACATTTGTGAGGTTCTTGAAACTGTTGAGTACTGCATCAACCTCGTGAGTGGTGGTCAGGCTATTATCAGCGCAACCATACCACTGCTGTATCTCTTAAAACAATCACTGACTGCATAATCTCAAAGATGAAGCTTTGAGTGGCCAGCATGTTGGTATGGAGCCACATTTCCAAATGGGTGATACTACCCTAATCATAATCACAGACGCGGATTCTTTACTGTAAGAGCAGTGAGACTATGGAACTCTCTGCCACATGATGTTGTAATGAGGGAGTCACTACTAACATTTAAGAAGGGCCTGGATGCCTTTCTTGAAAACTATAATATTACCGGTTATACATACTAGATTCTTTGATAGGGAATTGATCCAGGGATCTAGTCTGATTGCCGTATCTGGAGTCAGGAAGGAATTTTTTCCCCAATGTGGAGCTTAGTGTTGCCACATGGGTTTTTTTTTGCCTTCCTCTGGATCAACATGTTAGGCTATGGGGTGAACTAGATGGACTTAAAGTCTTCCGTCGTCAATCTTAAAAACTATGTTACTATGTTATTATGTTACCCAGCCCAGGCAACATTGCGGGATGCGGGGGAAGATAAGGAGGATCAGGAGGAAGAGGACTTGTTTTACTGTGCTACTGAGGAGACTCCTATTGCTACAGAGGGGACACCCAGCCCAAGCTTCATGTCTGTCCAGGCTGGGTGGGCTGGAGAGGAGTATGTGGAGAAGGAGAGTCAGCGTGAGGAGAGGATGGGTACTGGTGCTACTGTTTGGGACATCAAAGTTTTGCCTTTTGTCATCTTGGCCCACATGGCACAGTTCATGTGTAACTGTCTGTGGAAAGACCCTCGCGTAATACATATTTTATCCAACAACCTATACTGGTTGGCCACCTTTCTCAATCCACGGTACAAGGACAAATCTCCTTCTCTCATTTTGGAGTCACCAAACAGTTTTACAATTTAATCCTTCAAGAGGGTCATTGTAGATCAGTTGCTGAAAACATCACCTTCAGACAATGCAGACACTTTTCAACACCAAGGGATAATGGAAGGAGATACAAACACCAGGTCCAACAGAGGTGGGGGAAAATGTGCAGAAATAGGGAAATTTTCAATAAACCAGCACAATAGTAAGGGCTATCTGTGCCTGTAATAATGTCAAGGAGGGAGAAGTTGCAGAACATGGTCAAGGGGTACTTAAGTGACTATACGTGTGTCCTTTCTTATGCTTCAGTTCCCTTTAATTATTTGTTGTCCAAGCTGAACACTTGGCTCGACCTCTCCTTATAAGCCTTGGAAGTGCTGGCTTGTGCGGTTGCTAGTGTGATGTCAGAGCGTGTTTTCAGTTCTGCTGGGTCAATCATCACTGATAGGCATGCACGCCTGTCAACGGAAAATGCAGACAGACTTTCTCTGATTAAATTCAACAAGGAATGGATATTTCCACAGTTTTTAATACCTCCAGATGACAGCAAGCCAATTTAAATTCACCCAAAATGCTGATTCTTCATGCTACTGCTGTTATCTTCAACCCCTTCCCAAAAAAGTTTCCTTCCTATGTCAAACATGTCTCAGCCCATAGGGCTAATTTTTGGAAACCATATTTACATAGTGCAGTGGAAATACTAGGACACTATTCCTACTTTAGCCTAACTAGTATGTGTGATTGGAGGCCCTTGGCATGTTGGATTCCCGAGTCAACCTTCACTCAGCCCGTAGGGCTAATTTTTACCCTATGCACATTGTGCAGTGGACCAGTCTAGAATGTACAGTGGGAGAAAAACAGGTAAAACCAGACAGAAACAAATCCAGGGCGATCCAGCGCCTATAACATGAGTGTCTATGGGCGCCAGATCCCTGAAAAAATCAGATTGTTTCCCGGACCTGATTTAGGCACAAAACATGCTCAGAAACCTGGCCGTGCAAACATCAGCACAATGGACAGCACTACTTCAAGCGCTGTCTGTGAATTCAGCACCATGGACAGCAGCAGATCAGACACCGGCAGAATTCAGCACCATGGACAGTGGCAGAAAATGAATCTTGCAAAAAACAGGATCCAGGACCTTATTTTGTTGAAGGAGCCAGCACCTCCTGCCGCAGTTATGCTGATACCAGTGTTCCTGGGGGGCCCCCTGGAGTCAGACCTTCTCTCCTCCTTGCTGCGCATGCTGGAATCCTGGTGCCTGGCCTCCTGTATGCAGCACGACGTCACGTCCAGTTTCAGTATCAAGTAGGAGCCGCACACAGGATTCTTTTTGCAGCCTTTGTTCTTCCTTGTGGGGTCTTACATAGTGGAGGGTGCGGGAGCGAGGACGGGGGAGCAGCCTATACTACGGCCGTTTCGTACCGTCAGTCATGCTTGTACGGGTACAATCATCTTTGTACCCGTATAAGCACGACTGACGGTGCGAAACGGCCGTAGTATAGGCTGCTCCCCCGTCCTCCCTCCCGCACCCTCCGCTACGTAAGACCCCACAAGGAAGAATAAAGGCTGCAAAAAGAATCCTGTGTGCGGCTCCTACTTGATACTGAAACTGGCCAGGACCTTATTTGGCCACACTTTCTACACATCCTGTCCTATCAGGTTCTGTCAGGGTGATCCTGCAAAAAACAGGATCCATCCTGACAGCCAAAAACCGTGGTGTGAAGCCTGCCTAACAGTTACATTGGGGTGTACTTATTTTTACAACATGGACTGAGTAAAATAACAAATCTTATATGTAATAAATGGCTCACATTTGTGGAAGTATTTTGTAGGATGGTATCAGAAAATGTTGAAATTAAGTTTTTTGAATAAAAGGTTTCAGGTCACCCCTGAGATGTGGTTCCAAACCGGGAAGGAGCACGGTGTCCATGCTGCTGCACAGCCCTTGAAGCTATAGGAAAAATGGAAATGGATCCGGATCACTCACCGGGCTTACTTAAAAACTCAGCAAATTTTATTGGGTTATCCTTATAATACTGAAAAATACAGGTGGACATCTCAGACGACATAGCAGAATTAGTTGGCGGTGTATCAATAGACCATACGTGTTTCAAGCAACACGGCTCTTGAACACTGGTTCAAGTGTTCAACGACATGTTGCTCGAAACACGTATGGTCTATTCACACACCGCCAACTAATTCTGCTATGTCGTCTGAGATGTCCACTTGTATTTTTCAGTATTATAAGGATAACCCAATAAAATTTGCTACGCTTTTAAGTAAGCCCGGTGAGTGAGCTGAACTGAAGTTTTTTGACAAATCGTTTGGGGTGTACTCATTTCTGCTGTGCACTGTACATAATAATGACTGATATCAGGATAAATATAAAGCTACAGATCATGCGCTTCAGCCAATCACGCTAATGAATATCACAAAGATTATTGGACAAATTAGCGTTTCCTGAGATTTTATCTTTCAAAATTACACTTCAAATAATCAGATTTATAAATGTACCATCACAAAGTGTTCCATCTGCTTTAATGTTCCCCATCTGTTAAGTACACATACGTGGAAGACACAAGTTAGAAAAAAACACCGCCGCAATCTGATTATACCTCTCACCAGCAATTAAGCAAAAATTATGCAATAGCAGACTCAAGTGGAAAAGATAACATTTACTGAAATAAATCATTTTCAGAAATATTTTATGATGCTGATTGATGGCTGGACGAATTAGGAAAGAAAATGAAAAAAAAAGAATAAAAAATTTGCCTAATGTCATTCACAATACCAATGAGTCTTATAGAAAACTTAAGATAAGGGTGAAGATTTGGCACTGTATATAGTGTCAAGGAACGTCTAGTCCGCTGCCCTGGTTGTCTTTGACACACCGCCCAGGGCCATAGCTCATCCCACCGAGCAACCAAACTCCTTTCCCGTGGGCAGATCATTACTCAGATAGGGTGAGGGTACTACATTCCAAAAAAGGCCCCATTACAAGGTTCAATATTAACGATATCGCTGAAACGTCACGGGTTTGGAGTCGTTCAAACGACATCGTTAGTACGTCGTTGTGTGTAACACAGAGATACGACTACGATAAATCGTTGGATAGGTGATCGCAGATTTGAGAACATGGTCTCAAATCAGACGATCCACGATCAGCCAACCTGCTGTATTGGTAAGTGTGACACCACGATAACGATGTCGTTCACGACTTTGCCCATTTACATCAGTGAACAAGTATTGTTCGCTGGGTTGTGCGAACGATATCTGTTTGCAGGATCGTTGGTGCATCGTCCACGATATCTAGACGTGTGACATCTCACCAGCTATGTTGAAACAAGGTCGTAAACAGCCGCGCTCCCGCAAAATCGGTGCCAACATCATTTCAACGTCGTGCCATGAAACAGTGCCTTTAGAGTTTATTGAGTCACCAACTGTCAACAGTATATAGTACATTCCTAGCAAGGACACAAGACAGTGCAAGTGATACTCTTCTGCTGGCTTGCTTAGGATGAGAACCTCTGCAACTTTGGGGCATTCAAGGCAAACTACCTCAGCCTGCAGCATCCCATTTTTGGTGGGTACCCACTGAAAGGAGGTGGCAGCAAGTGTAAGAAACTGACCGAGTACAGCAAGGAATGTAGCCAAGTGAACGGATTGTCCCCACCTGGGTTATCCAAATGAATTTGTGGTCTCAGTTTTGGGCAGTGATGCAGTTCTACAATCCACTAGCTGAAACCATAGCCCTGAGGATGAAGTCTTGTAGAGTCACCGGTGAAAGGAGCAGGCCTTTTTTTATATCCCTCTGCTCCCATTCCAGAAAATTATGTCCCACAGAATTGGGGGAAGAAAATCATGGTTGTTTCTTCATTATTCTCCAGTTCTGTTGTTCTCCAGATGATGATTGGGACACAACAGGAGGCTGAAGCAATCCGAAATCAGCAGGCATTCAACTAATTAGCAGACAAAAGGGGTCTTCTATATTCAAATGGAGTCCGTGGAGCCTCGATTAAGAGTTTCAAACACGGGACTAGCCAGATATCCCTCCAGGGAAGGACATAGCCCTGGGGTGGAGTCCTTGCGGAGACCACCATAACCACCATATTAAGTGGCCCTTTTAGTCAATATCCCACTCAGTTACGAGTTAAGGATATGACAACGGAATTAACAGAGCCAGGTATCCATCCACAGACAGCTGTTTTGGGGTATTGCCCCTCATCAGTGTGGAGTAGGATTCTGGCTAGGTGGGAGCAATGCCTGGTAGACCAACATCACAAAGCACTCACTGATCTCAGGGAGACCAGTCAAGGAAAACACTGCGGGCAGCCGGCTAAAGCGCTAAAACACAGTGAAATCCATGATGCATTGCCCCCTGGGAATTTGAATATGCAAATAGAGTCCATGGAGCCTCGATTAAGAGTCTCAAACACGGGACTAGCCAGATATCCCTCCAGGAAAGGACCTAGCCCTGGGGTGGAGTCCTTGCGGAGACCACCATAATCACCATATTAAGTGGCCCTTTTATCAATATCCCACTCAGTTACGCGTTAAGGATATGACAAGGGAATTAATAGAGTCAGGTATCCATCCATCTCGCTAGTCCCATGTTTGAGACTCTTAATCGCCTGCCCGCAGTGTTTTCCTTTACTGGTCTCCATGAGATTAGTGAGTACTTTGTGATGTTGGTCTACCAGGCATTGCTCCCACCTAGCCAGAATCCTACTCCACACTGATGAGGGGCAATACCCCGAAACAGCTGTCTGTGGATGGATACCCTTTGTAAAAGGGGTCTTCTGGCAGCCTCACATGAAACAAAGCCCAAGTCCCTTGACTCACCGAATAAAGGAATATTCTGACTGGCATAATTAAGAATGGTTCACCCCCACACAAGAGGACAGATATTCCTTATTGATGCTGAGTTGTCACACCTACTATAACATTTAGTGCAGGAGGGGTAATGGTAGCATTTATCTCAATCACTCTGAGCATTTGGTGCCCCTGCGGTTTGGCTGCCACAAATGGTATTTCTCCACAATCAATTATAATGCCATGTCTGAAGGGAATTGGGGATCCCTATGATAGGAACCCCATGCATGCACACACTGTCTGACTAAGAAGGTTCAGCTCAGCTTCTAGCCAGGGGGAAGAGCTAGCTACAGACAGGAGAGAGGGTGGAAGGAGTAAGGTCTGGGGGAAATGAACTGGTTCAGCTTACCCCAAAAGGCCCACTATTATCAGGGATCCAGCCAATAGGTTGTTCAGGTATTCAAGAGCCTGAGGGCAAAAGCTGGGACTGGGTGACTTCCCGATTCACTGGTGACTTGTGTAGAACTTTCGAGGCACAGTAATACAGAGAGCCAAAGAGATATAATAAGACAGAACTGCTTACAGAGATTGCCTGCCTGGCTGGAAGTGACCCACAGAGAGGGAGAGAAACAGGGAATACAGGATAACTCACATGTAATTAGGATTACCATAATTATTAATATTTACCAAATGCCAGGAAAATAAGAGAGAGAATGTTTTAACGCATTTTTATAACTTCTGCAAAGTTAAAAGTGTACATAAATTAAGATAACTGTGTCTTTAAACAATTTGAAACAGCCAATACGATGATGTCATGCGCTTGGAAGCTTCTGATAGGTTTATTGGCAACATTTGATTTAAGTAGAGAAACACCTGTGGATGTATTTTCATGCATGCACACCTAAAACACACTGCATCATTGTGTAGCATCATCAGCAAGTCTAAAGAAATCAGCTAAGATATCAGGAAGAGAATTATGAATTTTCACAAGTCTGGTTCATCCTTGGGTGCAAATACCAGATACATGAAGGTGCCTTGTTCATCTGTGCAAACAATTATACGAACTATAAACAAGATGGGAATCTCCAGCCATCATACTGCTCAGGAAGGAGATAGGTTCTGTATCCCAGAGATGAACATGCTTTGGTCCGCCATGTTCATATCAACCCAAGAACAAAAGCAAAAGACCTTGTAAAGATGATGGCGGAATCTGGTTCGATTGTGTCATTATCCACGGTGAAACGAGTAGTGTACAAACACGGGCTGAAAGGGCTCTCTGCCAAGAAGCAACTGTTACTCCAAAAGAAACATACAAAAGACATTTTTTTTGCAAATTCCCTCAGGAACAAATACCTATATTTTTGGAGATATGTCCTATAGGGATGAGCGAGTAGTGAAATATTCTGACTCACTAGAATTGTAATGAGTAGGTTCTAATACTCGTGTATTCGGTACGAGTAGTGAATACAATGCAAGTCAATGGGAAAGGAAGCACTATTCTGCTGGACATTACAAAGAGGTCTGGGGCCGGAGGAAAAGGCTGAAATGAATGCATGATTGTTTAATAGCTGGGCGGTGAAAAGTGGACCAGCTTTTTTAAACGGTCAGCTGATGCATCATAATGTCCCTAAGCCTATGTCTGGGGGACACCACAGGGAGGCTGACCTTAGTGATGCCGGCCATCTGACCTCAGGTGATGGGTGATAAGAGCATCCAGTGGTATCACCAAGGTAATGTAACTAAGCCCCTGTTTGGGAACAACACAGTGAGCTTAACCTAAGAGAGAAGCTTGAAAGCCTAAGAACACCATTCAAACTGTGAAACACGAGGGTGGCAGCATCATGCTGTGGGGTTGTTACCATTTGTGCTCATGTGGTGGGTGATCGGGGCATTCACTGGTATCACCAGGTACCTATGCTCCTGTTTGGGGGACACCCCAGGGAGGCTAACCTGTAGAGATGCTAGCCATCTGCGCTCAGGTGGTGGGTGGTCGGGGCATTCACTGGTATCACCAGGTACCTAAACCACTATCTTGATCGGCAGATCCTTTAAAAAAGCCGGCCAGCTTTTTACCACCTGGCTGGTGCCTGGTGATACCAGTGGATGCCCCGAACACCCACCATCTGAGCGCAGATTGCTGGCATAACTACAGGTCAGTCCCTCAGATAGAGGCTTAGGTACATTATGATGCATCAGATCATCGTTTAAAAAAGCTGGCCGGCTTTTTACCGCCCAGCTTTTAAACAATCATGCATCCACTTCTGCCTTGTCCTCAGGGCCCCAGTGTGCTTTGAAGGGAACAGCAGAATAGTACTCACATTTCCCATTGACTTGTATTGTACTCGTAACAAGTAAACTCGCCGAGAAATGAGTATCCTAAATATTGTACTATTCTGCGAGTAGCAAATAGTAACCCATATACTCACTCATCCCCAATGTCCTATGGTCTGACAAAATTAAAATTGAACTGTTTGGCCATAATGACCATTGCTATATTTGGAGGAAAAAGGGAGAAGCTTGAAAGCTGAAGAACACCATCCCAACTGTGAAACACGAGGGTGGCAGCATCATGTTGTGTCTTGTTTTACTGCAGGAGTTACTGGTGCACTTCACTACATGGATGGCATCATGAGGAAAAAAGATTATGTGCCAATACTGAAGCAACATCTCCAGACATCAGCCAGGAAGTTAAAGACAGGGCGGAAATGTGTCTTCCAAATGGACAATGACCTGAAACATACTGCCAAAATGGTTATAGAGAGGCTTAAGGATAACAAAGTCAATGTTTATGAGTGGCCATCGCAAAGCCCTGATCTCAATCCTATTGAAAATGTATGGGCAAAGCTGAAAAGGCTGCGATCAAGGAGACCTACAGTTACACCAGTTCTGTCAGGAAGAATGGGCCCAAATTCCTACCCACTATTGTGAGAAGCTTGTGGAAGGATCCAAAACATTTGACCCAAGTCATTCAGTTTAAGGACAATGGTACCAAATACTAATGAAATATATGTACACCTGTGACTGCAGAAGGTTATAAAATGCCTTGAAACATTCTCTCTCATTATTTTGGATTTTGGCAAATATTAATAATTATGGTAATCCTAATTGACCTACAATGGGAAAGGTTTATTCTGATTTCATGTCAGATCGTGAGAAGAACATGCAGATGTGTCTTTTTATATAGTGTAAACGTCTGGTTTCAACTGTATATGTAGTAGGTGCAATAATATTAACAAATTCCTCTATTTTGAAATGTAGTATAGTTCTCCTGATTAGTTGTCATGTATCTCACGTGCAGGGCAGCTTAAGTATGCATGCTTACGAGCAATCAAATAGTGGCAGTTAGTTGCTGATGGTCATAATAATGAATACTCGAGCTGCTTAAATGTCCTGCACAAGAGGTAAGAGACAGATAATCAGGAGAACTGTACTACATTTCCAATTAATGAGATTTGCTATTATTATTATTATTATTATTATTATTATTATTATTATTACACCTAATACTCATTGGATTAGGATCTTGGCGATGTGAATATCCCTTTACATTTTGCTGCTTCTTGTAGCCTGAAGTTATGTGGATATACAGTATATCCCCTGATCAAATAAGACTCCAAGTCCAGGGCATGGAACAGATATCAGATGTGGGCATACTTGTGTCGAGCCCCAGGCCCTGGGGTACTCGGGTACCAGGCTCCAAGGGGTTAACGGGGATGTCAAGGTTGGCAGCGCCTGATCCCGTGGCCTGGGTGACACTTCAAAAGGGGATGTATTTACAGGGGATTAGAGTTTTTGTCATGTGATGCCACCTGTAGTATCCGGTGATGGGTCACCAGCGCCGCCACAGTCCGCCGGAGGTAGATGGGATTGCGACTGAGTTGGCAAAGCCCCCTACAGGTAGGGCTGTTCCTCCGGGGCAGCGTTCCTGGATGGGAACAAGTTGTTGTAGGAAAACACACACAGGCAAAGTCATTTTCTCCCGGGTACTTTACTGTAAACTCGTAGCAGCATCAAACACAGTTAACAGTTCATTCAGCAAGATGTTATAAAGACAGGTAGCTCTACCTGTGGCTGCAAGTGGATCCCAGGTGGTATGGTGGAACCCTTGGTATTCCTTCGTTGACTAACCCATGTCTGTTCTTCCCCGCCTAGGATGGGCCTATACCTACTAGCCCCGTGTAGGTAGTACTGGGGGTCCTCTCCCTCGTGGTGAGGAAGCAGGCAGACCGCTCCACTGGCAGGGTTCTGCGGATGATAAACAAACCACAACAGCTGATTGCCGACTGCAAAGCTGGAGTTCGGCTGGATCCTCGGGTCCGGCGTTCACTTGGTTGTCTGGAGTACCCCTGGAGTATGGTCACTCCACTCTGAGGATCTCCCTTTCTTTCTAAGGCCTGGACTTTTCTCGTCGGGCGCCCTCTTTCAGGACTTCCTCAAGGTCCCTTCTTCTTCCCTCCGGTTCGGCTTGAAACCGACCCAGTTTGACCTTCCACCTCGTTCCACTTAGCCAAAGACCTTCCTTAATTCCTCTCTCCTCCTCCTCCTCCTCCTGGCCCCTCTACCAAAAGACCCTGATTTTCCCCCTGGAGGTGAATGAGGGAGTACTGGGAATGGGTTCCACCCATCATCCTAGGGTCCACCTGCAGCTAGGGCATTTACACCTCTCTGTGAAGCCTGCACATGCAGTGCGCCACACTTGCAGTATCAGAGACTGGAAGTAAGTGGGCATGACTAGCTTAGTTGGTGGGCATGGCGTGGTATTTCATTAATGATATGCTAGTTTGCTACTAACAAGCTGCAAAAGGAATAAACATTAATTTTTAAGTCCATGTGGTCATGAAGTTCTTTATTATAGAAGTGGGGTTCTTTGAGTAAGACCCCAAGGTGAGAAGGGATGCAGGGGTTGAAGCCCCCCTTACATAATTAGAGCTTGTTATTGGCTGTTTAATAGAATATCATTTTGGAAAAGCCTGGCCATGCCCACCTAATAGGCTGGTCACAACCACTAGTTTCCGGTCCCGATAGTGCAAGTATGCCCGGATATGTAGCGAATCACCGCAAAAACAGCACAATCATGCAGTTTCCCTGCAGAAACACTCCATCAAAAAGGGATTTGAAAACATTTTGTGATAAATCTGCAGCAAATGCAGCCGCCTTCTCATTTAAATATAGAATGGAGAATGAATCAGATGGGAATTTGTGTACCGGAAATTAATGTTACTGGAGGGCACGCCAGTCCTATGCTGCCCCTAGTGGTGACAGCACAGCAGCAAGGAAAACGTTTACCACATCTGGGTTTATCAAGGTCACCAAACCGACTTAATTTTTGTTATTTCTGGACAGCTTATTAAAAAAATTACGGACAGCCAACATTTATGGCATATCAGAAAACCATAAGGAATCATTACAATTTTAAGAGATATAAGCCTACAGTAAATAATACTGATATAAAGTTACTAGTAAAAAGGCCCGATGCAATTGCATCGGGAGCGCGGTGAAATGAATTGTGTGTATACAGGCGGGTCAGTGGGTAGCAGAGTATAGAGGCGGCTGTGTGGGCAGCCGAGTATAGAGGCGGCTGTGTGGGCAGCCGAGTATAGAGGCGGCTGTGTGGGCAGCCGAGTATAGAGGCGGCTGTGTGGGCAGCCGAGTATAGAGGCGGCTGTGTGGGCAGCCGAGTATAGAGGCGGCTGTGTGGGCAGCCGAGTATAGAGGCGGCTGTGTGGGCAGCCGAGTATAGAGGCGGCTGTGTGGGCAGCCGAGTATAGAGGCGGCTGTGTGGGCAGCCGAGTATAGAGGCGGCTGTGTGGGCAGCCGAGTATAGAGGCGGCTGTGTGGGCAGCCGAGTATAGAGGCGGCTCTATGGGTAGCAGGGCAGTGTGGGTGAGTGGGGGGAGTGAGGGCATAGGGGGGGTAAGAGGAGTGTGCGGGGGCAGTGTGGGGAGTGAGGGCATAGGGGGGGATAAGAGGAGTGAGCAGGGGCAGTGTGGGGAGTGAGGGCATAGGGGGGGATAAGAGGAGTGAGCAGGGGCAGTGTGGGGAGTGAGGGCATAGGGGGGGATAAGAGGAGTGAGCAGGGGCAGTGTGGGGAGTGAGGGCATGGGGGGGTAAGAGGAGAGAGCAGGGGCAGTGTGGGGAGTGAGGGCATAGGGGGGGTAAGAGGAGAGAGCAGGGGCAGTGTGGGGAGTGAGGGCATAGGGGGGGGGTAAGAGGAGTGAGCAGGGGCAGTGTGGGGAGTGAGGGCATAGGGGGGGTAAGAGGAGTGAGCAGGGGCAGTGTGGGTGAGTAGAGGGTAAGCAGGGGCAGTGTATGAGTAGATCTGAGGGGCGGTGGGCCTGTAAGGTTAGTTGAGGAGGGGAGGGGGGGGGGGTTAGGCTGGAATGAGAGTGTGGCGCCAATGTTGCCCCAGCGCCCCTGTAAGGTTAGTTGAGGAGCGTGGGATGATAGCAGACTGCAGCCCCGCCGGGTGTTACCTGTGAGAAGCTGGGGCGGGCACTGTGTGTGATGAAGGCGGCGGTGCAGGTGGCGGCGGGCCGTTGTGTAAAGCCGCTCCCCCTGTCTGCTGCCTGAGGGCTCGCACTGTGGAATGGTCTGTGCGGCCGGGGGAGCGGGAGGTGCCGGCTGGTGCGTGCAGCGGGGGAGCGGGGGGTGCCGTCCGGAGCGTGTAGCGGGGGAGCATGGGGTGGCGGCCGGTGCGTGTAGCGGGCGTTTGCGGGGGGCGGGCGGTGCGTCTAGCAGCCGTTTGCGGGCCGAATCTGCGGCTCGCGATGGCGCATGGGCGCCATCGCTCGCTCGCAGTGCCAGTGGCGCAAAGCATTCTGGGATTCGGCTACAACGCCCGAATCCCAAACTGCGGATTATATAAATAGAAGATGGAGACCTATCGTATCGGGAGGCCCGCACCATCAGCCTCCCTGCTCCGCACCCTCAGCCTCTCCTCACAACTTCAGACTCCCTGCAGCATCAGCCTCCCCATGCACCATCAGCCTCTCCTCGCACCCTCAGTCTCCCCTGCAGCATCAGCCTCTCCCCGCACCCTCAGCCTCTCCCTGCAGCATCAGCCTCTCCCCGCACCCTCAGCCTCTCCCTGCACCCTCAGCCTCTCCCAGCACCCTCAGCCTCTCCCCGCACCCTCAGCCTCTCCATGCACCATCATCCTCTCCCCGAACCCAACCCTCAGCCTCCCCACACACCATCAGCCTCTCCTCGCACCCTCAGCCTCCCCCTGCAGCATCAGCCTCTCCCCACACCCTCAGCCACCCCCCGCAGCATCAGCTTCTCCCCGCACTGTCAGCCTCCCCACACACCATCAGCCTCTCCTCGCACCCTCAGCCTCCCCCTGCAACATCAGCCTCTCCCCACACCCTCAGCCACCCCCCGCAGCATCAGCTTCTCCCCGCACTGTCAGCCTCCCCCCCACACCATCAGTCTCTCCTCGCACCTGCAGCATCAGCCTCTCCCCGCATCTTCTGCTTCACCCTGTCCCCCCCCCCCCCCGCACAGTTTTACCACTGGTTGCTCTCAGGATTCCAAGGACCTGTGTGTCATCATGGGGTCAGGGGACGCGCAGGGTCACATGATCCCGCTGGCATCCCGAGAGCCGCCAGCGGTAACACTGTGTTGGGGGGACGAACTGATGCTGCGGGGTAAGGCTGATGCTGCGGGGGGAGTCTGAGGGTGCGGGGAGAGGCTGATGGTGTGTGGGGAGTGTCTGCCTGGAGTGCGGTGATTGCCATAAGAGACCTATAACTTGAGTCATCCAATTTGGTGTCTGGCACACTGCTGCCTGAGGGCTCGCACTGTGGAATGGACTGTGCGGCCCTGGCAGCTGGGGAGCGGGGGGTGCCGGCTGGTGCGTGCAGCGGGGGAGCGGGGGGTGCCGGCCGTAGCGTGTAGCGGGGGAGCAGGGGGTAGCGGGCGTTTGCGGGGGGCAGGCGGTGCGTCTAGCAGCCGTTTGCGGGCCGAATCTCCGACTGTCTGCAGAGCTCGTCTACTGCAGTCAGTCAAGGACCTGCGGTGATGTCACAGTCACGTGACACCAGGTTACCATGGAGTAACTTGGTGTCACGTGACTGTGACATCACCACAGGTCCTGGACTGCAGTAGAAGAGCTCTGCAGACACTCGGAGCCTGCGGCAGCCACCGGAAGCCTGGAGGAAGACGGCAGGAGACGGCGGGGGCTCGGGGAGAGGTGAGCATTAACTTTTTTTTTTTTTTTTTACAGTAGTGCGGGTCTGCGGCTCGTGATGACGCTGCGCGTCATCACTCGCAGTCCCGCAAAGCATGTTGGGATTCGGCGACAACGCCCGAATTCCCAACTGCGGATTATATAAATAGATTAGCGGCTTTTACTGTGAGATATAAAATGGTGATAATTACAGTTGTAATAATCCTTTCAAGTTTCTCCAACTTCACAAAAATCATAGAAGTATCGAATACTTTTTACAAATAGGAAAAAATGAGTCTATTTTTTTCACAGACTCTCCTCAATTTCTACTACCCTAATGTCTAATGTAGAAGAAATAGAGCTCCAGCTGCTATAACGCTATGTTAGCGTTTATGATCCTCCATCCTGGAATATGTGCCCGTATCCTGGTATATCCTAGTATATGTGCCTATATCCAGGTTTTTGTGCCTATATCCTGGTTTGTGCCTATATCCTGGTTTGTGCCTATATCCTGGTTTTTGTCCCTCAACCTGGTATATGTGCCCTTATCCTGGTACATGATCCCTCATCCTGGCATATGTGCCCATACTATGGTGTATGATCCTCCATTCTGGTATATGTGCCCATATCCCAGTATATGAGCCCCATCCTGGCATACATGCTCATATCCTGGTATATAATCCTCCATCTTGGTATATGTGCCCATATCCTGGTATATGATCCTCCATCCTAGTATACGTGCCCATATCCTGGTTTTTGTCCCTCAACCTGGTATATGTTCCCATATCCTGGTACATGATCCCCCATCTTGGTATATGTGCCCATATCATGGTGTATGATCTTCCATTCTGGTATATGTGCCCATATCCCTGTATATGATCCCCCATCCTGGTATACACGCCCTTAACCTGGTATATACGATCCTCCATCCTGGAATATGTGCCCATATCCTGGTATATCCTAGTATATGTGCCTATATCCTGGTTTTTGTATCTACATCGTGGTTTGTGCCTCAATTTTAGTTTGTGCCTATATCCTAGTTTTTGTCCCTCAACCTGGTATATGTTCCCATATCCTGGTACATGATCCCCTATCCTGGTATATGTGCCCATATTATGGTGTATGATCCTCCATTCTGGTATATCTGCCCATATCTCGGTATATGATCCTCCATCCTGGAATATGTGCCCATATCCTGGTATATCCTAGTATATGTACCTATATCCCGGTTTTTGTGCCTATATCGTGGTTTGTGCCTCAATTTTGGTTTGTGCCTATATCCTGGTTTTCGGCCCTCAACCTGGTATATGTGCCCATATCCTGGTACATGATCCCCCATCCTGGTATATGTGCCCATATTATGGTGTGTAATCCTCCATTCTGGTATATGTGCCCATATCCAGGTACATGATCCCCCATCCTGGTATATGTGCCCATATTATGGTGTGTAATCCTCCATTCTGGTATATGTGCCCATATCCAGGTACATGATCCCCCATCCTGGTATATGTGCCCATATTATGGTGTGTAATCCTCCATTCTGGTATATGTGCCCATATCCAGGTATATGATCCCCCATCCTGGTATACACGCCCTTAACCTGGTATATGATCCCCCATCCTGGTATATGTGCCCATATCCTGGTGTATGATCCTCCATTCTGGTATATGTGCCCATATCCCGGTATATGATCCCCCATCCTGGTATACACGCCCTTAACCTGGTATATGTGCCCATATCTTGGTATACGGTGTGATCTCCCATTCTGGTATACATGCCCTTAACCTGGTATATGATCCTCCATCCTGATATATGTGCCCATATCCTGGTGTATGATCCTCCATTCTGGTATATGTGCCCATATCCCGGTATATGATCCCCCATCCTGGTATACACGCCCATAACCTGGTATATGATCCTCCATCCTGGTATATGTGCCCATATCCTGGTACATGATGCCCCATCCTGGTATATGTGTCCCTATTATGGTGTATGATCCCCATCCTGGTATATGTGCCCATATCCTGGTACATGATCCCCCATCCTGGTATATGTGCCCATATCTTGGTATACTGTATGATCTCCCATTCTGGTATACATGCCCATATCCTGGTATATAATCCTCCATTCTGGCATATGTGCCCATATCCTGCTATTTGTCCTTCAACCTGGCATATGGGCCCCAATCACAGTGTACATTTAAAAAAATAAACAATTCACCAATCGCTCACCTGCAGCATCACAACATCCTCCTGGTTTTTTTCTTCCACACACGCATCAGCTGACGGCACAAGAAGACGAGGATGTCACAATGCTGCGAGGGAGTGATGGGAGGAGAGCATAATCTATCATTTGGGATATTAACTGCTCCTCACAAAAGATGATGCGTGGAAAGCAGTAAATATCCACATGCAATTGCCTCTGCTCCAGCTACGGGTGGTCGCTTCGGGCCGGTGTTTAAGTTATTTGAATATTCACTGCTCTCTCTGCCCACCTCTAAATACCAACTTCAGTGCTAAGAGGTGATGGGCGGGAGAAGAGGTGAATATTACATTAACATAAACAGCGGTCCCCATGTGATAACCCATCCAGCCTCTGCTGCCTCATAGCACAGCCAACACAATCCCAGAACCATTTATCCAGACTATAAGATGCACCCTCACCTTCCTCCAAAATCTGGAGGCAAAAAAAATGTATATTATAGTCCGAAAAATATGGTATTTAATTTGTAATATAGAAATAAGCTTCCTTCTCCACTAATGAGCCACGTCTCCTCCCACTGACTCTTGAACTTATTATTCCCTCTTTAAAAGGCTAAAAACCATCATACTCCAGACAGACACTCATAGCCGGTGCTAGGTCTAGTAAACATATTCTTTTATCAGCTCTGTGATGTCCTCTGTGCCGCTGTAGCTCATGATGATAGAGGGAGGAGAGCAGAAATCCATCATATCTGCATGATGTGTAAAAGAGACATTGTAGCAGCTACTCCTCACCTGAAAGCTCAGACATGCTTCAAAGGGAGTCTGTCAGCAGGTTTTTGCTATGGAAGCTAAGGACATCATGCTGTAAGGGTCAAAAACAAAAAGCAACTGTGCTTCTCTTAACAGTGTGTATGCAATTTTTTACTTAAACTAATGTCTTTATCACCTGGTGATTACCACTACAGGACTATTTTGTCACATGCACGGGAGACCGACACACCCCCTCCTGTGATTGACAACTGTCAATGCACAATCTCTATAGAGAGCCTGTCTTGGACGGGGGCAGCTCTCCCAGCTCTGCTGTGATTGGCCAATCTCTATAGAGAGCCTGTCTTGGGCGGGGGCAGCTCTCCCAGCTCTGCTGTGATTAGACAATCTCTATAGAGAGCCTGGTGTGGGCGGGGGCAGCTCTCCCAGCTCTGCTGTGATTAGACAATCTCTATAGAGAGCCTGTCTTGGGTGGGGCAGCTCTCTTAGCTCCGCTATGATAGGGCAATCTCTATAGAGAGCCTGGTGTAGGCGGGGGCAGCTCTCCCACCTCTGTTGTGATTGGACAATCTCTATAGAAAGCCTGAATTGGGCGGGGGCAGCTCTTCCAGCTCTGCTCTGATTGGACAATCTCTATAGAGAGCCTGGTGTTGGCGGGGGCAGCTCTCCCAGCTCTGCTCTGATTGGCCAATCTCTATAGAGAGCCTGGTGTGGGCGGGAGCAGCTCTCCAGGCTCTGCTGTGATTGGATAATCTCTATAGAGAACCTGGTGCGGGCGGGAGGCTCTCCCAGCTCTGTTGTGATTGGACAATCTCTATAGAAAGCCTGAATTGGGCGGGGGTGGCTCTCCCAGCTCTGTTGTGATTGGACAATCTCTATAGAGAGCCTGGTGTTGGCAAGGGCCGCTCTCCCAGCTCTGCTTGTTTCCATTTACAATTAGAGAATTACTTTTAATTCAGAAAATGTGATTTTTTTTTTTGTATTTGATTCTGCTTTGACTTTTTTTTTTTTAAATTTAACTATTATAATAAGTTAAATTATAATAACAATTACGGTACATACAGTATATGATACACTGCCAATTATGTCTCTGCTGATAATTTATTAACAATTAACCCTTTATAAAAAGAATTTGCTCATGGACACTAAATGAATCCCTCATCCAAAGACAAAAGCACAATGTTGCGTGACTAATGAAATGAATGTATATAACCACATCATCAAATAAAGTACAATTATGTCTAATTCTATCACAAAAGGTCCTGAGAGACAAAACACAATTGTCTTCAGCCCTGATGATTACTTCCACCATATAATTCATATATCATAAGAAAAAGAAACAACAGCTACAACCTAATTCCATAATGACTCCACTTAGTGGTAAGAAATTGATTCTTATTGAGCAAATAACACTTTTTGTTATTGGGATGTCATCTGATGACCTCAATGGACAAATGTATCAATGCTTCATCAGAAAATGACCTATTTATGAAATAAAGTTTTTATTTTACACATATTTTTAATTTTTCTCTATATATAAAAAAAAAATATATATACACTGCTTAAAAAAATAAAGGGAACACTTAAATCCACCCAAAGTAACTCTAATGGTACCTTTACACGCCGCAACTATCACACGCGATCGGTGGCAACCGAACGTGCGCATGCACATTTTTTACGGTTGCTAACGAACGCCGTGCCGCATTTACACGCCGCAATTGCACCCTCAACCTAAGGGAACATGGCTCCCCGGAAGTTGACACAGAACCTCTGTGAAACATCCGCTTGCGTCCCTACGCCGCTTCACACGCCGCAATCCCCAAAGGAATGCGGGCGTGCGTGTTCAGCGCCGCAAGAACATAGGCGTGACAGAGTTGTGTATTCCGCACCCCAAATACGCTGATTAGATAGCGCAATAGCGTCATGATTGGCCAACCTGCACAGGAAGGCTGGCTAATACATGACGCCATTGCAATTGTGTAGTGTGAATAGTCAGCTCTACAAATATGTCGCCCTGTGAAGGGACAGCCAATGGAAACACAGTCGCCCCCACCAATCATCGCTTATGGAGCGCGGTATCCAGCACGCTGTGGCACGCCTCTGGGAAATGAGTAGGCGACGCAGATTCTATCCCTATCGCCCGTTCACACGCCAAAACCAGGGCAATTCACCTTCAGGGTTGACTCTTGTGTTTGAACAATGCTCTGAAACTGCAACCGGGAGCAACTTTGAAAATCACCATCACCTTCCACAATTACACGCCACAATTTCGTAGCAATTTCAAGGCAACGGTGAAGGAAATCACGATTGCCTCTCAGTTGCTACACCATAGTTGCAGCGTGTAAAGGTACATTAAAGGTACCGTTACATGGGGAAACATCTCCGGCAACATCACCGGCAACTGACGGGAACACACGTTTTTGGATGCTGGCCAAGATTGCTGGTGAGCTGTCAGACGAGGAGACATCACCGGCAATGCAGCGGCGATATTGAAAGCAACTATCACTGCCAGGGTTAAATTTAACCCTGGCAGCGATCCTTAACATTGGACTCAATGGGGGAAGTTGCTTGCAGCATCGCTATTGCAATGTCAGACAGGGCGATTCAGGCAGATCGCCTGAGCAACATCGCCTGGTTTCAGGACATTGTCCTGAAACCAGGCGATGTTGCTGAAGCAACTATCGCTGTTGATGTCACCCTGTTACACAGGGCCACTCTCCAGCGATGTTGCTTCAAAATGGTAACGCCCCTGAGTTGTCGGCGATGTTACCAGAGATGTTTCCCCGTGTAACGGTACCTTAAGTAGAGATGGGCAAATCCCAAAATACTCGGAATCGCTAGACTCTAACGAGTCCCAGTCGGAAACTCGCTACTTGTTTCGAGTCTAGAGAGTCCAATGTTAATGAATGGGGAAGAAAGTATTGCAGTGATTCCTGTGCTGCTGGACCCTATAAGGGGTCTGGCAGCAGAGGAAAAACCTGCAATTCCCCATTTTATTCTTTAAAAGCCAGGGCAAAAAGTTGCCGGCTTTTAAAGAATATTAAAAAATTTTTTTTTTTTTATAAAAACGGAGTGCTGTCCTCACTTGGTAATCTCCGGAGCCTGCAGCAGAGATTCGGGCTTTGACAGCAAGGTTCACCTGAGGTGAACCCCAAGAAATTTCTCAGCCTGCTGTCCCTCTAGACATGTGTGTCTATGTAGAGGGATGTAGCAGAGCTTACAGCTTACACCGCATTTGGGACTACGTTGGATGGAAGAGGATTTGTTTTATTAAAGATGGAGTCTCTAATGGCTTTTGGTTTTATTACTAATAAAAAAATGTTTCTGTGTGTTGTGTTTTTTTTTTTAAACAATTTAATAGAAATTAATGGCGGCCATGTGTAATATTGGCGTGACCGCCATAAATCTCGGGCTTAGGGCCAGCTGATAACACAAAGCTGGCCATATCCCCTTGATTACCCAGTGAGCCACTGCACCAGGGCCCTGGAAGAGCGGGGTTCAGCGCCAGAGGATGGCGCTTCAATGAACGCGCCATCTTCTGGGGTGGCTGCGGGCTGCAATTTGCAGTGGGGGGGGCCCCAGAAAGCTTGGGCCTCCCTGCGCTGCGGACTCCAGCCCCCAGCTGCTTAGCTGTACCTGGCTAGACATAAAAATAGTGCGGAGCCCCACGCATTTTTTTTTTTTATTATTTCATGAAATTCATGAAATAATAAAAAAAAGGGGGCTCCCCTATATTCTTGTGTCCAGCCAGGTACAAATAGGCACCTGGGGGTTGGGGGCAGCCCGTCGCTGCCTGCTGGATCCAGCTGGTTACAAAAATACGGCGAAGCCCACGGCATTTTTTTTTTTTTGTAAAATCCATTTCACTTAGCAGAGAAGCAATGCACTCTCCCTTGAAAAATTAGTTAGTGTGCACAAGCAGTCGCACAAGCAGGTGGCATGCGTGCTATTAGCTGGTAGGAGAGCAGCAACGCACTGGTCTGCCACAGAAAAAAATAACGCTGAAGGGGTAAATATGAACCCAAAAATATCTTGTCGAAAACAAAATGAAATATTAGCTCAGCTAAGCCTCTGATTTCAGCTCTGAGGAAAGCTGAGTGACTAAGCTAAGCTCTGAGGTCGGTGCTGTATGCACTATAAGGCTGCTCCTGCCTGTCTCCCTGCCTACAGTCCTGTACACAGCACTCCTCCGTCCTGGTAGCTCTCAGAAGAGCTGTTTGGGTTAAATGTGAGGAATCTTGAGGTGGGTTTCCTACACTCACTGACACTACCTAGCTAGGATCTGCTCCAAGTCTCCCTACTCGCCCTGCACTAGCTCAGATCATCACAGGAATGTGCCCAAAATGGTGGGGGCAAGCCTTATATACAGCCTTGCCTGTCATACATGACATAGGCATCACGATGGACAGCAGCCAATCATAGTAATGCCACAACCAACATGGCTGTGGCATTACTGAATATGATTGGCTAACATGCTTGTCCATCTTCACAGTTTTCTGACCTAACATGCTAGGCTGTCTCGGAACATACATATTCTGTATTCAGCAAGTCCTGAATACAGTATACAGGAGTCATAGACTCGCTCATCCCTAAGACTTGCTGCTGACAGCGGGTATCCGTGAATGGGTGCTATTGTTTAAACGATTTGGGGACAATCCAGCTACATAGACAGCGATGTGATAGCGAGTTTAGCGACTGAGAAAATTACTGAATGCAAACTCTGACAAAACTAGGATTGCCATTGATTTGCATTGGAGTTGTTACTGTGCGAGTAATCGCTTGGAAACTCGCAGAGTACCGACTCCTGCGAGTTCCTTACTACTCGCAGAGTAACGAGTCCTAATGAGTAAATTTGCCCATCCCTAACCTTAAGTCATCCCATTTCTGTGAAATCCACCTGTCTAGTTATGAAACGACACTGATTGTGAATCAATTTTTCCTGCTGTTGTGCAAATGGAACAGAGAACAGGTAGAAAGTATCAGAAATTAGAAAGACTCCCTCTATAAAGGAGCGGTGCTGCATGTGGTTACTACAAACCATTTCTGTGTTCTCATCCTTTTTGGCTGTTGTGTTGGTCACTTTTGCATGTGTGACGCCCTGCTCCCACAGGTAACCACAAGCTTCCTTAGTGCACAGCTGGATTCCACAGAGGGTACCACCTACAAACAACACCTTCTACCCCAGCACAGTAGGAGGAGCCCAACTCGCTGACTTTAGGCGAGATCCCCTATAAATACTGGTGCTGGGAGAGGAGTTAGACAGTGTGCAGATGCTAGGAGAGCTCCGAAGACGTCCTGGTATGTGGTGCCATGCTAGGCCCGAACCAGTGACCCTGAGTAGTCCTTCTGCCATCCAGCCAGGCCCGGACGTGGGATCAGAAGGCGAGGAGTACAGGGAACAGTGGGAATAGAGGAGCCAGTGGAGATTCGCCCAATTAAAAACCGGACTTTGTGGGTCCGCAACTGCAGCGGTGCTTCAAGCCAGCAGAAAACCCCGATACACCGTGGAGACTTCAGTCACCCGATCCCCCTGCGTACTCAACATTAAGAGGGCCAGACACCATAGTGAGGAGAGGGCAACGGTGATCATCGAGGGTAACAGGCAGGCCGCGCAGGAGGAGAGAGAGAGAGAAGTGAGGAGGCCAGCCAGGTTATACACGGGCAGGGCTTCAACAACAGGAGAGAGAAACTTAAGGAGGCCTGTTTTGTCCCACGAATGGGGACAAACTATAATGCCTATTCTCTGTATTTATATATTTCCTCCAATCAGTAATTCTTTGTTGTTACCAGGTAGATTGACTGTCTACTAAGTTTGACCCTAAGTTGCTGCCTTAGTTGTGTCTGTATTGGACGTCCCCCCTTCTTCCACAGTTAGTCTGCAGAAGCCATTACTGAAGGCACATGTGTATATCCCCTGTGCAGATTATTCCTTTTTACCTATCGTTATTGTGACTAATACAAGATTTGGAAGAAAACTACAGTGTTCTCCTGTCTTACTACAGCTGCAGTGGCGATCGAGTTGAAAACTGTCTGTTTGCCCCTGATGGGGTAAGTACTGAGCATACAATTATCCAAGGAACTGGTAATTAGAGCACTTAGATTTACAGCCATCAGATGGGGACAGAACAGTAAAAAGGATTAGCTGTGACCGGGAATTGTATACAGCTCACGATCAGTAAAAGAACTTGTTACCAGGAGCAGTATACTGCATGCAATCCAGAGACAAGATTGCCTAAGGCGGCCGTCACACGCAACGATTTCTTGCCCGATCTCGTTTAGGCGATCTCCTTTTTGATCGCTTAAGCGATATCGGGCAAGAAATCGTTGCATGTAATCAAGCGATTTACGATGTGAAATCGCTTGATCGTGACATCGCTGATCTGAGCTCCGGAGCTCAGATCTAGCGATGAACGATGCCACGATCTGCTTCATCGTGGTGTATAACACCACGATGAACGATCTCCCAGCGCAGAGCCTATGCTGGGAGATGGTAACTATGGTACACGTCGGGTAACTAAGCGACGCGCGGCCCTAGTTACCCGATGTGTACTATAGTTACCAGCGAGATCGCGGATCCACATCGCTGGTGAGTCTGTCTGTGTGACATCTCACCAGCGATGTGAGCGATATTGTAAGCGATCGCGCGTGCACGTGATCGCTTACAATATCGCTAGAGATATCTCAGCGTGTGACGGCCGCCTAAGACTGATAACAAGCCACAGCATAACTGTACAGCAGACTACATGAGCCTGCAAACAGAAACAAGCTCAGTGAGAGGATAACGTGTCACCAAGAACGTATACAGGTTATAAATCCTGCCTGAGAAGTGATCCTCTATAAACTATTGTCAGGCTGCAGTGAATAGATTTGCAATACAGCCTGCATAGATTCTATAAGCACAGAACTGATACATTGTCATCCGTCTCCCTGACAGCCAGGAGCAGAAAGCCCCCACCCTTGCAATCCTGTGCACAATTGTTGAGATGCAAAGCTCTTCTCAGTCACTGCCCATCCTGAATCAACAAGGAGAAATGATGGACTCTCAGTCTACTCATAGTGAAAGACCTAAACGGTTAATCAAACCAACATGGAGAGTTAAACAAAACTTAGAAATAGCCAGAAGTGAACAGCTTATCCACATAACATTACTTTGGCAAAGAGTGAAAAAACAAGTCACTGTGTTATCTGTGCCAGGTGCTCATGAGCTACCACCAGAGGGAGCCCTGGAACAACTGTATTCTGCATACCAGCCTTACAAGGACACTTGCAAAAAATACATATTTACCCTGCTGGAAGTAAACACGTCCGAGTCTCTAAAGGAACTCCAGGACTTCCAACAGCTCGATGCTGAACGAGAGTGCACCATACGTGACATCATAAACCAAATCGAAGTAAAAATGGTGCAAACGTCAGAAGTGGCATCTCACAAGTCCAGGTCTGTTAAGAGCTCAAGGCACTCGCTCAAATCGGGCTCATCAAAGTACTCAACCCTCAGTGAGCAGCTTATAAAAGCACGCATTGAAGCAGAAACCATGAAGGTACAAGCCGTCTTTGCTCAAGAAAAGCAGAGATAGAAACGAGTGCAGTCGTCGAATCAGCAAGTAAGGAAACAGAGACTGCGCGCAAGAGGGCAGACATCGAAGCAGAGGAAGCGGAGAAGAAAGCAGAGGCTGCATGCAAGAGGGCAGACATCGATGCAGAGGAAGCGGAGAAGAAAGCAGAGGCTGCACGCAAGAGGGCAGACATCGAAGCAGAGGAAGCAGAGATGGAAGCAGAGACTGCACGTAAAAAGGTAGAAGTCGAAGTCCTGCAGAGGGAATGTGACCACGCGGCAGCCATGGCAAGGCTAAAGGTTTTCGAACAAGCTCTAGCTGGGAGCCAAGGAGGCAGCATCAGCGCTTACGAACTTGAGACAGAAGAACCCCTTAAGCGCACAAAACAGTATGTGCTGAGCCAAGCCAGCGAACCTCCGATCGACACCAACATTTCCATTGGCGACAACACTTCTTCAGATCATCAAGACGCCGATCCGCCTGCAGCTTCCAGCTTCACTGGTCAGTCCAATGCTCCTCAGACATTCAAATCTGAACCACTTTCACACTTGAGTGCACAGCTCAACCTTGCACCTCAGCAACCCCCGTGTGACAGTGTCCACATGCAACCCAACATGTCGGTAAGGCACTACAGTCGAGACAACTGCGTAGTTCCGGCCCCGCATACAACAGGGACCCTTCACACCACACCAGCTGCTGGTCTAAACGCCTATGCCACTCCGTTCCTTCCCATGTTCCCGAAACAAGAAGCTACGAACTATGCAACCAGCATCACTCAGTCAGCGAATGTGCCCCCAAGGTCAGAAAGAACAGACCTGTCCGACTTTGCGAGGTACATGATACGCCGAGAACTGATCAACACCGGTCTCACAAGGTTCACTCGACCAGCCCGAAAACTACAGAGGGTGGAAGTGTACCTTCAAAACTGCAATCAGTGACCTCGGCATTACCGCTGCTGAAGAGCTGGATCTGCTACTCAGGTGGCTAGGCCCACAGTCTATGGAGAGAATCAAGAAGCTCAAATCCGTTTACATCACCGACCCAATAACTAGTCTCGCAACCGCATTGGACAGTCTAGAGAAATGGTTTGGCAGTCCTGAAGCCATCGAAGATGCTCAACTCAAACAACTATATGACTTTCCCAAAATATCCGGCAAGGATGCTTCAAGGTACCAGGAACTCAGCGACCTGCTGTCCGAGCTCCAGCTGGCCAAGACAGACACATCTACCTGGCCTCAGCTACCTGGACACCGCTCGTGGGGTTAAACCCATTGTTGCCAAGTTGCCTTACAACATCCAAGAAAAATGGACCACACGAGGGTCAAACTACAAGAGACAATACCAAGTCTCCTTCCCTCCGCTCTCCTTCTTCTGCGACTTCATCAAGGAGATTGCAGAGTATAAAAACAACCTCAGCTTCCGTTATGAAGAACCCAGTGGACCTGCGTCATCTCCCAAGTACGAGAGTTCACACTCTCACGACAAAAACCGAAGCGGTCCGGTGACTACAAAAAAGACTGAAGTTCTGCCTTCACCGACATCAGTGCCAGACAAGGGCAGTGAAGGTGAGAAGGTAGAAGACCCGAACCGCCAATGTCCTATCCACAAACTGCCGCATCCTCTGAAGAAATGCATCGGCTTCAGGAAGAAACCACTTCAAAAACGAAAGGAACTCTTAAAGAAGTTTGGAGTATGCTTCAGGTGCTGTGCTTCTACCGAACACATTGCTAAGGACTGTGTCATCACCATCAAGTGTATAGAGTGCGACAGCGAAGACCACGTACAAGCGCTCCATCCGTCACAACCTGACTCAGCGTCTACGCCTTCTCCCACCACAGGCAATGGTGGGGAGAGTACAGACAAGGCAACTAACCATCTTGCAGTATCTTCATCCTGCACCAAGGTTTGCGGAGAAGGTCTTCGCGACAAGTCCTGCGCCAAGATTTGCCTGGCAAAGGTGTATCCTGAAGGTCATCCAGAGAAGGCAGTCAAGGTGTATGTCAGCCTGGACGACCAGAGCAACAAATCACTGGCCAAGTCAGAACTCTTCGATTTGCTTGACTTAAAGGGAAACACCTATTCCTACACCTTGGGCACCTGCAGCGGCGTGACAGAAGCCACTGGAAGAAGGGCCAGTGGCCTCATAATAACTTCTCTCTCCAGCTCCAAGGAGATACCACTTCCAACACTCACAGAGTGCAACCAAATACCCTTCAACAGGGAAGAAATCCCAACACCAGAAGCGGCTCTTCAGTTTCCTCACCTCAAAGACAGCCAACGAGATACAGGCCCTTGACAACAAGGCAGACTTCTTGATTCTCCTTGGCAGAGACATCATACGACTGCACAAGGCGCACCTACAAATCTTTGGTCAACTTGATGAACCATACGCTCAGCGCCTCGAGCTAGGCTGGGTCATCATCGGTGACGTCTGTAGCGACCAGACAAAGCAGTCAAGCAACCTCACTTCTTACAAAACCGTCATCACATCCGACAACCACGACGTGTCTTTTCTGCTGTGCCCACATCACTTCTGGGTAAGGGAGAAGCCAAAGGACACTAGGTGGAAAGAACAACCACCTGATAACCCAAACCTGTTTTGTCTTCAAGACGACAACCTTGAGTCAACAACACTCTACCTCGCAAACCAGGTCAACGACTCACCCTCTCTTCCTGCAAAGACCAAGTTGCCAAGGGACCCGCAGCAAACAACTGCTAAGTTCTCAAACTGTGAAGCCTATCTCTATCACAAACCTGGTCAAGCTGAAACCATGCTAGACTTCAGTGCCCAGAGTGAGAGCCCCTCTCTCGACAGCCCATCTCTTACTGAAGGTGCTAGTGTTGTCTCCACGCAACGTAACCTTAGCGCACCACTGGACATCGAACAAGACACGATCACCTTCCAGGTTTTGCCCTGTAACAAACTTGCTACGAAACGAGGAGTCTCGCCTGTTGAAAACAGCATCCAAGATCCTCTTGGGTTCAGGACACCCACCACAGTTGAAGACAGGGTACCGCTGGGACACCTGGCCTTTGAGGGCATCAACAGAAACACCACGTCAGCATCGCAGAGACAACACAGGTGGCGACAGAGAAGAAGTCTCTAAAGGTCATACAGCGACTCCAAGTCTTGCACCGTGGTTCTGCAAGGACTCCTTTAGCTGTCACCAAGAGTCAAATCCATGTTTCTTATGACACGTCTACAATGGTTACAGTTGCAGCAGCCTCCAAGAGTACATCAGAAACCAGCAGCAAGGTACGTCACAGCTTCATCCTGAACAAGCTAAAGTCCACTTCAAAACTTGCATGCACCGTACCAAGGCTAGAACTCAGCACTGTTGCGCTAACAGTTGGAGCCAAGAGAGCCACACCTGAACAGTGGCATCTCATCTCTACTAACCTCCAACTAGCTGAGTGGAGAATAAGACTCAGACCAACCTACAGCTCAAACCATGTGTCCCAGGTGCCAGCACTGAAGCTGAGGCCCCACACCCTAGACACTCTCCAACCTGGTCAGCCATTGTGCAGGCTGACATTCAGTCCAAGTGTATCGCCTGGTGGCTCCTTCAAGCAGGAGTCACTTGAACTGAACTTGTCACTGGACTGTGCCAAGGCGGGGAGCGCACCTCCCCCTACCCCTGCTGTACCAGGGCAGAGAACTGTTGGTGTTCTACTGAACTCACAACCTTTCCTTCGAACCAGGACCTTACCGTTGGATTGTTGGGTTGGTGGAAGAGTTGGCATGTTGCGGCTTCCCCAATCCGAAGATGAGTGTCGTTGAACTTGGACTAATTTTATTTTTCCATTTGCATTTAAGGACCACATTCCACAGCATGTATAGACTTGAATACTGCATTATTGTTTGCATTTTGTGTTCAAGTCCCTTCTCATTACAGGTTTTATAATGTGGAGGACAGAGACGACTCCTAACGTTACACAGGACTTGAAATCGGACGATTTCAGACGGGGAGTGTTGTGTCCCACGAATGGGGACAAACTGTAATGCCTATTCTCTGTATTTATATTTTTCCTCCAATCAGTAATTCTTTGTTGTTACCAGGTAGATTGACTGTCTACTAAGTTTGACCCTAAGTTGCTGCCTTAGTTGTGTCTGGACTTCCCCCCTTCTTCCTCAGTTAGTCTGCAGAAGCCATTACTGAAGACACATGTGTATATCCCCTGTGCAGATTATTCCTTTTTACCTATCGTTATTGTGACTAATACAAGATTTGGAAGAAAACTACAGCGTTCTCCTGTCTTACTACAGCTGCAGTGGCGATCGAGTTGAAAACTGTCTGTTTGCCCCTGATGGGGTAAGTACTGAGCATACAATTATCTGAGGGACTGGTAATTAGAGCGCTTAGATTACAGCCATCAGATGGGGACAGAACAAGGCCTTATACCCACTCTCTGAGGAAGTTCAACTGTGCATCTGGACACCCGACAGTGCTCTGGACGTATTACCTGCAGTTTCACCAGTAAAAGGTAATGAGACACTCAGTGGTGTGTGTGCGTTATTCCTCCCTGTTCTCGTTCTCTGTAGAGACTGTTTCACTATCCATTACATTGGCCCAAGCCCCTACTCCGAACTGCCCACTCGACGCTGCCCCGGAGGCCCAGCTTCACCTGTAAGAAGCTTTACCACCCTTGCTGCAATACCAACACCCTCCGGAGGACTGCAGCGGCGCTGGTGATCTCTCACCAAGTACCACAGGTGGCATCACAAACCATTCTAACAAAAACTGTATTTAAGAAGTCACCGACCCCCAGAGCCACGGACTCGGGCGCAGCCACCCGTGATAACGTTCCCCTGACACCGTGCCCGAGCTCTGAGTACCCACGCCTGGACAGGACACATGTTGTCATTGTTCTCACCCCTAGAGGTAGCATTTGGCAGTATCTACAATCCATAGAAATTGCTCAGGTAGTGCAGTTCATCCAAGATTGCACATCAATACGAGCTGTGGAAAGAAGGGTAGCTGTGTCTGTCAGCTCAGGCACAGGGAATGGGGCAGATGCCAAGAGGCAGGTCAGTACCAGTGATGGGTGAACCCGCTTATGTTCAGGTTCAGCCGATCTGGCTGGACTTTTATTAAAGTACGGGTTCCAGACTAGTTGGCTGCCCTCAAAGAATGATGGGTACTGGCACCCTAGTGAGAGTCGCTGACAGTAACTGAATGTCTCTCAATGGGGGTAAAGTCAACATGACCGGATTCTGTGTGTAAAAAAAACCTGCCCATACACCTCACAAAATGATCTGTTAATGACTGGCTGTATGTGGGCGGAGAGCCGAACTATACATCACTAATTGACTTCCATTAAACTCGTTACTAAAGTCAACCCCAACAAGCATCCAACCTGCTCGACTTGAGTACCAAGAACCAAAGAGCTTTAGTGTTTCCTCACCATAACATCTAATCTATAGATTTTTTTGTATAAAAAGGGTTTAAAGTGAGAGTTGGTTAATGAGGTGCAAATTAAAACAGAAAGACAAAAAGACTTTAGGCTATGTGCACATCTGACGTTTGTGCATCTCTGCAGAACGTCCAAAAACCGGTGTAGATTAGCAGAAACTGAGTTTTCTGTGCTCAGTATTGTTCCTCGTTTTTCTAGCGTTTTTTCCACGTTTTCCGCCCGGTTTTACAGCGTTTTTCTCGGCGGTTTTCTTGCCGTTTTTTCAGACTGGTCTCTGGTGCACTTGTTATGCTGGAACCGCTGGAAAAACGACCAAAAGAAGTCACTTGCTCTATTTTTGAAAACCGGTGGAAAACCGGTGGAAAAACTGAAAACGACCAGAAAAAAAACGTTCTAATGAAGACAGCGTTTTCTAAACTCCATTGAGTATCATGTTAATCCAGCCGGTGGCTAGGATTAACATAAATTAACATAAAACTGAGCGGAAAACGCCGACGGAAACCGGTAAAAAACAGCCCACAAAACGACTGATGTGCACATACCCTTATTCAGGATATAAGGCAAAGACAAGTAGAACCATTTCAACAAAACATATTTACACTTGTGCTCAACACTTTACATACCCCAGCAGAATTTTTACTTTCTTGACCTCATCCCGGCAGCTTCTTCCTCTGCGGCTCCCTGTCCCCAGCTCGCCTGCACCCAGCACCAGCACCAGGCACTTGGACCATCCCTGTGTACATCCATATCCCTGCACCCCTGTCCCATCCATATCCCTGCAGCCCTTTGCTGCATCCATATCCCAGCACCCCTGTCCCATCCATATCCTTGCACCCTTCTGCTGCATCCATATCCCTGCACCCATCCATATCCCAGCACCCCTGTCCCATCCATATCCCTGCACCCCTCTGCCCCATCCATATCCCTGCACCCTATCCATATCCCTGAACCCCTCTGCCCCATCCATATCCCTGCACCCCATCCATATCCCTGCACCCCTGTGCCCCAGCCATATCCCTGCACCCCTTCCATATACCAGCACCCCTGTGCCCCATCCATATCCCTGCACGCCATCCATATACCAGCACTACTGTGTCCCATCCAAATCACAACACTCCTGTGTCCCATCCATATCCCTGCAGCCCTATGCCACATCCATATCCCAGCACCCCCTGCCCCATCCATATTCCTGCACCCCTGTACCCCATCCATATCCCAGCACCCCTGTGCTCCATCCATATCCCAGCACCCCTGTGCCCCATCCATATCCCTGCACCCCTCTGCCCCATCCATATCCCTGCACCCCATCCATATCCCTGCACCCCCCTGCTTCACCGTCCCCCATCTTCAGCTGTTCCCAGCTACTGCAGCCTCTCTCTTTCTCTGCAGCGTGAATCGATGCACAGTGTACTTACTCCGACAGTGAAGGGTTACCCTGCTGCCGAGTCCTCAGGAGAGCGCGTATGCACACAGGTAACCCACCGCCCACCCTGCCGCCTGCTCCTCAGGAAAACATACACTTACCCGGCGCAGCGCTGCCTGAGCCGCCACCGCCACCGATGTGCTGCCCGGGCGGGCACTTCAAATCCCCGTCTCTGCTGCCGCCCCCACACATGTGCCACCTGGGGCGGATCGCCCTCCACGCTATGCCACTGCTTCAAGCTATCATTGATGTTAGAGGGGGCAATACACGGTATTAAGAACTGGGGGATGTGAACTTCTGATCAGGGTCTTTTGGATGTTTTTGGTGTCATTAGGATTTTTTAAAGAGAAAACACAGTAGTTTGACAATAAATGGCTTCACCCAACCACTAACTATGAGTGTTAAAAAGTTTTTTTTGTTATCATTCATATTCTCCAAGAAAAGGCCAAGAAAGTGAAAAATCTGCAAGGGTGTGTAAACTTTAGAGCACAACTGTACATAGCACGAAACCAGGTCGTCTTTTTTCCATTTTTGTCATTGCATTGATCATTCTACAATTTGTCTTATGGCCAAAAACAAAAATAGAATCAGTGAGTAAATCATACATGTCCAGTTTCCCCTATATTTGTTCACCGGATGTTTCATTTTTTTTTTACATTTCTTAATATGACTTATGGTTACAACAATATAAAAATTTCATTTGCCGTGTCCGATATACAATTTTTTTTATGGTCTGTTCCAAGGGGGAAAGACCATAAAAAGGTCACAGGGTAATTATGCAGAACAGCCTTAGGACACACCCACGAGGAATTATGTCAGCCACACCACCTTTGAAAGGGACATATAAGTATGTAAGTAAGTAAAACTTAAATACTTAGGTGAGCTAAAGGAATAAAAAAAAGCAAAACTGCCACTTAAGACTCAGTGACCGCCCCTTCTTTAGTCCTTTCTGGAGATTCCTGAGGTCTACTTTTCAGCAATTTTACACATAGAGATCACATGCATACTTTACACGTAGAGCCAACAGTACACATCCTTGCTGTCCTCTCTGCATCTGAACTTTTTTTTTTACCAAACCTCTGGCCATCAGCCTGTCTCTAGGAGGAAAGATGCACAGGACAGGGCATATGCCTAACTATTAACCAGCTTACCCCCTCTCTGCAGGCTGACTTACTATTGAAGGCACATTTTGAGGCATCAAGTGGGGAGCTGCTGTCTTCTACCTGTTAAGACTCTTCCAATCTCTGTGGCCTACTTCTTCTCCAGCCCAACTCAATGTCTGCTTCCTCGTACAATGGTCCCCAACCTCAGGTGTTCCTCTGCTGTTCTTTTGTTTCCCCAACTTGCTATGTTCATGAAATCTGGTAAAAAAAACTAAAAACCAAGAATGAATATAAAATATACGGTTACATTTTAGGGCATATTGCAAGGATTCATTCAGGACAAGCCTAGAGATTTCTGTCACTTTCATGGTATTGCTTTGATTGATGGTTTAATGACACCACTTCAAAATTACAACACTCAAGCTTTTAACCTTGCAATAGATTAGTTCCCAATTAGGAAGAATATGCAGGTAGAAAATCCCTGCCCATACCATCTCATTGGCTGTTATAGGCAGCACTATGAACATGACAGTCGACATAAGCTCTTTTTGGAAGTGGTAGACCAATAGGGTTGCAAAAGAAAACAAGGGATTAATTGAGAAATGAAGAACCATTAATTAATGCATATAAAAATTGAGCTGAACCGCCGGAGCCACCAGCGCGAGGACTCGCTGAGGTTTTGCTTCGGGGGAATGTGGCACCCCTAGGCCCAGGGCGGCCACAGGGTGGACTGCAGCCAGATGAGGTAAGACGGTTGACTGAAAACACATCAACACACTCCGACCCTGAGCCAATCACTCTATGTAAAGCAAGGGGGGGCCGGAGTTTAGAGAAGTGTGGGTGGAGAGAGAAGAGTAGTAAGTAAGTGACTGAGTGAGTGAGTGGGAAGACGGATGGAAGTAAGAGGCTGAGACACCTGGAGGGTGGTTGTAATTCCCAGGAGGAGAGGTTCCCTGGAGGACGCAGAACCTTGGAGGTAGATGCCCAAGGGGGAAAGCTCGCTCTAGAGAAAGAGGCGAGGGAAAAGGACCACAGCCTTAAAAGACGGGAGGAGCATGGTGAACCCAAATCGTACCTGGGTCACTGGAGGGCTAGGCCAGGACAGCCAGAGAGCTGGCTCTGTAGAGGTGACTGGCGAGACTCCACGACCCTAATCACGAGACAAGCAGAGCCTGAAAGGTACTTGAGAGGAGCGACGCAGAGGAGCCATCTGAGGAGCCATTTTTACCATTTATACCCTACAAGAATCTTTCTGGTCACACAGGAAACATTGGAATAGGGTCCCCAAAGTATCCTAAGACTACTGGTCATTGGTTGGGGAAGAATGACCTTGGACATAATGGCTGTTCAGGAGACCAGAAATGACTGAATACTCACACCAAAGACAAAATCAGATGTTTCATCAAGAGGAAGATAGTGAAAACCACATGACCACAGCCCAGGAGCTCTAACATTACATGATGAACATTGATACGAATGACTATCCATGGATAAGATGGTCTTCCGGAGCAGGGACCAAATCTGGGAGTCCCTTCCGCAATGTTCCTGAACCTTAATTGGGCATATAGATAAGGGTTGTCCTAGCCAGAAAACATTTTTAATAAGTTCTTATAACTTTTGGAGAAATTTAACTTGTGTAAAAAAAAATAAAAAATGTGACAGTATAGTCATTTCTCTTTTTATTATTCCAAGACTTTGTGCTACATTTGTCTCCATCACAAATTGCTTTTTCCATTTTCCAGGAGTGAAAGGCGGCGATTCTCCCCCATACTATTACATGCCATTTCCTTTTGAATGTAGCCTAACTTATTGAGTAAATTGATCAAAATTAATGTTTCTCTGATTAAGTCTGAACTTCATCTACTCCAGACATTTCCATCACACTCCTTCTCAAAATGCAATTAACTTCTCCAGCTGATTAGCATTACTAGTCTCAGATATTAGAGCTGGCAGACTTCCTTAACCATTTCAATCTTTTTAATTTTCTTGTCTTTAATCCAAATATTACCATGAGATTTGATAAAGTGATTGAGTGTTATCCAGCACCGGCTTCAAAATGACTTGTGCAGCTTTTATTAGTTGTTTTAAGTGGTAAAGGAGCAAACAAGAAGAATTAGAGATAAGAGGAGTCGAAATTGAATGATCCGCAGCTAATTCTGTGTATGGAAAATCTGCCAAATGCCCCGGATGATGGAACATAGTCCTGAAACATATGGTCGGGAGCATACAGAATAAACATAAATTTACCAATAGCAACCTAAAGACCATAAATAGTGATGAGCGAGTGTAATCACACGGATAGTACGGTATTCATGATACTCGTTATTCCGCGAGTATTTGTGTACTCGCATCACTATATTTGGATGTCCTGCCCTGTAATTTTGGCGTCTTCTATGCAGTTACTAATTATGTTGGGCTTCTTAGCCAATCACAGACATCTTTTTTGTGGCATTACTGTGATTGGCTGGCTGCCCAGCGTCATAGGGTCTATTTAAGCCCTGCCGCCGCCATTTTGCGCACATTGCATCCGGAGCCTACAAGCATAAGAAGAGATAACTCAGCCGCTAGGGAGAGTGTGTAGGCCTGCCTGATACCAAGTACGCAGTAGCCGATTTCCCCAGTTGTTTTTGCGGTAATAGCCTGTCTTCTGCTGTCCACATGACTACACTTTAAAAGGCGGTTAGTGCTCAACCCAAAGCAGTAGTCAAAACATATCTTATTGCCTGCTACCAAGCACGCACCAGCCCATTTCCCCAGTTGTTTTTGGTGGTAACAGCATGCCTTCTGCTGTCCACATTACTACGCTTAAAATGGCAGTTAATGCCCAACGCAAAGCTGAAGTCGAAATATTTCCTCCCGCCTGCTACCAAGCACGCACCAGCCCATTTCCCCAGTTGTTATTTGTGGTAACAGCCTGTCTTCTGCTGTCCACATTATTATACTTGAAAACACAGTTAGTGCCCAACGCAAAGCAGAAGTCCAAACATTTTCTACTGCCTGCTACCAAGCACGCCCCAGCCCATTATCTCCACTATTTTGGCTGTGACATCCTGGTTGGCTTGTGTCATCTACATCTAAACATCTGTCAGCAAAACCTGAAATGCCAAAAAAGCTTGTTGTTAAGGGACGGGGATGTGGATCTGGTGTTGTCAGTGGTGCGCGAGAAGGCAGTGAGTCTGAACTGGTTCTCCTTGTTCCTGCTATTATCAGTCACAAGAGAAATATGACCCCGAGCTTGGCCACTCTGAGGATCTGTTTGGTTAGCTTAGGCCTATCACCATTCAGCATTGAGGCATGTGAGGAGGTGGCGTGTATTGAAGCTCTAGTATTTGAGGATCTACGGCCAGAAGAAAGCCACTTAGAGGAACATCATTTACTGTCTCCAGAGGTGAAGGTTCATAATGATGAGACACAGGTGCCATCAGGTCAAATTACAATGTGAACTGGAAAGGAGTATAAGATGAAAGACGAGATGGTAAATGATGAGTCCACTGATCTTACCTGGACCTTTAGCATGCATAGCCATGACAGTAACACAGGGAAACTGGTGCTTCAAGCTTCTGCCCAAAAGCTGTGGTTGCTCACACACAACAAACATCAACCCTGTCCACTTCCTTGTCCCAGCAAACGGTCCAATTGTCCATGCCTGAGAGCTTGGAAAGAAAGTGTAACTACACAGTCATGCACCCACAGGCACAAATACTAAACTCACACATTGCCAAATTGCTAGCTGTGGAGATGTTGCCCTTTAGGCTTGTGGGAACACAGTCTTTCCGTGACCTCTTGGCTGTGGCTGCCTCACGATATACTGTTCCCAGCCACCACTATTTTGCCTGTTGTACCTTCCCTGTGTTACACAAGCACGTGTTTAAACAATCTGATTTGTGCTCTCACCTACACCATAACCAGGAAGGTCCACCTAAAACAGACACCTTGACACATTGTTGTGGACAGGGACGATAAATTTCTGTCATGGCACACAGGTTGAACCTGGTAGAGGGTGGAAGAAAGACTCAAACTGGAACATCGCACATCCTACTAATGCCAAAATTAGGGATTCCCACTTGTGTCAGTTTTTCTGCCTCTTCATATTCCACTTCATCTCTCCCATCCTCCTGCTCCTCATCCTCTGCAGAATTACCCTCTCCATCATTGCCAATCTGGGTGCTGTGCAGAAGTGCACCAGCAAAGCAACAACATGCTCTGATTAAGCTGATCTGTTTAGGTCAGAAACCACACACTGCAGCAGAGCTGTGGCAAGCTTTAAAACAACAGAGCGACCGGTGGCTCTCCTTGTTGCACCTCCAACCCGCTGTGGTTGTCTGCAATAATGGGCATAACCTGGTGGCAGCTTTAAAGGTTGGCAAGCTGGTACATATGCCATGCATTGCTCACGTGCTGAATCTGGTTGTTCAGAAATTTTTCAAAACTTACCCTGACTTACTGGACCCCATGAGAAGGTGCATCATATTAGTGCCTATTTCTGCCATTCCTCTAGCGCTTTTGCTTCTCTCATAGTGCTGCAAAAGCACTTGAATTTGCCAAGTCACTGACTCTTTTGCAACTTGCCCACGCGGTTGAACTCTACCTATCATATGTTGGCAAGGATTAGTGAGCAGCAGAGGGCAGTAGCCGAATACCAACTTCAACATGTCCATCAGAATGAGAGTCAGCCACCACACATAACTGTGGAGTGAGTGTGGATCGCTGACATTTGTGACTTTGTGACATTCTTGAGAACGTTGACTACTGCACCAGCCTCGTGAGAGGTGAAAAGGCTATTATCATCCCGCTGCTATGTCTCTTGAAACAATCAATCATAATCTCAAAGAAGAAGCTTTGAGTGGCCAGCATGTTGGTATGGAGACAGATTTGCCAATGCTTAATACTGCCCAGCCCAGCCAATATTCTGAGGCAACATTGAGTGAGAAGGAGGAAAATGTGGAGGATGAGAAGAAAGAGGACTTGTTTTTCTATGCTACTGAGATGAGTCCTAAAGCTATAGAGGGGACACCCAACCCAAGCTTCATGCCTGTCCAGCCTGGATGGGCTGGGGAGGAGGAGGTGGAGGAGAAGGAGAGTCAAAAGTGAGGGGTGGATGGGTACTGGTTCTACTGTTGGGGAAAGATTTGCCTTTTGCCAGCTTGGCACACATGACATAGTACATGTGTAACTGTCTGTGGCAAGATCCTCACGTAGAACACATTTTATCCAACAACCTATACTGGTTGGCCACCTTTGTCGATCCACGGAGATAAATTTCCTTCTCTCCTTTTGGAGTCACAAAAGAGTTTACAATGGAATCCTTCAAGAGGATCAATGTAGAACAGTTGCTGAAATTACCAACCTCAGACAATGCTAGTAGCAGACTTACCGTCTCTTTTCAACACCAAGAGATAATGGGGAGACACACGAACACCAGGTCCAACAGAGGTGGCGGGAAAATGTGCACAAACTGGGCAATTCTCAATAAACCAGCACAACCGCAAGTGTTATCTATGCTTATAACAATGCCAAGGTGGGAGAAGTTGCAGAACATGGTCAAGGGGTACTTAAATGACCGTACGTGTGTCCCTTCTGATGCTTCCGTTCCCTTTAATTATTGGATGTCCAAACTAAACACTTGGCCTTACCTTTGCTTATATGTCTTAGAGGTGCTGGACTGCCCAGCCACTAGTGTGATGTCAGAGAGTGTTTTCAGTTCCGCTGGGTGAATCATCACTGATAGGTGCACGCACCTTTCTACAGAAAATGCAGACAGACTTATTCTGATTAAATTCAACAAGGACTGGATATCTCCACAGTTTGTAATCCCTCCAGATTATAGCAAGCCAACCTACATTCAGCAAAAATGCTGATTCATGCTACTGCTGTTAACATCAACCTCTTCCCATAAAAAACCATTTCCTTCCTTCATGAAGCATGACTCAGCCCATAGGGCTAATTTTTATAAACCCTATGTTCATTGTGCTGTGGACAAACTAGGATAGTATTCCTACTCCAGCCTAGCTACTATTTGTGATTGGAGACCCTTGGGATGGCGTCTCCCTGCGTCAACCTTAACTCAGCCCATAGGGCTAATTTTTACAAACCCTATGTCCATTCTGCAGTGGACAAAGTAGGGCAGTATTCCTACTCCAGTCTAGCTACTAGGCTAGGTTGTGCCACATTGTGAATGAGATAGTGGATACATATTCAATCAAAATCTACAGTCAGTCACCCTATTTGGCAGAAAAACATGCTTGTCTTGTGCCACTTTGTGACTGAGATAGGGGATATATATTCAATTAAAATTTAAACTCTTGATGCCCGACTGATGTCCCTCTGAAAACTTGAATTGAGGACCACAACTACTACAGTAGTCCATCGTAGATAATGTTTGTTAAGGCCCTTGTCATGGTATCTTCCTGCACCTATGACACAGCCCCCAGGAGTCATTTTTGGAATTACACTGTACATTCTGCAGTGGACCAAGTAGGAATGGTGCCCCATCCTGGAGGGTAGCACCATGCATCCTTTGTCCTTTGACTTGCACAAGAGATATATTTGAGCTCGTCTTCCAGTTGACTAGTGCAGCTTTATTTTTCCGATTTACAGAGTTCAGCGAAACCTGAGGATCGCAGACCGCAATCACAGCTACCTTCTATTACTCCATGTCTCTTGCTCTTTTTCCATGTAGTCTCTGCCCTTTAATTAGTTAACTAATAGAGTGAGGGGCCCTACAATATGCATAACTGAGGGCACTCTCAACTGTACACAAGAGGGACCTCCAAAATTTCTAGAGAAGGGCACTTCCAAACGTATGTTACAGAACCCCCTCTGCGCCCTCAACAAACTCAGGTTTCTTGCCCACTGCTGGCCGCAGAATCACATGGCGGTGGAGGAGGAGGAGAAAGAGGGGGAGGGTCAAGCCCAACACTACAATGGGCACATTGTAAACTGCTATGGCATAAAGGAATAAATGTAAAGTGGAAGCCACCGGTGCTTGTCTTCATAAAATTTTGTCCTTTATTGTTAAATGAAATTTATAAAATCATTCAGCGTGCTAGCTGGGCGCTAGACGCGTTTCGGAAGACACAACTTCCTTAATCATTGGCTAATGATTAAGGAAGTTGTGTCTTCCGAAACGCGTCTAGCGCCCAGCTAGCACGTTGAATGATTTTATAAATTTCATTTAACAATAAAGGACAACATTTTATGAAGACAAGCACCGGTGGTTTCCACTTTACATTGTTTCCTGGGCAGATGCCAAAGCTGCCACACCAGGTGCAGGAATCCAGGAGGATATGGGCGGTGGAGAGGCCTTTTCCCTTTCCCTTTCCCAGTGAATGCATAAAGGAATAAAACCTTTGTATAAGCAAAACCAGAAAAAATAGATTTTTTAGGACAAATTTCACAATATAAAATCATGAAGTTTAGAGTGGAATTGAACTATAAGTTCTTAGATGGTGCATCACAACCACAGATCGTTGAAGGGATGTGATTATCCGGTTGAACCATTGGTGATTGATGTAAAGCCCCCGTCACACTGGGCGACATCGCCGCCCATTACAGAGGCGATGTGGGGGCATGGCCTATCGGCGGCGACATCGCTCCTACGTCGCCTCATGTAAAGGGGCGATGTCGGTGGTGCCAGGCGGTCGCCTGGTTTCAGAGCAGTGCTCTGAAACCAGGTAACCATCATGGGGCGATGTGCACACATCGCCCCATGTAACCGGGCGCCGGCGACCTGTCAGGCGATGGGAGCCATAGGCTCCCATTGTCCTGCATCGCCGCTGGGGTTTACAGACACCCCGGTGACAATGCAGCCTGACAGCTCGCCGGCGCGAGGCTGGAGATGTTGCCCCGAGTATACGGGTGACGGCAATGCAGGCGGGGCGCCAAAAACGTGCGCGCACCCGCCAGTCACCGCCGACATCTCCAGCCCCGTCACCAGGTGTGAAGGGGGCTTTAGTCTGGTCCTGAATGTTGCATACAGAATTAAATAAAATTCGAATGTGGGAGGGAGATAAAAGCCTTTAAAAATATCAATATATTAGTGTATATGGATGCTGAATTGAAAATTAACATATATAAAAATGCCATGATGGTGGAAGGTTGAGGATGAAAACGGTGTGTAAAAATAGAAAAATAATTCAGTTAATTATAAAGAGGGTGTGGATACAAACTCACCTCCTTTTTGAAATAGGTGCCAAGTGAACACCTATTATTCTGTGTAAGCTGTTTGCTTACACTACAATACACTAGAAGAAGCTACAGCACTGTGCAGGCAGTTTACAAGGAATAATAGGTGTTCACTTGGCACTGGTTCCCAAAAGGGAGATGAGTTTGTACCCACACACTCTTTATACTTAACTGAATTAATTTTCTATTTTTACACACTGTTTTTATCCTCAACCTTCCACCAAGATGGCATTTTTATATGTTAATTTTCAATTCAACAACCAATTACACTAATATATTGATATTTTTAAAGGTTTTTTTTATCTCCCTCCAAAATCCGAATTTTATTTAATTATGTATGCCACATTCAGGAACAGGAAGGTAACACCCGTCAACAATGGCTCAACAGAATAATAATAACCCTCAGAACTTCAATGATCTGTGTGTGTGATGCACCATCTATGAGCTTATAGTTCAATTCCACGCTAAACTTCATATGATTTTATATTGTGAATTTTGTTCTAAAAAAAACATGTTTTCTGGTTTTGCTTATACGAAGGGTTCATTCCTGTTAGTAGTATCACAACGTATAAAGAAATATTTGTTTTACGCTGGTTCATATGCTACAGTTGGACCAAAAGTATTGACACCCCTGCAATTCTGTCAGATATTACTCAGCTTCTTCCTGACAATGATTGCAATCACAAATTCTTTGGTATTATTATCTTCATTTAATTTGTCTTCAATGAAAAAACACAAAAGAGAATGAAGCAAAAAGCAAAACATTGATCATTTCACACAAAACTCCAAAAATGGACAAAGTATTGGCACCCTCAGCCTAATACTTGGTTGCACAACCTTTAGCCAAAATTACTGCGATCAACCACTTCCGGTGACCATGAATGAGCTTCTTACAATGCTCTGCTGGAATTGTAGACCATTCTTCTTTGGCAAACTGCTCCAGGTCCCTGATATTTGAAGGGTGCCTTCTCCAAACTGCCATTTTTAGATCTCTCCACAGGTGTTCTATGGGATTCAGGTCTGGACTCATTGCTGGCCACCTTAAATGTCTCCAGTGATTTCTCTCAAACCATTTTCTAGTGCTTTTTGAAGTGTGTTTTGGGTCATTGTCCTGCTGGAAGACCCATGACCTCTGAGGGAGACCCAGCTTTCTCACACTGGGCCCTACATTATGCTGCAAAATGTGTTGGTAGTCTTCAGACTTCATAATGCCATGCACACGGTCAAGCAGTCCAGTGCCAGAGGCAGCAAAGCATCCGCACAATCTTGCGTTGAAATCACTTGTCAATTTTTCTTTTCCGTCCACATCTAGGGAGGTTAGCCGCAGTGCCATGGGCTTTAAACTTCTTGATGACACTGCGCACGGTAGACACAGGAACATTCAGATCTTTGGAGATGGACTTGTAGCCTTGAGATTGCTCATGCTTCCTCACAATTTGGTTTCTCAAGTCCTCAGACAGTTCTTTGGTCTTCTTTCTTTTCTCCATGCTCAATGTGGTACACACAAAGACACAGGACAGAGGTTGAGTCAACTTTAATCCATGTTAACTGGCTGCAAGTGTGATTTAGTTATTGCCAACACCTGTTAGGTGCCACAGGTAAGTTACAGGTGCTGTTAATTACACAAATTTGAGAAGCATCACATGATTTTTCTAACAGTGCCAATACTTTTTTGGTGTGGAATTATATCCAATTTGGCTTTAGGACAATTCTTTTTGTGTTTTTTTCATTGAAGACAAATTAAATGAAGATAATAATACCAAAGAATTTGTGATTGCAATCATTTTCAGGAAGAAACTAAGTATTATCTGACAGAATTGCAGGGGTGTCAATACTTTTGGCCACAACTGTATATACACATCGGTATTGGATTACATGACATGTCATCGTGTCCACCCACAACATATGACGTCATGATGATGTGTCTAATGGTCTGGCGTCCTCATGTTAGTATATAATGTTGGTTCTATGTATAATCTGGTTTGTACACCTGATGTAGGAGCTGGAACTGCATCGAAATGCGTCGGAATAAAACGTCATTGTGTGGTCCACTTTCTTTAACAGCAGCAGGGGTTGTAGAAGCACTATTCTTAGGATCACAGTGTCAATGATGAAAGGACCGCCCAAATGTCTAATTTAGAGCAGTCCTCCAACACATATGTTACATGGCCCCCTCTGGGCCCTCACCAAACTCAGATTTCCTGCCTACTGCAGGCCCTCTAAACATTTGAATGTAGAGCTGCACATGGCGGTGGAGGAGGAAGAGGAAGAGGAGAAGGAGGGTCAAGCCCAATGCTACAATGGGCACATTGTAAACTGCTATGGAATATGTATTCCTATATCTGAGTGTCAATGAGGGAGGGAACCCCCAAAAGTGTAAGTAAGAGTGGTCCCTGCATCTTAGAGGGTCACCTGAGGCACCTGAGGTCAAAGATCAACATACCTACTGCTATGTTGTAGCTGGCCTTGTAAAGTGCTGGGGAATAGCTAACTAAAAATGATGAATGACAGAGGGACCTACAAAATGTATGAGTCAGGGCCCTCCCAATTGTAAAAGGCAAAATAAAGCCAAAACAGTACGTGTGAACAAACACTAAAAGCAATATTTTTTTTTGTTCTCTTGTTTTATTTAGCTTTGTATACAAATGAATATGCATGAAAAACAGTTTCTGAACCTTTTTGGCCTGTTAAATGTGATTTAGCTTCGGTTTGGTAGTTGTTCTTGTGTATCTGTAACAGTGGTGTAATCCTGCGACAACGTTATTCCCCCAAACCATATGTGAGTCAGAAATACCTGCAGGCAGATTCTCCAGTCACTTCCCATTGTTTCATCACTTTCCCATCCATTTGAGCCTTTTCCTCAAGCCCCAGACCCCTTTGTAGGGTCCAGCAGAAAATTACTCGTATGTAGGGACTTTCTATGCACCATTTTATTTTTACACCTCTGTGAAGAATATAGGTTGCCAAGATTAAAGGGAATGTCCATTTTTTTAAAGACCATCTACATCCATATCAGACCTAAAGACAAAAACAGGTTTTCTCTAGTGATGCCCATAAATATTAGATTGTTCTTTATAGATCTCACCAAAATCAAGGATTGTAAATGATTTAATGCTAGGACTCTGGATCTTCACATTACCGTTTTGTGTCTCTTCACCCTTTTCTAATATGTTGTCTGCTGCATCGTTGCTGTCCATGTGTTTTTGCCTTCATGTTTTTATAAGCTCCAGTCCAACTTCAGTCCTTTCTGGAGTATTCTCCTTGGATCTCTGGCTTATTGTGCATCTCAAGTTTTGCCCCTCCTCCTGCAGTTCCAGTTCGGCTTTATCCAGCATCTGCAATCTGAGATTCAGCTTACAACACCTGTTTCCAGTTCCTTTCCCCTATCAAGCTGCTCAGTGCTGTTTGTTTCTGCTTCAGCTCCTACCTGCCAGCCTCACGTAAGCTCAGTTTGCTTTGTAAGCTTTTAGCAGCTTCCCTGTTTAATTGTTGCATTAGCAGTGCTCTGGACAGTTAAGGACTTTCTTAATTAATACTGCACTGCACAGATCTCCGGACTTGTTTTCAGAGACTCACCATTCCTAGGCCTCTCTGGATATGAACTGAGTTCATAGACTGTTCTGTTATGGGCATCTCCCAATGTAAACCGTGGTCATAGAATGTTACCAGCATTTCCCTGTGTGAACTATTTCTGGAGACTATTTCAGTTGGCTTCACCACAGGACTATTATTGATTGTTTAATGAACTTTCCTTACTTTACTGCACTTCACATTTGACATCTGCCACATGTCTTAAATACAGACGTTTTCACCTTAAATCCTTGTCTCAGTTATCGTACAAATCCCTATAAAACTGTCCTTTATTTAAAAAAAAAAAGAAAAGAAATGGCATTTGTGATCCCATAATATATCATAGTCATGGGCCAGATATAATAGGTAAAAATGGTCACCGCACAAGGTGAACTCACAGGCTATATATATATATTCTTTCCAGCCCGTCAACGGACGCACGTCCAGTCTAGAGAGTCCTTATCCAGATAATGTCACATACCAGAAGGAAGGACAGCGCCACAGGCATGGGTAGTGATGAAAAATAAACTTCTTTATTCCTTGGTCGTGCAGCTACGTTTCGACCAACCACACGTGGTCTTTATCAAGCTCAGTCATGGGCCAGATGTCTTTAGGTCACCATATCACGGCAGATTTTTAAGAACCTTCCGATTGTATCGGTTCAGATGCAGATGTTAAAGGTGGATATGCTGCAAAATGTATTATTTGAGGGACATCTTGGGCATCGTGATAGGGTTAAAACATTTTTACAGACTTGAACAGTTTTTCAAAGCCCTCACCATATTAAAATATGCAAGGAATGAGTTGACAACAACTAAAGAAGTGGAGGTAAGCATGGCATATCTTTTCTAGTTGACAAATAAAGCTGCATGCACACAATCAGGAATTGCAGCATTTTGGATGTAGCGAGTGTATTTCTGCTGCATCCGAAATGCTTCCCATGTTTACTGTTCTTCTCCCCACCACAGTATGTTTTCAGCTGTGGTGTGGGTTGCTGCAGTCATGCATCTCTGCAGCATGATAAGTTCATGCTGAAGATTAGGAAGTGGTCACCATCGGGTGAATGCAAGGAGAAGCCACCCTGCACTGAATGCAGAATGTGAGCACAGGGTCACTGCATTCTCGCTGCATGCACCCACAGCTTTCGTCAGGTCTGGAGGCACTGCGTGCGTCCAACATGCAGGGCCTCCAGATCATATGCACATACCCTAATTGAAGCTGTTATCTGAGACTTCTAAAACACTGACTGAGAGTAGAGAATGTGATAAAAAGTAGCCAATTTGGTCGTCCCACTTATTCATGCTGTAGTTCTACAGTTAAAATGTTCCAAATGCTCTCTAAAGATTGCAGGAGTTAATCACTGGCCTAAGAGTGACCAGAGCGACCACAACAAAGGCCAGTAGGATCACCTTTCACTCCCTTAACAGGTGAAAAGAAGAGACACACATGTGCAGCTCCATTCAATGAGGACCAATTTCAAAGTTGGAACCCACATTTATTACAATTTATTACTAGTGTTGAGCAAACACCTAAGTGTCCTAATTTGATTCAATTCGCCGAGCTGGGGTGTGTTCGACAAATTGTTCATCGAATGTTTGTCGGACACCGTCGAACCCCATTGGAATCAATGGCAGGCTACATTAAACACATAGAAAACACCTTCAAAGGTGTCCAAAAGCTGACAAACTACTCAGAATAGAAAACAGACACCAGGAAAAGTGACAACAATCTACCCACAGTACAAATAGTTTCTCTGTGTAGCATGGGTGCACGAGATACGGTCTGTGCCAGGCTGCACACTCTTCCAAAGCACTTCAAAATAGAAGGTGGTTAACATTCAGCTAAAATTTCAGTGGTGAGAGAAACTGCCTTTGAATTGACAAATAGTGATGGGCGAATCCGCCAATGTTCAGGTTTGGCGAAAACACCCAAACTTTTTTTTAAAGTACAAGTTCGGGGCCAAAAGTGGCTTAAACTTGAGTCCGAACCTCAAACCCAGACTGTAAAGTTATGGGATGGGGGCTAGGGGGCTGGAAAAGAAAGAAGATAGTTATTAAACAGCATTGTACTTTACAGAGTTCACACACTTGTATTCTGGGGCCGCTCATTAACCCTAGAACATGCAACCATACAAATCTGCACTTTCACATACCTGGGTCCTTTTAGGCCAGTGTGTAAATAACATGGAGTAACTCAAATAGAAATACTTTTCAAAGTTTATTTGAGATGTGAGTATTTTGAAACATTATAATTATGTGCATAAAAAAAAAAGTAATTACACCGGCTTAACACGCTGAATATATGCATTCTATATAATTATTTAAATACATATAATGATTTTTTTGTCTAAAGGTTTTTTATATAAAAGTTGTAGTAAACACGGTGCAGGAATATTTCTTTTCAAAAACTTTCCTTTTCTACTTTACTGATTACACCAACAATTTTCACATATTATTTTTTCGGATGAATGTTCCTTGCAGACATTTTGTCCAAAAGTAGTACAAAAACGTTCAGATTTCCTTTCCTTCTATGCTGGACAAATGTAACAGCGCTTTCTTTTTTTTTTCTCTTGGCTCTGGATGTTCCTGAAAATGTATACCACATCGGATCATAGCTTAATTTGCCTTGGCAAGCATTTCGTGTTGCTTCGCTCCATCATGGTAGGCATCAAAAGTTCATAGCAAAGTTCCGTCGAGAATAGACGTCTCTTGTCCTTCCTGTTGGCATGGAATTCTGGATGAGTTTCACTATAATCAATATAGCTATTGAGGGCTGACACATCAAGGATATTATAAAAAATGACTATAGGCCAACGTTTTGTCTGCCTCTTGCACAAATACTCTCCAATCATTTCATCCATATTGTCCTCCCACCCTTTATTCCTAGACACTGAGACTTATAATATCGTTGAACAAAAGCATTACTGTGAAAGGTCAGTAACGCTTTTGGTCAACAAACAGTTATCGAACATAACCTTGAATTACTGAATTTTTAGCAAATTGTTCGCATTCGGCGAATCACTCGAACAAAGCCCAAAACAGGTCGAATTTGAAAATGGCGAATATGTTCAATCGAACGTCGCTCATCTCTATTTATAACAAACTCAATGAACATATCATAAATATCTGAGTTTTAAACAACCCGTAGAGTGAGTTCATGTATGTGCATCTTCAACTTATAGAAGCATTCCCATGAAAATATTTTTCATTAAAGGGAATCTGTAAAACCTGCAGAGATTGAGTTAATCTTCAGGTTGGTAGCATTCCAAAACTGCCCGAATGCCAAACTGAAGCCAATCTACCAACTTTCAGTCATAGAGGCGTGGCTTCAGTCACCCCTCAATACTTATTGAGTAGCGGCTTTAACCATGGACCCAACACTGACTTACCGCCATCTTTACAATGCATCAGCACAGAGTGGGCTGTCAATCAGTGTCAGGACCGTAATTACAGCCACTGCCAACTATGCACTGAGCAGTGACTAAAGATGCACTGACTGCGCCCCTACAACTGAAAGCTGAAGGCTGCCAGGAGGAGTAAAGATCATTTCCTACCTGTAGCTTTTAGTGTGGCAGCCAGGCAGTTTTAGAACACTATTAACCTGCAGATTAACCCAAAATCTGCAAGGTAATAGTGTTTTTTGACATGACAGGAGTCTCAAACACTGGACTAGCCAGATATTCCTCCAGGGAAGGACCCAGCCAAGGACCCAGCAAAGCTTTAGCCGGCTGCCCACAGTGTCTTCTTGGACTGGTCTCCCTGAGATCAGTGAATGCTTTGTGAAGTTGGTCAACTAGGCCTTGCTTCCACCTAGCCAGAATCCTACTCCACACGGATGAGGGGCAACACCCCGAAACAGGTGTCTGTGGATGGATACCTGGCCTTGGTATTCCCTTGTCATATCTCTAAGCTTGTAAAAGAGCTGGATATTGACTAAAAGGGCCACTTAACATGGTGGTTATGGTGTTCTCCGCAATGAGCCACCCCTTGGCTGGGTCCTTCCCTGGAGGGATAACTGGCTAGTCCTGTGTTTGAGACTCCTAAGCGAGGCTCCACAGACTCTTTTTGCATATTCAGAAAAAGGATCTATAGACTCAGATTGTAAAACATGTAGGAATTATAACAAGGCATGCCCAAAAATTGTGATAAAAAACATTTATTCAAAATAGTAGATCTAATGCATTGGAGAAATGTGAAAATTGTTTCGGTCATACATTGACCTTCAACAGCTTCACATGCTGTGATGAGGAGGCTACCTGTAAAGAAAATGTGAAGGCTCTATACAGTGGCGGATATCGCTGATCACCTTATTACAGTCCATACAGGCAGCTTCTTCATCACAACATGTGAAACGGATTAAGGTCAGTGTATGACTAAAATGTATTTCTCTGTTCCCCAGTACTGCTGTTTTGAAAAAATCTTTTTCACCACAATTTTTGGGAGTGGATTGTTATAATTCAAAGCTTGCTACAGTTTTGAAACTGTGATGTACCAACTGGCTATGTTGTAAGTGGACAGTATGTTTATCAGAGGCGATGTCCTGCTGCAGTGTAAATCTAGATCTTTTTTCTGGAACTTATAGTTCCAGAAGCCTCATTTAGTGCTTTAAAGGCAGGATTTACAAGACGGTCAGAAGTAATGCGAAGGACTGACCTTCCACATACCTCCCATGGGTGAATCTCAGTAGATATCAGGTGACTGGTTCTGGTTATAAGCAAGGTCAGGCAAGTTAGCAGCATTTCCTTGGCGGCACATGGTGAAGAGGCCATGTGGGCTGTGAGCAGAAGCCAGACAGCCATGCTGTAAGTAGCAGTCTCTCAGAGGTCCTGTGTGTATTGACAGCAGGAGATGTGTGTTGGAGATAACAGACTCCAGAGTGGGTTACACCAGGAGAAGTTTATCGTAACCTGTGAGTGAATGGACTTTTATGTATTGCTTTGCCTGTAAAGCCAAGGAAGGCATATATTAGGAGTAGGGATGAGCGAGTACCTTAATATTCGTACTCGCTATTCTCGCAATGAGTAGCTATCGGTACTCGCTACTCATTGCGAGTATAGCAAGTACGAATACTTTTGCAGTGTATCTATAGATACACTGCGAAAGTAGCCTAAAAGTGAATAAAAGTTGTTTAAAAATAATAAAATTACATACTCACCTGTCCGACACCTGCATTGGCAGAGAAGACATCCGATTGCTGGACAAGGACCTGACAGTACATCTAGAACCTTGCAAATTGGCCAATCAGGTGGCCGCTAGCGATCACGTGGTTGTGATGTGGCGCCATCTGATTGGCCAGATCGCTACCGGCCATCTGATTGGCTGGTAGTCACAGGTCCTTGTCCAGCGATCGGATGTCTTCTCTGCCGGTCCCGATGCAGGCGTCGTAAGGTGAGTATGTAAGTTTATTATTTTTTATCAACTTTTAATCACTTTTAGGCTACTTTCACAGTGTATCTATAGATACACTGGAAAAGTATTAGGACTACTCGCTACTCCCGAGTACACATACGTACTTGGAGAGTAGCGAGTAGCCTGAATACCGCTACTATTCGGCGAATACCAAATAATAGCGAGTATACTTGCTCATCCCTAATTAGGAGTACAGTTTATGAGACCTAACAGACTGGAATGAAGTTCTTATTATGAAAACTGTGCCTGTGTACCTCTACCACGCAGCAAGTGAGTGAGAACCTCATTAGAATGATTGTTATATAAAGTGTTTAAAACATAACCTACCAGATCCCCCCCTATTTTGATAAATCCAGACAAGTTGTAGTATTGTTTATTGTTCACATTGTAAAGGACACTTCGGACTCATGCATTGAGCATAGAATGAGCCGGATAATCCGGATTGTCGTGACGTCACTGAGAAGAGGAGCAGAACAGCGATGGATCTCGGAGAAAGTGGCGGTCGATGAGCATATTAATACATTCATACTCCACACTATCCAAATATAAACAGATTTATTAAATAAAAATCTTCTTGGGAAGGGCTTCTTTAACCGGTGAGTTTTGTTTATTGCTGTTTTCGTTGACTTTGCTTTCCTTAACCACTGAAATGTTATTGCCAGGGTGGAAGTAAAATTTACCGGAGCGCTGTTCCACTTCAGTATGACTCCACGATCTAAGAATCAGTGAATGCAATCTGAAATTATCCCATGCTGTGTGATTCTGTATTATTCATTGTCTTGTGCATCATCTCTCTCTAACAGCTCGGAACATTGGGTCTATGCCCAAGATATATTGGAAATAAGCATTTTTAGTTTCAGTAGACAAAGGCTTCATTTCCAAAGAAACAACATGTATCTGTGACTGGAGCCCACCACTGCCGAACATTAAATGTAATGTAGCATTTAGACTGTTCCCCTACTGAGAATAAACCAAAGAGATAATAAAAGAGTGTTGGATGCCGGAGCCCCACACTTGACACCTGTTCTGCTCCTAATCTGTCTTGTTTGGACTTTTATTACCAATAGCGTAAAATTCTTGTTTCTAATTACCGCACATATCAATCTCAGAAATGTAACTTCAATGGAAAACTTGAACTGTTTGATCAAGATATCATACACATGAGAAAAACCCAGAAAAAATATTCAAATGCAATTTCTCTTATATTTCAACTTAATTTTATTCATGAATTCAATTGATTGTGTAAAAAGAATCATAATGCAGTAGTCCGATTGTGGCCATTGCAAAACATGGAAGTTAATGGACAGGAAAGTATCGATAAACTAATACCTTCTATAGGAAGAGAACGGACCCTCTGCCCAAGAAGCCAGGAGTTAAAAGAAGAGTTTAATGCAGAGGCTTATCCGAGTCTACAGTATCCTTCACATCTAATATTAATATGATAAGACTCTGCTGGCTCCACCCTCTAATAATAATGACATGACTCCGCTTACCATGTCTCTGTCTACACAGCAAAGCTGAAAAGTGAATAACAAAAAATCGGGAAATTTTAGCAACTTCAATGGGTGCTGGCGTATTTCTGCTGCAGCCAAAATGCTGCATTCAACAAAACAAGCACAGTGGATGGGATTTCTAAAAATCCCATGCCCAATGTGCTTCTTTTCCATGCAGCGTGTTTTCACCTGTGGTGTGGGTTACTGTGCTCCTGCATCTCAGCAGCATGTTAATTTATTGCTGCGGAGTCGGAAGCGATCTCCAGCGGGTGAATGCAGGGAAAAGCCATCCTGTTCCGAATGCAGATAATAGGCATAGGGTGGCTGTGTTCTCCGTGCGATTACCCGTGGCTTGCCTCAGGTCTGGAGACACAGCACCAAGCATTCAGTGCCTCCGGATCGTCTGCAAATACCCTTACATATCATTTTTATCATTATTTAACTATCAGCTAAAAGATGTTGTCTGGCCTTGAAAGTCAACTGTACAGACACCCTGTGTCGTTATGACCAGATGTATCCGGCCACAAATGTCTAGTCAGCACAAGACTGCATGTATGCTAGTCATATGCTTGCAGTCACACAGCCACCAGCTCCCCGGAACTGAGAATCCTGCACTCTTTGAGAATTCACAAGTCCGCAGTCAAAAGAAGTGACTGCAGACTTGTACCTCAAGGTTGGACAACTCTTTTAAATAACAAGCTACAAACAGACTGGAGGCAGGTTCCAAGGGAAACCTGGTGTTCATCCCTTCACACTTGTGCAGTATTTGACCTTCAATGCAGTAACCAATGGGTTGCTTCCATAAATTGAGTGGATCCTTAGTGAAAGCTAGTTTTAGTGTAGATCAAAAGCTGAGAGATGGATTCAGTGGCAAAAATCTGATTTCCACAAACCAAGCCAATTAAATACTAGGTTTAAATCCAGAGGGTTAAACAAATATATGTTGGGCTATGGTTTGAACTTGATGGACTTAAAGTCTACCTTCAACTCAACTCTAAAAAACTATGAAACTATGAAACTGTAGGCCACCACAGGTTAAGCTGTAGCGTTAGTAAAAACGTCCGGTGTGAAAAAAGGTTCAGAAAGAAAAATTGTTGGCTGGGTAACACTGAAAACATCCCAAAGGTAGTGATGGGCGAATCCTAAATTACTCGGAATCGCTTGACTCTAGCGAGTCCGAGCCCAGGACTCGCTACTCGTTGCGAGTCTAGCGAGTCCAATGTTAATGAATGGGGAAGCGAGTAATAGCGAGTAGTGTGAGATTTACAAATCGCAGATGTGTCTTGGAAGCTTCAGCCTGAAGCAATCCTAGTTGTGTCATTTATTTGCATTGCTAGTTTACTTTGTAAGTAATCGCTGACTCGCACAGATAAGATCCTGTCTTCTCTGTGTTCTGGCTGCCAGCTCCAGGGTCCTAGAGCCTGCCTGCTGCCTGATGTAGCAGAGCTGAGATTGTTCTCAGTCTGCTCATTCCCTGTGTACAGACATGAATGTCTGTGCACAGAGATGATGTAGCAGAGCTGAGATTGTTCTCAGTCTGCTCATTCCCTGTGTACAGACATGAATGTCTGTGCACAGAGATGATGTAGCAGAGCTGAGATTGTTCTCAGTCTGCTTATTCCCTGTGCATAGACATCTATATTTATGCACAGTGGATGTAGCAGAGAGGACATCGCGTTTTGGACTGCGTCGGACGGAAGAGGATTTTTTTAATTAAAGATGGAGTCCCTAATGGCTTTTTTTTTTATTTCTAATAAAAAATTTTCTCTGTGTTGTGTTTTTTTTAAAACAATTTAATAGAAATTCATGGCGGTCATGTCTAATATTGGCGTGACCGCCATAAATTTCGGGCTTAGGGCCAGCTGATAATACAAAGCTGGCCCTAACCTCTTTATTACCCAGCGTGCCATCGCTACCAGGGCCGCTGGAAGAGCGGGGTTCAGCGCCAGAGGATGGCGCTTCAATGAACGCGCCATCTTCTGGGGCGGCTGCGGGCTGCAATTTGCAGCGGGGGGTGCCCAGAAAGCTTGGGCATCCCTGCGCTGCGGATTCCAGCCCCCAGCTGCTTAGCTGTACCTGGCTAGACATAGAAATTGCGCGGAGCCCCACGCATTTTTTTTAAATTATTTCATGAAATTCTGAGATTCTGACTCTGAGACTCTGACTCTGACTCTGAGACTCTGACTCTGAGACTCTGACTCTGAGACTCTGACTCTGAAATTCATGAAATAATTAAAAAAAAATGCGTGGGGCTCCGCGCAATTTCTATGTCTAGCCAGGTACAGCTAAGCAGCTGGGGGCTGGAATCCGCAGCGCAGGGATGCCCAAGCTTTCTGGGCACCCCCCGCTGCAAATTGCAGCCCGCAGCCGCCCCAGAAGATGGCGCGTTCATTGAAGCGCCATCCTCTGGCGCTGAACCCCGCTCTTCCAGCGGCCCTGGTAGCGGTGGCACGCTGGGTAATAAAGAGGTTAGGGCCAGCTTTGTATTAGTAGCTGGCCCTAAGCCCGAAATTTATGGCGGTCACGCCAATATTAGACATGACCACCATGAATTTCTATTAAATTGTTTTAAAAAAAACACAACACAAGGAAAAATTTTTATTAGAAATAAAAAAAAAAGCCATTAGGGACTCCATCTTTAATTAAAAAAATCCTCTTCCGTCCGACGCAGTCCAAAACGCGATGTCCTCTCTGCTACATCCCCTGTGCATAAATATAGATGTCTATGCACAGGGAATAAGCAGACTGAGAACAATCTCAGCTCTGCTACATCATCTCTGTGCACAGACATTCATGTCTGTACACAGGGAATGAGCAGACTGAGAACAATCTCAGCACTGCTACATCATCTCTGTGCACAGACATTCATGTCTGTACACAGGGAATGAGCAGACTGAGAACAATCTCAGCACTGCTACATCATCTCTGTGCACAGACATTCATGTCTGTACACAGGGAATGAGCAGACTGAGAACAATCTCAGCACTGCTACATCATCTCTGTGCACAGACATTCATGTCTGTACACAGGGAATGAGCAGACTGAGAACAATCTCAGCACTGCTACATCAGGCAGCAGGCGGGCTCTAGGACCCTGGAGCTGCACAGAGAAGACAGCTGGACTCGGCTCGCAAAGAAACAGCAGTTATCTGGAGTTTCCCTGCTATCACTGGCACAGTAGCCAGTGATTACTTGCGAGTCTAATGCAAACAATGGCAATCCTAGTTTTGTCAGCGTTTCTGACAAAACTAGGATTGATATTGATTTGCATTGGACTCGCGAGTAATCACTGGGAAACTCGCAGAGTACCGAGTCCTGCGAGTCCCTTACTACTCGCCGAGTAACGAGTCCTAGCGAGTAGATTCTCCCATCCCTACCCAAAGGCCAAAAGAGAAGAGAAATATCCCTCTTAGGCGGCCGTCACACGCTAAGATATCTCTTGCGATATTGTAAGCGATCACGTGCACGCGCGATCGCTTACAATATCGTTCGCATCGCTGGGGAGAAGTCACACAGACAGACTCACCAGCGATGTGGATCCGCGATCTCGCTGGTAACTATGGTACACATCGGGTAACTAGGCGCCGCGCGTCGCTTAGTTACCCGACGTTTACCATAGATACCATCTCCCAGCATAGGCTCTGCCGCTGGGAGATCGTTCATCGTGGTGTCATACACCACGATGAAGCAGATCGCTAAATCGTAAATCGCAAGATGTGAGGTCCGGAGCTCAGATCTCGATTTTGCGATTTGATCAGATCTCGCTCGTCGTATCTTGCCGTCACACGCACAGACATCGCTTACGCGATGTTTAATCTGCCGCGTTCAAGCGATATCTTGCGCGATATCTGTGCGTGTGACGGCCGCCTAACAAATAAGCCTATACTATAGTGTATCGTTTTTACACCAGGGAAACCCTATTAGAGATTTTTTTTACCCATTTCTTATCGGTAACTTGTAAAAAATATTCACACTATCCCATGTAGTTATTAATTGCAAAAATCTTTATTGTTCATAGAAAAAGGGGAATTAAAACTTATACAAATACTGGGAAGTGGAATAACATCAGTGAATATAGTCAAGGTAATGTTAAACAGGGGAGAACCATCTTTAACTTTAACAAGTTGGGCAATATAGGTGTAATGGAAGTAAAGGTTGGAGGGGGCTCTTTAATGTTTATAGAGCTGCCTGTAAACTATACAAATCTACATCCTGTGTGACTTAAAAACCACCCTTATGCAATAATGGTCATTTGCTCCTTATAATGAATAAACTCTGGTCTCTGGTCCTATATTAAGATCAGTCTGAAATGCACAACTTAAGGGTCCTAATAAAAGTCTCCCCCAGATTTAGTTATATTTGAAATCTGAAACTTTCTATGAAGGGAGATCACGTGTGGTTTTTTATGTCTGTTGGCCCTTCTGCACCTGGCAACATAATGCACTGTATGTAATAATTTATATCTTGTGATTCGGGATGGGCAAACTGTTCGGGTACATGACCAAGGTGGCTCTGATACAGCATGTAAAGAGTGGTCATTATACTTTCCGGGTCCGCGTTATTCAGTCCAGCTGTGCAGCGGCGCTGTGTCACTTCCGGGCTTCCGGGGAATAGTCATGTGACTAGCTCCAACAGCCAATCACATACGCCCAGAAGATAAGGGGCGGCCCAGAAGTGACACAGAGTGCGTCACACCAGGAAGAGAGAATGCGGACCCGGTAAGTATATCAGGAGCATTAACTCTTTACCTACTTTAACAGGCCAACGATGGTCATGAACCAGGGGAAAAACAAGCAGTTCACCCATCCCTACTTATTATTAGTTCCATTTACGAGTATTTGTATGTTTTAATTCCCCTTTTTTTGTATAAACAATAAAGATTTTTGCAATTTAAACTACATGGAATAATGTGAATATTTTTTACAAGCTACCAATAAGATATGGGTAAAAAACGTTGGTAAGGAGGTCTTCTGAGGGATTTATTACCCTCAAACTGATTTATCATAGGCTAGTTGTGAATCTAATTATAGTGAATTGTGAAATACCGTATATACTCGTGTATAAGCCGACTTTTTCAGCCCAAAAATTGGGCTGAAAAGTCCCCCCTCGGCTTATACGCGAGTATATACATGTGTGTGACGGGGACGGGGGCTCTGACTGGGGGCAGGAGGAGGCAGGAGGGGGCTACAGTGACACCGCGCGGTCACGTGGGCCCGGCTCATTAATATGCACGCATCCCCCTGTCCATCCCCGGCAAGGGGATGCAGTGCATATTGCCCCACACAGCCCCTGGCGGCCCCCGGCAGTGGTATACAGCCCCCCCCCCGCCTAGTACCGGGCCCCCATGCTGCGGATACAGTAGTTCATACATTACCATCTCTCCCTGCAGCGCGCGGCTCCTCCAGTCCCAGCCGGCATCTTCCTGTAGTGTCATGTGACTGGCGCGTCACATGACACTACAGCAACAAGCCGGGCGGGAGATGGAGGAGCCGCGCGCTGCAGGAGATGGTAATGTATGAACTACTGTATCCGCAGCATGGGGGCCCGGTACTAGGCGGGGGGGGCTGTATACCACTGCCGGGGGCGCTGTATAAACCCCCGGGGGCCTGCTGTATAAACCCCCGGGGGCCTGCTGTATAAACCCCCGGGGGCCTGCTGTATAAACCCCCGGGGGCCTGCTGATACCCCCGGGGGCCTGCTGATACCCCCGGGGGCCTGCTGATACCCCTGGGGCCTGCTGAATACCCCTGGGGGCCTGCTGTATACCCCTGGGGGCCTGCTGATACCCCTGGGGGCCTGCTGTATACCCATGGGGGCCTGCTGTATACCCCTGGGGGCCTGTTGATACCCCCTGGGGGCCTGTTGATACCCCTGGGGCCTGCTGATACCCCTGGGGCCTGCTGATACCCCTGGGGGCCTGCTGATACCCCTGGGGGCCTGCTGATACCCATGGGGCCTGCTGTATACCCCTGGGGGCCTGTTGATACCCCTGGGGCCTGCTGATACCCCTGGGGCCTGCTGAATACCCCTGGGGGCCTGCTTATACCCCTGGGGGCCTGCTTATATGCCTGGGGGCCTGCTGTATACCACTGGGGGGGCCTGTATACCTTACTGCTGGGGGTTGTATACCTGTGCTGGAGTCCACCCTCGACTTATACGCGAGTCAATAAGTTTTCCCAGTTTTTGGGGGCAAAAGTAGGGGGGTCGGCTTATACACGGGTCGGCTTATACACGAGTATATACGGTAAGTGCACCACCCACAATTGACATCTACAAGAACTACTGAAAAGGAGTGTCAGCATCTACTGAAGAAGCAGCTGACACGGGGGAAGGGGCAGGTATGGCCCTTCCTCTCATCATTCATAAGGAATTCATTTTTTGTGTAGGTGATTGCGATACACTATTTATTTACACCTATAAGAACAATAAGAGGATCTTCTAAACCTACTGTCATGTGTAAAACTTTGATTCTCCTTAAAATATAAGTTCAGGTGCACGTCTTCTTAGATATGTTCATTAATCTGTCCTTTTATACCTCTAGTGATGATCGAGCATTACCATGCTCGGGTGCTAGGTATTCGTAACGAGCAGTTGGATGCTCAGATGGGCTCAACCCATGTACCGAGTAAAATGGAAGTCAACAGGGAACTTGAGCCGGAAAATCTTTTCTTCATTGACTTTAGGGATGAGCGAGTAGTGAAATAAACAGACTCGCTATACTCGTAACGAGTAGGTCCCGATGCTCGGGTACTCATTACGAGTAGTGAGTCCAATGTAAGTCAATAGGAAATGCAAGTACTAACTCTGCTAGACTCTATAAAGTGGTCTGGGGGGCTGAGGAAAAGGCTTAAATGCGTGCATGATTGTTTAAAAGCCAGCGGTAAAAAGCCACCGGCTTTTAAACAATCACTCAGCCCATCCTCCACTTTCCCGCAGCCTCCCATCCCGATCCTCCGCTCACACCACCACCTCCCATCCCAATCCTAAGGTAGGACTGGGCGGTGAGTGCAGCACTAGTGAGGTATCAGCTGATACTGATCAGCTGTTCATTTGAAATAGCCGCCAGTGCCCTCAGAGGGTTAATGTGAGTTCATGCTTGACTGCCTGCTTCTCTACCAGAGATGTAGCTGATCTAAAGAAGAATACTCCACTAGACTATGTCGGATGAAAGAGGATTTTTTAATAAAGATGGAGTCTCTAAGTGTATTTTTTGTTTTATTTCTAATGAAAATTTTTTTTCTCTGTGCTGTGTTTTTCTTTAAACAATTCACTAGAAATTCGTGGCGTTCATGTCTAATATTGGTGTGACCCATGAATTATGGGCTTAGGGCCAGCTGATAATACAAAGCTGGCCCTAAGGCCATCATTGCCCAGTGAGCCACTGCACCAGGGCCGTGGATGAGTTAGATACAGCATCAGAAGATGGCGCTTCAATGGACGCGTCATGCTCTGGGGTGGCTGCGGACTGCAATTTGCAGCGGGGCGGGCAGAAAGCTTGGGCCTCCCTGCGTTATGGATTCCAGCCCCCAGCTGCCTAGATGTACCTGGCTGGACAAAAAAATAGTGCGAATCCCATGTTAAATTTTTTAATTATTTCATGAAATTCATGAAATAATTAAAAGGCTTCCCTGTATTTTTGTTTTCAGCCAGGTACAAATAGGCAGCTGGGGGTAGAGAGTAAGCTGTTCCTGCCTGCTGTACTTGGCTGGACACAAAGATTTGGCGAAGCCCACGTCAAAAAATTTTAAAAAAATGTATTCAAAAATGAAAAAACAAAACATTTATGGACTGCATCTTTATTAACTGCTCCACTTAAGGGATTAATAAAGATGCAGTCCCTAAATTATTATAATTTTTGTTGCTTTTTAATTAATTTTTCACAAACATTTTGACGTGGGCTTCGCCATATTTTTGTATAGCAGTCAGGTACAGCAGGAAGGAATGGGCTGCCCTCAACCCCCAGCTGCCTATTTGTACCTGGCCGGACACAACAATATAGGGAAGCCCGTATTTTTTAATTATTTCAAGAATTTCATGAAATAATTAAAAAAAAATACATGGGGCTTCGCGCTATTTTCGTCTCCAGCCAGGTACAACCAAGCAACTGGGGACTGGAATCTGCAGCGCCGGGAGGCCCATGCTTTCTGGGCCACACCTTCCACCTGCTGCAAATTGCAGTCTGCAGCAACCCCAGATGATGGCGCGTTCATTGAAGCGTCATCTTCTGGTGCTGTACCCAACTCATTAACATTAATTAACTTCCAGTATTATTCACTGCACTGCCCGGCGCTAGGCAATCTCTGCTGGCGTCGGCAGAGTTTGAGCTGTGCCGGCAGAGTTCACCCGCAGTCATAGCCCGAGCTATTACCTGGGGTGAGCCCTGACTTTTAAAGTCAGTTGTCAGCCTGCTCTCGCTCTGCATATACGTGTGTGTGTATGCAGACTGATGTAGCAGTGCTGACATTGCATTTTTGGACTACGTCGGATGGAAGAGGAATTTTTAATAAAGATGGAGACTCTAAGTGTATTTTTTTATTTATTTTTAATAAAATATTTTTTTCTGTGTGTTTTTAAAAAAAAATTCACTAGAAATTCATGGCGGTCAAATTTAATATTGCCTTGACCCCATTAATTTCGGGCTTAGGGCAAGCTGAAAATACAAAGCTGGCCCTAACCCCTTTATTACTCAGTGAGCCATTGCACCAGGGCCCTGGATGAGTAAAGTACAGCGCTTCAATGAACGCGCCATCTTCTTGGGTGGCTGCGGACTGCAATTCGCAGCGGGTGGGGCCCAGAAAGCTTGGGCCTCCCTGCGCTGCAGATTCCAGTCCCCAGCTGCTTAGTTGTACCTGGCGGAACACAAAAATAGTGTGAAGCCCCACGTATTTTTTTTAAATTATTTCATGAAATTCATGACATAATAAAAAAATACAGGTACAAATTGGCAGCTGGGGGTTGGGAGCAGGCCGTTCCTGCCTGCTGTACCTGGCTGGACACAAAAATATGGCAAAGCCCACGTCAACATTTTTTAAAAACATTAATTCAAAAACTAAACAACAAAATATTTATGGACTGCATCTTTATTAACCCCTCCACTTGAGGAGTAAATGAAGCAGTCTCTAAATTATTATATTTTTTTTCAACCCCCAGCTGCCTACTTGTACCTTGGCCAGACACAACAATATAGGAAAGCCCTTTTTTTAATTATTTCATGAATTTCATGAAACAATTAAAAATAATTTGACGTGGGGCTTCGCGCTATTTTTTTGTTCAGCCAGGTACAACTAGGCAGCTGGGGGCTGGTATCCGTAGAGAACCTCCATCAGAGATGCAGCTGAGCTGTGCAGCCGTGGGAGAGTTCATGTGAGTTCATGCAGTCAAGCATGAACTCACATGAACCCTCTGAGGGCACTGCCGGCACCGCTGGCTTTCCCTTTCGGTGCAGTGCTCCCTGCTCCTTGATGCCCCCTTCCTACCAGATCTTAAGTTAGGACTGGGTGGGGAGCAAAACACCAGGGGGCATCAGGGAGCGGGGAGCGCAGCACAGACTGGGAAAGCTGGCGGTGAAATCTTTTCCCCGCCTGGATCCTGCGCTCCCCGCTCACTAGTGCTGCACTCCTCGCCTGGTCCTAACAGGATCGGGATTGGAGGTGGCGGGGGTAGTAGAGGATCGGAATGGGAGGCTGCGGGAAAGTGGAGGATGGGCTGAGTGATTGTTTAAAAGCCGGTGGCTTTTTACCGCCATCTTTTAAACAATCATACACCCATTTCAGCTTTTCCCTCAGCCCCCCAGACCCCTTTATAGGGTCCAGCAGAGTTAGTACTCACATTTCCCATTGACTTACATTGCACTTGTTACTCCTAGCGAGTAATCACAAGGAAACTCGCAGAGTATCGAGTAGCATGAGTACAATACTATTCAGCGAGTACCGAATAGTAACGAGTATACTCGCTCATCCCTAAATGACTTCCATTATACTCAGCAAATGAGTTGAGCTCGTTCGAGCATCTACGTTACAAGTACTGAGCACCCGACTATGATAGTGCTCACTCATCACTATATACCTCCTCTAAATGTATGAATAAACTAAATCCTGCATGTTAATATTATCCCTATTATTGGGGAATGGTAGGGACTCTTGTCCCTATCAGTGCAGACAGGGCAACAGTGTGCAAGAAAATATACAATTAACAAAGGAAATGGCCAATTGACAATTAATTAATGCACTTTCAGAAGGAATAATACAGGCAAAACACACATTTCAGGCTGCTTTCACATTACAATTTTGTGAAATCTGATGGTGTCCGATATAAATATATATAATCGGACATATATAAATCGGACAGCATCGGATCCGAATTTGCCCCCATGTAATCCTATGAGGATCGGACCCATTCGGATGTGCACTAAATGGCATACGAATTACTTCCGATCTGATTTTGTCCGATTTCTTTCCAGTGCAAAAATCGGAGAATGCTCCGATTTTGGCTCCTGCAAAAAATGGGAGAGAATAGGATCGGAAGCAAATCGGATGGCAATTATGCCAAATCCGATCCGATCCGACGACTTTAACATGGGGCCCTATGGAGCAGGGTCCAAGGAAACATCTGATGTCTCCTCGGACCCAATTTTAGTGTACTGAGCATGCTCAATACATGCTCAGTACACTAAAACTATTGTGTGCCGCCTAAATTAAATATAACTCAAATCAAGTGTTTAAAATAAAAAATCTTTATTCTCACCTGCCAGCGCTCCCCGGCGTCTCCATTAGATTCCCGCTCGGTAAACAGGACCTGTGATGATGTCACAACCCGATCAGCTGATCGGGTCACGTGAGCGGTTACCGCGGTAACCGCTCATGTGACCCGATGATGCTTCTGACATCATCGCAGGTCCTGTACACCCGATCGGGAGCTCTATGGAGACGCCGGGGGAGCGCTGGCAGGTGAGAATAAAGATTTTTTATGTTGGAATGACAGGAGGAGCAGGGAGAATAGGACAGGAGAGGGGAGAACAGGGGGACAGCAGGGGGAAAACAGGGGACACTAGTGCAAAACAGGGGGACCGCAGGGGGACACCAGGGCAAAACAGGGGAACAACAGGGGGACATCGAGATGACAGGAGGCAGAGAGGAGGGGGAGCTAGGTGACAGACCAAACTGATCCTGCAAAATGTTGGAATCGGAGGCCTATTTGTAGGGATCAGTTTGGATTCGATGCTGTCCGATTTTCATCGGACAGCATCGGATTTAACAAAATCGTAATGTGAAACCAGCCTCAGATGATCCAGAATTGTTACTTAATGGGGTAGAGGCATTTGGTAAAATAAATGTGTCAGGTCTTCCTACCCACAAGAAACAGAAGCATTGACAAGTCCCCTTTAAATCACAGCCATATTGTTCTTATCAAGCTTGACAGAGCAGAATAAGTGGAGGATTTATATTTAGTAGTGGCTTATTTCAACAAGACAGAAAAAGAATCGCCTTCGAAATGTGGTGCTGGAGAAGGAAGTTATCAATACCATGGATGGCAAGAAGAACAAACACATCAATTCTGAAACAAATCAAGTCAGACATGTCACTTTAAGCAAAGATCACCAAGCTACCACTTGTCTACACATCATACGAAGAGAGCAATAGCTGGAGAAGTGATGCTCCCCCAGGCTATGGGGTACTCAGGATCCGGGCCGGTGCTGTCTCTCTGGGATCATGGTAGTCGTGACCTGGTCCCGTGGCCTGGGATCAGTCCAAAAAGGGGTATTTACAGGGGATTTGTTGTGACACCACCCGGGGTATAAGGTTAGTAGAACCACTGCTGCCGTATTCCTTGACGGTGACTTGGGGCAGTGTGGATGGTAAGCTCTCCTCGGGTAGGGCTGAGAGTCCCCAGGGCAGGTGTAGTAGTATTGGAAGGGCCTTGGGAAGGATTGTACTGGGCGTAGTGTACTTATTTCAAGCTGCAGCTCTCCACGGTGCTGGTTGTCCTGGTATGCAGCGCTAGAAAAGAACTGTCTTAGGCAGGGATGAGCTTGCTGGATACTTTACTTGGTCTTTCAACAGCAGTTTACACAGTTTACAGTTCTTTAGTCACTTCAACACTTTTGCACTGCTCCGGGTTGCTCAGAATGTGCAGCTCAGGTGGCTCCTCTGCGTTGCTCCCTCTAAGTCCGTACAGGCCCTGTTAGTCTCTCCTTTAGTACCTCACCCAGGGGTTCAGTCTGGTCATCACAGGCTTTTGGGTGAATGTTTTCCTCTCAGTCAGGGTCACCAGTCCTAATATGACGACTGTGTTCTTTGACCATGGTGAAAAGTTGGACTGCAGGTCATAAAGTACCTGCCTCACGTCGGTGTGTCCTGTGATTAGGGTCCTAAAGTGCCCTCGGTCATTTCTACAGAGCCGGCTCTCTGGTTCTAGAGGCCCAGCCTTCAGTCCAGGTATGGCTGTGGGATCACCAGGCTCCCTCGTCCTCACTGTCTCTCAGCTTCAGGGTTCCTCCGGTCAGCTAAGGTGTGCGGCTGCCAGACCCTTGTCCTCCCACTCTTCCTCTGTTAAACTGTGGTTCTTCCCTCGCCTCCGGCTATGGAGCAAGCTTTCTCTCCTGGGCATGTAGCCTTCAGGATTCTGCATCGTCCAGGGCTCCCATCCTCCTAAGAATCTGCCTCTCTCCACTCCTGTTCTGCTCTAACTACCTCCCCTTGGTGCTCCCATGTTTTTATCTATGGTGCCTCCCACTGGATCAGAGCTGTACAACGCTCCACCCACACTACTCTTAACACCTGCCACCCCTTGCCCAACCTAGAGTCCTAGGCGTAGGTTCGGTGTGTGTATCTTTATGGGTGTTTTGTTAACTGTCTTGCCTTACCTGGCTGCACTTCCCTTTGTGGCCACCTGGTCGCAGGGGCACCACAGAAGGACATCATGTTTGAGAGAATAGAAGGATCAAGGCAGAGAGGAAGATGAGCAACCGATGGCTTAATACAATTAAGATAACGGCAGAGAAGACCCTGGTGGACCTATCTAGGCTTGGAGAAGACCCTGGTGGACCTACCTAGACTTGAAGAAGACCATGGTGGACTTACCTAGCTTTGCCAAAGACCATGATGGAGCTATCTAGGCTTACCGAATACCCTGGTGTATCTATCTATGTTTGGAGAAGTCCCTGGTGGACCAATCTAGGCTTTCGAAAGACCCTGATGGGCCTATTTAGGCTTGAAGAAGACCATGGTGGACCTATCCAGGCTTTTAGAAAGCCCTGGTGGACCTGTCTAGCTGGAGAAGACCCTGGTTGACCTTCTTAGGCTGTACAAGATTGATCTTCCTACAGAGCGTTCATCCATCAAGTCGATCAAGCCACCATGTCTCCAGATCAAGCTGAGGGTCGTTAATAATAGTAAATTGCTTATTTCACTGATACTTTAAGAACATATCATATCCACACAGTGATATTATATGGTGCAGGAGAAGAATAACTCTTTGAAACATTTGATTTCATCTCCGGTCTCCCGATTCTTAGCAGGAGAAGTGTTACTTCTAAATTGAATGATGTTGTTTATGTGTAATTATTTTTCTATGAGTGACTGCACTTAGGCATCGCTTAATTTTTAACTGAGACGGAGAATAACAATCAGATTAAATGGTGTGCATCTCCACTGTTCCAATATTGATGCATGAGCGTGGAACTAAAGGATGACTCGTGAATTACAATAGAGAACGCAGTATATTATTTGCAGCAGGAATCAATAGAAATTTCTTCCACTCAATTAACTTATGCATAATGTTAGGATTACGAATATTTATATCTCCATCTCCTCACATGACAAGTGCACCGCTTAATGGAGCGAGGCATGGTGCAGCATCAAGTTTCTCTTCTCCTTCAATATTACAATGGGTTGTAGGAATGTAAAGTGTGCATTTTCATGTTTATCGCCTTATGACATGTGTAGTGTTTGCTCTATAAAGATATTGCATTACTATACACTGCCTTTTAAAGTTGAATTTGGGAATGACGAGATTCAATATTGTAATTGGTGGACTAGTCAATTGACATTAGATTTTCTCTACTGTGGCCTCTATTGGTGGAATGTAGGATTACATCAGCTAGGGACATTATTATGGTGCGTGCACATGGTCCGGAGAAGCTGCGTGATGGATGCAGCTCCTTCGGGCCTGCGGGAAGCCACGGGTGGCCGCAGGGAGACCGCAGCCACCCTGTACTCACCATGTGCGGCGGGTGCAGGGCGGCTTCTCCCTGCAGTCACCCGATGGGAGCCGCTTCCGACTCCGCAGCATGAAATGAACATGCTGCGGAGGAGCGGACTCCTGGCAACCCGCACCGCAGCTCCAAAGACGCTGCGGGCGGGTTACTCATAGTCAGGATTTCTTGAAATCCCATCCACTATGCCAGTACTGTACGACGCAGCGTTTTGGACACAGCGCAAAGATGCTGCGTCCAAAACGCTGTGTCTCCTGATCGTGAGGATGCACCCATAGACTATTGAAATACATAGGGAAATGTGAAAGGGGTTTTACACTTCCAACACCTTCTTAATATGAGTGTTTACCCCTGTTAAAAAAAAACAAACAAAAAAGAAAGAAAACAGCTATACTCATCTCCGGTTCTGGGGCCGTTGCAGCGGTGTTAACACTCGCTCTCCCAGGACTAACGTGATGTTGTTGCCAACCAGTGCTAGCTTCCCTATAGCCGCCTTCGAATATATCAAACATCCATAGGAAGTGAGCGGCTAGCTGCACCCCTGATTTCCATTTGATGCACATTTTTTCGGAAGAGTTAGGGCCCCATTACACAAGCGATGCAACAGCAATCCCAACAATGATCCGACCTGGCCGGCATCGCTGGGGCGCGCTATGTGGTCGCTGGTGAGATGCCATACAAGCAGACTTACCAGCGATCCCCGTTCTATGGCCAACATCCAACGGTCATTTTGATCTTTCAGGGTCTTGGGCGCAGACTGGGTATCGCTGGTAAGTCTGCCTGTCACACACAGCGATGCAGCCTGGTCAGCGGGAGATCGCCGCTCAAAAAATGGTCTAGGCTATTTGCTACCGATTAGCGATCTCCAAACTGGGGGCCGATCGCTGGTGCGTGTCACACACAGCGATATCGTTGACAAGGTCGCTGCTACGTCACAAAACTTGTGACGTTGCAACGATATCGCTAGCGACATCGCTGTGTGTGAAGTACCCCTTAGGAATATGGATAGGGTTAGGATTAGGATAAATCTTAGATTTCAGACTAGGTTTAGGGCTAAGGTTGGGATTGGGACTCTGTTTACAGTTAGGATGAGGATTAGTGGTAGGATAGAGGTAGGTTTAGGACTTGGGTGGTAAAATAGTCTTCCTTCCTTCCTTCCTTCCCCCACACAGAGTAAGTAGAAACTGATACATATATTGTGCATTTACATAGTAAATGTGCCCATAATAAAACACATTAGTGTTTTCACACATTAAGATACCCCTTTTACAGCATAAAGATTAAGATGTCCATAAAGCTTCATCCAACACATGGTATGATACTCCCCCCATAGTCCCCCCAGCATAGTATGCCCTCACAAATCTATCTATCTATCTATCTATCTATCTATCTATCTATCTATCTATCTATCTATCTATCTATCTATCTATCTATCATCTATTCTTTCTATGTGTCTATCTTTTCATCCATCATCTTGAACAGCTGGAAAAATGATGAAATTTTAAAATCTTTAAAAAAATTAGCAGGCTGCAGCTGCCCCAGGAGTGGTGCCTCCATTAGATTCGGCACTTCTGGCACTTAGCCCCTACTCTGCCACTGCCATTGCCAAATGGAGCAACGGTATTTAGAGTTGATGCCAGCTGGACAATGTCAGCTAACATCAAGCCCACAGGTTAGTAAAGTCGAGTCATCAATCACATATCCAACATTTACAACCGAATCAGTAAGGACACAAATAACCACAAAAATACATTTCAGATCTGAAAATAAACTCCCCAATATATTCCAATTTCAGCATTTTCTTTTAAATATCTCCTAAGTCCACATACCGACAAAAAAAGAATGTAAAAAAATTAAACAACAAAACAAAAATCAAACTCAAATACATCATGAAGTAGTCCCAGTATATGGGGGACAATATGAATGACTGCATCTCCATATGCTGGAATAGGAGGCACTGCACAGCTCCTGGCAGAGTGACAAGACGTGACTTCACTGAGATGATCTCAGGTGACACAGCAGGTATCACCCGAGATAACCTGAGTGGCATCAGCGCTCATAATACTCATGATATTGTGCAAGATGTAGCATGAGACAGAGCGCGTGAGGAGCGGAGACGTCAGGGAGTGCAGCGCAGTTCAAACTCACGGTATAGCCTCTGTGTGACCCCTGAAGTCTGAATTGCAGTAATCTTTGTGACATTACTGCTTGTCACACTGTCATCAGTGTCGGTATGCCTGCTCTCACAGCATATAGGGGATGTTTTCTGTCAATGTGACCCTGCATATGCTTGTAAGGCAGTACAGGGAGAGCTGCAGTCATGGTGGAAGGGCTTCAGGATTCCTCTTGCCCCCTGGCTACTTCCAAAGAGACTTCTGGGACAGGGATGCAGAACTCCAGTCATGAAAGGCTGTAAAAAGTGCACATTTTCAGGATTTCCATGGCATTGCAAACATAGTAATTTAATCACCTGCACATTTTATGATTCCAACATCTTGTGCAATGCTAAGTAAATCCTGAAAACATGCCCCACTGTTTGTGACCCTTGAGGACTGGAATTGCCCAGCCCTGTTCTACAGGCATGTGTGTAGTGTCTTGCATTTCCATACTTGACACCTTCAGGCCGGAGGCTTTTGGCTTGTTCTCCAGCATCTGTAGGGATGTATCAAAGCACCTCTTACTGTGCACAAACAGTCCAGCACACAAGGAGTTAAATTTAAAAGCTTTAATGTTGCAGAGTATAAAAAATAATAACATGTCTGCATATGATGTCATTTTTCAGATTTATGTTACAGAAATAATTATCATTTTCACACAGGCACTTAGCTTAGACTAGTCATATAAAGTCTATAAGATATATATATATACAGTGATGTCTTCAGTGGGCAAAGACTTCATGAGGGGCACTGAACATCCACCCACATATCTCCCCTCTTTACCTATGCATGGCCATCCTCTGCCATAGTGGACACCTTGAAGACATGATGCATGCAATCGCACATAAACACAGGTAAGATATTATAAAAAGTATTTTGACCCCAATCTCACTGGGTTGAGACTCTGAAACTACAGAGTTTTTTTTTATAAAACAGGCCAGTAGGCCAAAAGGAGAAAAAAGGTCAACATAGACTCTAATAGGTATTGCTGTCCTTTCTTTCATTGTCCATAACGGTGTGGGGAGCAGTGCATAATCAGTTTGCATTTACATATGCTTGACTAGCGAGCATTACACTTAATTCTCAAGGGTTTACATCAAGATAACAGGAGAAGGTAGAGCAATAAACATTAGTGATCCTGAAAGGGCTGCTCAAGCCCTATTCTAGTAAACCATTAGTTTTGTACTAGAAAATGCCCTGACATATTTCCTTTAAAGATAATGATGCTAATGCATCAACGTTATTTTTCCACCAGAAAACAAGCATAAAATTTCATAAAAATTGTAACTTTAGTGCTATTTCCCCAGACCTCACCTCTCAAACAGCCAGATCAGAATCCCACACACTGCACTGATGAGGGGCAATCACCCTGAAATGCAGTGTCAGGAATTTAGGGTTCTGATATGGCACAAATTCTAAGTCATCTTAAAAGGCTTGTTAAAGAGTCAATTATGGGGGTGTGGTCTGGATGCTAATGGTGCCAGTTGCATAAGTCAGAAGCTCCCTAAGGCAATCCTGCTTACCGGCTATTAGCGGTGATTCCCGACCACAGAATCTCTCTTTGAAGTGCTGGGACACCGGCGGACCCGGATCATGCTGAGGGGCCCACCAAAGCGGCGCAGAGAGGCGCAGAAAATGATGGACTTCTTTACAGTGGAGCGGCACTCCGAGCCTTCACAGTACACAGTACTTGGGATTCTCAGCTACGTGAAAGGACTGCTGCGCAGCTATGGTAGGAGTTCAGAGGGCGGCTAGATGCGTTAACCACTTTGAAAACCTAAAGAAAATACACCTTAGATGGCACCTCTCACCGGCACAGCTGGCTAAATTTAAACCTGACGCTTCCCAGCTGTGTTGGAGACAGTGTGGGAGTAAGGGTACGCTTTCTCACATGTGGTGGACCTGTCCTAAAATAACTGGGTAATGGATGGTAGTTGAAAGTCTTCTTGGCTCGGTTACAGGGAGCCAACAAACCCTACAACCTCAGTTGGCCCTTTTAAACATTGGTATAGATCAGGTCCCCAGGGAACTGAGAGGGGTGGTCTCATACATACTTATAGCACCTAGGTTGTGTGTGGCGGTGGGGTGGAAATCCTGCTCTCCCCCAACTTAAGTGATGTGGTAGTTAAGGTCAATTCCTTTTTTCAACATGAATATTATTTAGCGTTGGACCTGAGAGCTGAAAGATTTGGGCAGGTCACCCCCTTTCCGCTCCTATTTCACAGAGGTGAGAGGGACCGCTCACATATACCGTTGTGCTCATATGTAAGACAGTTTGCATTTGTAGCGCTCCTTCCCTTCTCCTCCTCTATGCTTTATTCTCCCCCTCCTCCCACCCTCTCCACATATCCCCCCCCTCCTCCCATCCTTCCACCTATTCCCCCCTTATTTGATTTCATTGAAGTTAATGTTTAACATTTCAATAATAATTTAATGGGGGAAAAAAAAAGAATCAATTATGACTTTTAGGATTGCTACCTTTATTAGGTGACTTTAGAGTTTATCTACTTCTTTTCACTGAAGTGACAGATTGCATATTTTCCAGAGGGGAGTTGAAGCTATGAGTCTCCTCGGCCAGCAGGTAGAATGCTCTCCACATGGAGAATAGCTATTCCCCCAGACCATTTCTTAAAAAGACACATTTTTTGTGCAATGCTTTGTTGCGCCAAAGGTTTGTGACTTTTGTCATTTTCAGTGCAGTTTTATGAGGCACCACAAAAGTGGGCAGCTCATGGGCATGGGTATGTCTTTTTATCATAGTCATTAAAAGTGCTGCCAAATATGTTACTGCAGTCCCCTACTGGAGTAGTATTAATGGCGGAACTCAAATAGGTCTATAACACATAACAGAAAAGATGCTCTGAATTCATTAAAAGGAACCGGTCATGTAGTAAAAAGCTATGATGTAAATCTGAAGATTAATAGTGTAAGGAACCTGCCCAGAACCTGCACATTAAACTACACTGTAGGAGGATATGACCAGTAATCCCCTTTGCAGCATTCTGGTGTCAGTCATGGCGTCAAAAGGAGCGTGGGTTCAGTCAACACTCTGTGTATGTAGAGTGGGCATCTGTAACCATGCCTCCTGACTGACAGCCACTCAGCATTAAAGGAAGCTCTCAGTCAGTGCTGGGGGGGCACTCTCCATACATAGATTAGTGACTGAACCCACACTGGTGCCACCCCCATGACTGAAATCAGAATTTTGCCGGGAGGATTAAAGTTAATTTCTTCCTGGCAGCCTGGTTTAATGTCCAGGCACTGGGCAGGATCAGAATGCTATTAACCGGCAGATTAACTTCATATCTGCACCCCATATCTGCAGTTTAAGAGGAACCAACCACCAGGATTCAATCACCTGTAAATCAGGACAGCAGGTGATTGATGTGCGGAGCATGACATCACTATTTTTTTTCTTTTCATCTTCCCCTGTGGGCTTGTCTGTCTGCTGTAAGCCCAACCCTACCCCTCCACAGATGAATTTGGATGAGAGGGAGAGGGGGTTTGCTTTTCAGCAGAAAGACAAGCCCACAGGGGAGGAATAAAAAACCTAAATAGTGATGTCATGCTGCACACGTCAATCACCTGATTTACAGGGGTAAATGATGGTGGTTGGTTCCCTTTAATAGCCTTTTTGCAGGTTGTTGGTGCCTTTTAATCACTTTAGTGGAACATACTCCAGTTAGCCTCATGGGGCCCAAACTCTTTGAGAAAGTAATTTAAACTTTCAATAATACAAAGAATAAACTTTACTTAAAACCTTTAACACACTTACATTTTCTAATTATTAAATATGTTTATGACTTATTATACATCCTACTGTCATCCCACTTCGTGATATAAAAGTGTAATATTATCTACTGAATTTTCGCGCATTCTTGGCCATTCTGGTAAATGTGTTTTTATTTCAGATTCTATTCCCTGAAATGCTAATTCCTGTAAACAATTATTTTACACACCTGTTTCTACTATTCATATTGAAATCACTTGGCTTATCCAGGCACAAAACAATGAATGTTGCAGAATGCCTGAGGCCGGTCGCATGGGACAGACTGCGGAGACCGTCCTGCTGCTATTTATCAATCACTGGATGAGTGTTACCGGATAAGGCTAAAATATAACAATTTACAAACATAAAACATTGAACAAGTCAAATGTGCAACAAAGAGTTATATCTATAAAATGACTTAACATGTATCACTGCTATGAAAAATGATGTTAAATTAGCTTTTAGGAAATCTTAAAATGATTATTGTAAGGATTCCGGCTTTTCCAGATTACCTTTTGTGTCTCCTCACCCTTATTCAAGATGGTCAATCATCAGGACGAAGTACCTTAGATCCGCGCTGCTGCAGGAGAGATGTAAGAAGACACCAGAAACACCGGGATGTCTGGTTAACAGTGATGAACGTCTTTATTTTCCTACGCGTTTCGGAGCTGCCTGCCGGGCTCCTTCCTCAGGAAGGAGCCCGGCAGGCAGCTCCGAAACGCGTAGGAAAATAAAGACGTTCATCACTGTTAACCAGACATCCCGGTGTTTCTGGTGTCTTCTTACATCTCTCCTGCAGCAGCGCGGATCTAAGGTACTTCGTCCTGATGATTGATTGTTCACCACAGTAACTGTGGAAGTGCGATCCCTGCGGCAGCTGCATTTCTGAGCGATCAAGCTGGTTGTGTGTGACACAACCTTACCAGGTGAGCGATTTTGATTTGGATCTTCTTTTTCAATCCTTAAAAAGATAAGACCCTATTGCGCATTCTCAACCCTTATAGATTTATTCAAGATGGTGTCTGCTACCTCGTCCTGTCCATGTGTTCCTGCTTTCCTGATTATAAAGGCTCTATCTTTCTGGCTTTTCTTGAGTATTTTGCTTCTGCTCTTGCTCCTTTTTGCATCATCTGAGTTTGCTCTACTCTGGGTCAGCTGTGCTTCATTTGAATTCTTCTCTACTTCCCGCTATTCCACGTCGGCTCTTCATACCTTCCACCGTAATTACCCACTCTGCAGAGTTTAACCTGCAATCCGGTACACTTCAGCAACTAACTCTGCCTCGCAAGGGATCATTTCTGTTGTCAATTTCATACAGTCTACTCAGATACATGTAAGCTAGCTATTACGATTTGTGTGTTGAATATCAGTGCAGTGTGGTTTCTAGGCCCGTTCAGGACTGGTATTTCTAGCCTAACTGTACTGCACTAAGTCCAAGACTATGTGTGAACTGTGTTCTAAAGCTATGCCTCCATTATTGGTCTTACATTGTGTGAACTGTGATCTTCAGGACCATAATCTGCTGTTGACCACATGGAGTTTTTATCATTTCCAATAAGATTTTATATGTTTTGGCTCTGCTCTTTGTTAGCCTGCAAATATAGACTTTAACTTAAAGACCTTGTCTCTGTTGTGTCTTGCCCTATACCATCAGATTCCAAAAGATATCCACTTGTCTCCCTGCTACTTTCCTGTCTCCCCCCTCTGCCAAGCCCTTCACTGGCTCCCCACTTCTCAGAGATCCCGGTTTAAAACCATAACATACAAAGCCATCCAAAACCTGTCCCCTCCGCATATCTCTGACATGGTCTCCCGATACCTACCCTCACGCAACCTGCGATCCTCCCAAGAGCTCTTTCTCTACTCCCCTCTCATCTACTCCTCTCACAACCGCATACAGGATTTCTCCTGTGCAACTGCCATACTCTGGAACTCTCTCCCCAACACATAAGACACTCTTCTACCCTGGGAGCCTTCAAAAGAAACCTGAAAACCTGAAGACCCACCTCTTCCTTCAAGCCTGCAACTTGCAATAAGACCCAGTTCTCCGCAGCATCTCATGATTGGCACTACCCCCTCCTACTGTATCCCCACCCATTCCTCATAGACTGTGAGCCCTCGCGGACAGGGTTCTCTCCCCTCCTGTATCTGTACAACTTGATTGTCCATATATATTATTATTATTATTATTATTTATATAGCGCCATTATATTCCATGGCGCTTTACATGCTAAAAGGGGCAGACTAGGGCAAGTAACATAGTAACAATACAAGTAACGATAAATGTGGACAATTCGGTCGTACAGATACAAGAAGGGAGAAATCCTGTCCGCGAGGGCTCACAGTCTACGAGGGGCGGGTGGGGATACAGTGGGAGGGGGAAGTTCCAGTCGTCTTATTGCAGGTGGTAGGCTTGGCGGAACAGGTGGGTCTTCAGGCTTCTTTTGAAGGTTCCCAGGGTAGGAGAATGTCTGATGTGTTGGGGCGGTGAGTTCCAGAGTCTGGGTGAAACACTGGAGAAATTCTGTATGCGGTTGTGCGAAGAGGAAATGAGGGGGGAGTAGAGGAGGAGCTCTTGGGAGGATCGCAGGTTGCGTGAGGGTAGGTATCGGGAGACCATGTCAGAGATGTATGGAGGGGACAGGTTGTGAATGGCTTTGTATGTCATGGTTAATGTTTTAACCGGGATCTCTGGTAAGTATATTGCACTTGTCCTCGTCTGCCCTTTCCATATGTAAAGCGCCATGGAATCTAATGGCGCTATATAAATAAATAATAATAGTGTTATATGACAATTATCTATCCTAAATACATATACGACATTGGTTGGGGTCTGATTGCACCTCCAAAAATAGTAGGGCAATGATGTCCAAATAAAACATCTTATTAATTGTTAACCAAGCACAGACATTTAATAGTGTCTGTGCTTAGAATATTGCTCACTTTATTAGAATGAAACTTGTGAACTGCAATAGCAGAGACAGAGTATGAAAAAGCATGAAGCAGTGCATACTAGTGCTTCTCAATGAATTAGAGTATCAAAAGGTAAAACACATCTATTATATAGAGTCATTACACACAGAGTGATCTATTTCATGTGTTTATTTATGTTAATGTTGGTGATTATGGCTTACAGCCAATGAAAACCCAAAGGTCATTATCTCAGAAAATTAAAATTGGGAGAATGAAGTTCAATGAATGAAAATAAATATTTCCAGCTCTTCCACGTGAAGGATTTTTTTATTGAAAGTTTTTTAGTGCAAACAAACTAAAAAGTGCATGATTTCCGTGACAACGTCAACGCGTTTTGGATGGAAACATCCTTATTCATGACCAGGATGGACTGAAGGGGATAATAATAATAATAAGAAGAATCTTTATTTGTACACTGTGTGCAGAACTATTAGGCAAATGAGTATGTTGATCACATTATCCTTTTTATCCATGTTGTCCTACTAAGTAAATCAGGTGATGTGCATCTCTGTAATGAGGAGGGGTGTGGTGTAAGGACATCAACACCCTATATAAGGTGTGCTTAATTATTAGGCAAATGCCTTTCCTTTGGTAAAATGGGTCAGAAGAGTGATGTGAAGGGCTGTGAAAAGTCCAGAATTGTGAGATGTGTTGCAGAGGGATGCAGCAGTCTGGAAATTGCCAAACTTTTGAAGCGTGATCACCGAACAATCAAGCATTTCATGGCAAATAGCGAACAGGGTCGCAAGAAGCGTGATGGGCAAAAAAGGCGCAAAATAACTGCCCATGAATTGAGGAAAATCAAGCGTGAAGCTGCCAAGATGCCATTTGCCACCAGTTTTGCCATATGTCAGAGCTGCAATGTTACTGGAGTATCAAAAAGCACAAGGTGTGTGCCATACTCAGGGACATGGCCAAGGTAAGGAAGGCTGAAAAATGACCACCTCTGAACAAGAAACATAAGATAAAACGTCAAGACTGGGCCAAGAAATATCTTCAGACTGATTTTTCAAAGGTTTTATGGACTGATGAAATGAGAGTGACTCTTGATGGGCCAGATAGATGGGCCAGAGGCTGGATCAGTAAAGAGCAGAGAGCTCCTCTCCGACTCAGACGCCAGCAAGGTGGAGGTGGGTACAGGTATGGGCTGGGATCATCAAAGATGAACTTGTGGGAGCTTTTCGGGTTGAGGATGGAGTGAAGCTCAACTCCCGGACCTACTGCCAGTTTCTGGAAGACAACTTCTTCAAGCCGTGGTACAGAAAGAAGTCAGTATCGTTCAAGAAAAACATGATTTTCATGCAGGACAATGCTCCATCACATGCGTCCAACTACTCCACAGCGTGGCTGGCCAGTAAGGGTCTAAAATAAGAAAAAATAATGACATGGCCCCCCTTGTTCACCTGATCTGAACCCCATAGAGAACCTGTGGTCCTCCTGAAATGTGAGATCTACAGGGAGGGAAAACAGTACACCTCTGAGAACAGTGTCTGGGAGGCTGTGGCGGCTGCTGCACGCAATGTGAATCGTAAACAGATCAAGCAACTGACAGAATCTATGGATGGAGGCTGCTGAGTGTCATCATAAAGAAAGGGGGCTATATTGATCACTCATTTTTGGGGGTTTTGTTTTTGCATGTCAGAAATGTTTATTTCTAAATTTTGTGCAGTTATATTAATTGTGTCCGATGCCTGGCGGTGTCTACCTTCCTGTGGCCGCGTATAAATGTACCATTAGGGAGCATGATAGGCCGCCTTAAAAAGATGGTTTTTTTTAGGGAGCGCCTGAAGCTATGTAAGTTGTGGATAGTCCTGATTTCTTGGGGTACAGCATTCCAGAGGATTGGTGCAGCTTGATAGAAGCCTTGGAGCCGGGAGTGTGAGGTTCGGCTTAATGCAGATGTTAGTCGAAGGTCATTTGTAGAACATAGAGAACGGGTGGGGTGATAGACAGAGATGAGGGAGGAGATGTAGGGAGGTGCTGCACTGTGAATAGCTTTGTGGGTGAGAACAAGCAGTTTGAATTTGATCCTGTAGTGTACGGGCAGCCAGTGCAATGACTGGCACAGAGCGGAAGCATCCGAGGAATGATTAACCAGATAGGTGATCCTAGCTGCTGCATTAAGGATGGACTGGAGGGGGGAAAGTCTAGTGAGGGGGAGGCCAATTAATATAGAATTTCAGTAATCAAGGTGGAAATGAATCAGGGCCACAGTGAGTGTTTTTGTTGTTTCCATGGTGAGAGAGGGGCGGACTCTAGAGTTGTACTTCAGGCGCACGCGACAAGAGCGGGCGAGAGAATGTTTATAAGAGGTGAAGGAGGAGAACGGTGTCAAACATAACACCCAGACAAAGAGCCTGCTGCCTAGGTGAGGGAATGAGGATGAAGGGTTAAATACTGTGCTGCCGTATTCCACGAGACATTAAAGGGATCCTGTCACCTCCAAAACGCCTCCTAAGCTACCAAAACATGTCCCTACAGCATCCTATCACTAATCTCACACTCTTTTTGTCTCCTAAAAGCGTCCTGTGAAAGTGCATAAAACGTTTTAATACTCACTCATTAGTGATTATAATTAGCAGGGGCTATATTCTTTAGCCCTTAGGGCGTGTTGTTTTGCAGCCTGAATGATCCAGCCCTCTCTGTGCAGCTTCTGCTGTGATGTGGAGCTGAAGACAGGACTAATGATTTGCATTCTATGAGTGACAGAGAGGGGGGAGGGCAAAGCCTCCACAAGCAAAGCACACAGACAGAGAGAGGGTGGATCATTCAGGCTGTAAAGCAACACGCCCTAAGGGCTAAAGAATATAGCCCCTGCTAATTATAATCCCTAATGAGTAAGTATTAAAACGTTTTTCTCCACTTTCACAGGATGCTTTTAGGAGACAAAAGGAGTGTGAGATTAGCGATAGGATGGTGCAGGGACATGTTTTGGTAGCTTAGGAGGCGTTCTGGAGGTGACAGGATCCCTTTAAAGGGTGAATATACGTAATATTAATTTATTAGTCAACATGTTAGAGGGCTCCTGATATGCCCTAAAACATGGCAATATTACATTGATTTTTGATGATATTCTAATTCAATGAGATGCACTAGTAGTTATAACGAAGCAAGACAATATGGCCACTTCAATCAGCTAATCTGAAAGTTGCAAGATGAGTACAGGATATACTGTATTATTTAACTTGGAGGAAGAAGTGGATTCAAAAGGGTTTGTCCTAGTAGTGGAAAGCCCCTTTAATGATGATAAGATGCATGGTACTCCACATTGACATAAAGAACTCTTTTTTTTCTGGTTGGAGCCCAAAGAATTCTCCGTCAAAGGTGAATGTTGAAGTCTTATTACCTAAGGACTGGATGAAAGCTAATTTTTTAACCTGGAAAACACAAACAGAATTTGTGTCTACAGAAATTATCAACCTGCAAGTACTCTTTTTATTCTTTGTTTTGAACAGATTTGTACATCGAGTCCAAATCCATATTTTCTTTTTCTTCTTTTCTCCTACTGTCGAGCTCACTAGGGGACCATTCAGCCCGGCGTAAAGCACGGCTGATGAGGAAAACAATTTATATTTCTTCTTCGTCTCTTCATGGCGTTTTGACCACATCTCGGAGGCTTAAATTGGTTCATCTAAAGGTCAGGTAAAGATATCTGTATCAAATTTAAAGTATCACTATTTCCCAACCATGGTGTAAATCAAGGGGTCAACTTGGGAAAAAGTAGGCAGCGGGGGGTGCGGCAAGTCCGGCAAGTCCAGGCAATAAGATATGTTGTTTTATAAAGTGTTGTAGCTCCTGGTAGGATCTGGAACAGAAACAGCTGTAATTATATCCCAAGTCACATAAAAAGTATAGAAAATTATATAGATCATGTATAAATAGGATCTCTATATATAAGAAATTAATATTTACAAGATATCTATTGCCATATGTCATCTGAAATATATATAGTACAACATGTGCCAAGAGCAAGGAATACATGTATTGAAAGAAAACCATAGAGAAAGGTATATTTTAACTCTTTCTACATTGTACTTGCAAAAAAGTTACAGTTAGTAGGTTGTTCACACAAGACCAGGGGCGTAACTACAACAGGTGCAGGGGTTGCGATCGCACCCGGGCCCTGCAACAAAGGGGGTCCCAAAAGTCCCATTGGCTTATAGAAAAAGACTAATACTATTAAAGATATGCAATAATTGGGGGCCCCATTGGAGCTTCCGCACCGGGGCCCAAGAGCTTCAAGTTACGCCACTGCACAAGACCACCTTTGGCTATGTTCACACATTATGTTTTTGTTGCTTTTTACTGAAGCCAATACCTGCTCTCCTTGCAGTAAAGAAGTTTCTTCTACAAATCAAAGGACAAAGGAGCCCAAGCTTCTCCAAAACTAGTCGGTTCTCCGCCCCCCAGGTGACGTCGCTGCCAAGTCACGCTTCCAGTGCCGCGCCTATAGACTGGGAATGCTGATCGACTGAGGTGTTCCGGACATGATGCTGCACGTGGAGTGGGCACCTGCATCCCGATTGCAGGAGGATAGACCCTCCCCCTCAACCTGCAGGATCACTACCTTATCTTGAATCCTCATCCATCCGTGGTATGCAGCATCTCTGATGATTACAGCACTGGTACATGGGTAGGAGACCTGTAATGGTCTACTTTTCGACTAATGGATGTGCATATAGGAAATATAGTGTGGGCATGGAAGTACCTTTTGGTAATTTTGAGCTTTTAGCCACCCTAATAACATATGTTGTAATCTGAGATAGATCTTGTACAGGCACACTTGGCACAACTATATGAGTATCTGAAAATATATATCTATTACCAAGGTACCTGAGCAGTGAGACTTCAGAAAGGGTTTCTAACTAAGTATATGTTTAAGAAAAAATATTTTATTGTATACTGTGGGGTTTTGTGTAGACTCAAGTCAAAGCCCAACACACTTGTGGATCAGGTGTAATATTGCGCCATAGACATTTGTCTACAGTGCATGTGTAGTAAAGTTAGATTTAGGTTGGTTTCACACTACCATTTTTCGGTATCCATATGAATCCAGCTGAAACTGAATGCACCAGGATCTGTTTTCAGCCCCTTTGAAAGTCAGTGGGACTGCAGGAACTTGCAGGTGAATTCATTTCAGTACGGTTCCCCCTGTTTTGTTGCGATTTCAGTATCTGTTTCAAAAACGTGAACACCCAGATCTGGGGCATTATGGGTTCAATTAGAATGTGGCTTTATAGAACCCAGATATGGCAGAATCCATATCCCACCTGATCCGGGATTTTGGACTGAGCATGCCCAGAGCCCAGTTTTAAATGACACACCCACTAGGGACATGTCATTTACAACCCGATCAAGCTAAAAAAGGTAATCAACTTGATACATCAGGATGCTCATGCAGCAGTATTATCCCTGATCCATGAGACAGATCAATGGTCACTTTCACATCCATGCGGCGATGTGTTTAGCAGCATTGTGCTAGCGCAGGTGCTATCACAGCTCAGCGCAGCCAAGCACATCGGCGCACAGATAAAGTGCATTGCGCTCACGCCGCCATTACCTGCTATGGGCGAGCGCAGGAGACCACATCCCGGAAGCGCAAGTGTGACATGTCCTGTATCACAGCGCATGCTCTACTCCAGATGCACCAGAAACATCGCATGATGCGTTTCAGGTGCATCAGGACTAGCACATGCGCTGTGACACAGCCGCTGTCACACTTGTGCTTCGGGGATCCGTCCGCCTGCGCTCGCCCATAGCAGGTAATTGCGGCGTCAGTGCAATGCACTTCATCTGTGTGCTGATGCGATTGGCTGCATTTGCACCGCACTACCATCTGAGCTAGCGCAGTGCTGCCAAACACACAGGTGTGCTGATGTGAAAGGGGCCAATGATACTACTTGAGCAGGCGAATCCAGTTGCCTCATGTTTTACAATTGCAGGGGAATCCAGTGGGTATGCAGATTTTACCCGCATTTCCCAAGATTTAAAAAAATCAGTAGTTTGAATCCCACCTTATTTACCAAAACCACAGCAAAAATGTAGCAAAATACAGTATAAAAGAATGATTGCATTTTGTAGCATTGTTTTAGCATTTCCTCGTTTCTTTCCATGGTAAAAAAAATGCTACAAAAACGCTGTAAGGATTGACATGCCGCAGTTAAAAAAATCCAGACGTTTTCCAATTCAATCAGCAAGAATAAAAGCAATCTTTGGCATGAGAGTTATGAAATTGCATGTCTTTTTTAGGTTGTGTAAAAAGCAGCTTTTCATTTGCATAAAAAAGAAGCAAAAAAAACCACTGCAAAAATCCAACATGTGAACGATACCATAATATTACACGGTACAGAAGCTGTACCCACATCATCTTTTGTAATTAACTATAGAGAATAATAATAATCCATCTCAAGCACCCCAACCAATAACCTGTTCTCTTTCTTTGCAGGGGGCTGGAGTTTGCACAGCGCAGTGTCAGGCAGCTGCACAGGGTATAGTTTATTGCCTCTTCTGTGTCTGAAACCTTTGTATTAGGGATGAGCGAATCCTAAATTACTCGGAATCGCTAGACTCTAACCCAATTTTAAACCAAAACAAATGAGTAAGATTAAGAGAGGTGACCAAACTTTTTCATATGACTGTATGTATGTATGTATGTATAAGTGTGTATATGTGGCAAGCCCCACCCACTCCAGATAGACCCGCCCAGTCCATACAGCCCCACTCCACACAGCCCCACCCACTCTGCACAGCCCCACTACACAGCCACTCCCCTCCATATAGCCACACCCACTACACACTAGCCCCTTGGACTATGTGGAGGGGTGGAGGTATGAAGAGGTGGGGCCTGTATGAGGACTCCTGGTTCTGCGTCATCTCCTGGGTCCTCTGTGTTCTTTCCTCAGTCTTGCTAGCTTGGTTGTTTCTTTTCTTCCACAGACCAGCAGACAAATGATGAATGATGGCCTTGATGAATGTGCCATTTTCAGGGGTGGCTGCAGGCTGCGGTTTTCAGAGTGGGGCAAGTCTCTCGATCTCGAGCATCAGGGGGTTCACCCATCACTAGCGTCAACATATCGAAGTGGAGGGCAATGTATAGACAAATAAGGCTGGCATCACACCACGGCAAGGTCCGGTCCGGGGCTGTCCGGCATGAATCGGACTGCCCCGGACCGGATAAGCACACAGAACCGGAGAGCCAAATGTGCCCTCCGGTCCTGTGTGCAGCGGGATGGCTGTAATTGCAGCGGCAGCTCCTGATTTTTCAAGATCCTGAAACAACAGTAGCGTGCAGCCGCCGGTATCCGGTTCTCGGATTCACCCGGACTAAGGGAGAATCCGGGACAATCCGGGCAAATCCGGGATCCGGCTTTTTGGGGTGATTTTTCTCTCCAGACAGAAAAACGTTGCAAGCTACATTTTTGTGTCCGGTGAGGATAATCCGAATTCTCCTGGATTCCACCGCAGAGATGAAACCAGATGGCAGAGAGCTGCCAGTCGGCTCCATCCGGTCCCATAGGCTACTTTGGGGCCAAAAACCAGTCCAGGGCTGTCTGGTTTACACCGGACAGCCCGGACTGGACCTTGCCGTGGTGTGAAGCCAGCCTAAGAATATACAGAGTAAGGTTATCTTCACTTGTTCAGTTTTTGGTCAGTTTTTCACATCAGTCTTTGTAGCCAAAACATGGAGTGGATGAAAAATATAAAAGTGGTGACATCTTTTCATTAGGCCACGTTCCCACATTGAGTATAAGGCCAGTATTTTACATCCGTATTTACAAGCCAAATCTAGGAGTGGAGAAATCAGAGGAAAGGTATAATAGAAACACGTCACCACTTCCCATAAACCAGGCTTTGGCATATTGATTTTATGTAATATATCATATATACTTCGGGTGGCAAGAAAAGTGTAACCTTAAATTTAGGGTGCAGAGGTGACAGTTTTTACACATCAACAAACAATGGTAGTTCTGTATTTGACAGGATTTAAATAATAGCTCAATGGACGCTGTTAATATTTGGGACTTTTTGGCATAAGCCAAGATGAATGTGACCCTAAAAATTGCAGGGTGCAGAAGGACCAGAGCTTTTTAAAGGACACCAAAAAAGGTAACTATTGTATTAACCCGTTAAGGACCGAGTCACTTTGCAGCTTAATGATCAGACCGTTTTTTGCAATTCTGACCAGTGTCCCTTTATGAGGTACCGTGATACCTCTGGAACGCTTCAACGGATCCTAGCGATTCTGAGATTTTTTTTGTGACATATTGGGCTTCATGTCAGTGGTAAATTTAGGTCGATAATTTTTGCGATTATTTGTGAAAAAATCAAAAATTTGGCAAAAAGTTTGAAAATTTTGCAATTTTCACATTTTGAATTTTTATTTTGTTAAACCAGAGAGTTATGTGGCACAAAATAGTTAATAAATAACATTTCCCTCATGTCTAATTTACATCAGCACAATTTTGGCAAAAAAACAATTTTTGGGGTAGGAAGTAGTGATGGGCGAATCCTAAATTACTCGGAATCGCTTGACTCTAGCGAGTCCGAGCACAGGACTCGCTACTCGTTGCGAGTCTAGCGAGTCCAATGTTAATGAATGGGGAAGCGAGTAATAGCGAGTAGTGTGAGATTTACAAATCGCAGATGTGTCTCGGAAGCTTCAGCCTGAAGCAATCCTAGTTTTGCCATTGATTTGCATTGGACTCGTTTACTTTGCAACTGTAATCGCTGGTAAACTCGCACAGATAAGAGTCCTGTCTGCTCTGTGTGCTGGCTGCCACAGCTCCAGGGTCCTAGAGCCTGCCTGCTGCCTGATGTAGCAGTGCTGAGATTGTTCTCAGTCTGCTCATTCCCTGTGCATAGACATCTATATCTATGCACAGGGATGAGCAGAGAGGACATCGCGTTTTGGACTGCGTCGGACGGAAGAGGATTTTTTTAATTAAAGATGGAGTCCCTAATGGCTTTTTTTTTTATTTCTAATAAAAATTTTCTCTGTGTTGTGTTTTTTTTAAAACAATTTAATAGAAATTCATGGCGGTCATGTCTAATATTGGTGTGACCGCCATAAATTTCGGGCTTAGGGCCAGCTGATAATACAAAGCTGGCCCTAACCTCTTTATTACCCAGCGTGCCACCGCCACCAGGGCCGCTGGAAGAGAGGGGTTCAGCGCCAGAGGATGGCGCTTCAATTAACGCGCCATCTTCTGGGGCGGCTGCGGGCTGCATTTTGCAGCGGGGGGTGCCCAGAAAGCTTAGGCATCCCTGCGCTGCGGATTCCAGCCCCCAGCTGCTTAGTTGTACCTGGCTAGACATAGAAATTGCGCGGAGCCCCACGCATTTTTTTTAAATTATTTTCATGAAATTCTGAGATTCTGACTCTGAGACTCTGACTCTGAGACTCTGACTCTGACTCTGAGACTCTGACTCTGAGACTCTGACTCTGAGACTCTGATTCTGACTCTGAGACTCTGACTCTGAGACTCTGACTCTGACTCTGACTCTGAGACTCTGACTCTGAGACTCCTACTCTGACTCTGACTCTGAGACTCTGACTCTGAGACTCTGACTCTGAGACTCTGACTCTGACTCTGAGACTCTGACTCTGAGACTCTGACTCTGAGACTCTGAGACTCTGACTCTGAGACTCTGACTCTGAGACTCTGACTCTGACTCTGACTCTGAGACTCTGACTCTGAGACTCTGACTCTGACTCTGAGATTCTGACTCTGAGACTCTGACTCTGAGACTCTGACTCTGAGACTCTGACTCTGAGACTCTGACTCTGAGATTCTGACTCTGAGACTCTGACTCTGAGACTCTGACTCTGACTCTGAGACTCTGACTCTGACTCTGAGACTCTGACTCTGAGACTCTGACTCTGACTCTGAGACTCTGATTCTGAGACTCTGACTTTGAGATTCTGACTCTGAGATTCTGACTCTGACTCTGAGACTCTGACTCTGACTCTGAGACTCTGACTCTGAGACTCTGACTCTGACTCTGAGACTCTGACTCTGAGATTCTGACTCTGAGACTCTGACTCTGAGACTCTGACTCTGACTCTGAGACTCTGACTCTGAGACTCAGACTCTGAGACTCAGACTCTGAGACTCAGACTCTGACTCTGACTCTGAGACTCTGACTCTGAGACTCTGAGACTCTGACTCTGAGACTCTGACTCTGAGTCAGACTCTGACTCTGACTCTGAGACTCTGACTCTGAGACTCTTGACTCTGAAATTCATGAAATAATTAAAAAAAAATGCGTGGGGCTCCGCGCAATTTCTATGTCTAGCCAGGTACAACTAAGCAGCTGGGGGCTGGAATCCGCAGCGCAGGGATGCCGAAGCTTTCTGGGCACCCCCCGCTGCAAATTTCAGCCCGCAGCCGCCCCAGAAGATGGCGCGTTCATTGAAGCGCCATCCTCTGGCACTAAACCCCGCTCTTCCGGCGGCCCTGGTGGCACGCTGGGTAATAAAGGGGTTAATACCAGCTTTGTTATACAAGCTGGTATTAAGCCCGAGATTCTTAATGTCAGGCCACATTTGACCCGGCCACTGAGAATCTCCAATAAAGGGTTAAAAAAACACAACACAGAGAAAATGTTTTATTTGAAATAAAAAAAAAAGCCATTAGGGACTCCATCTTTAATTAAAAAAATCCTCTTCCGTCCGACGTAGTCCAAAACGCGATGTCCTCTCTGCTACATCCCCTGTGCATAGATATAGATGTCTATGCACAGGGAATGAGCAGACTGAGAACAATCTCAGCTCTGCTACATCATGTCTGTGAGCAGGCGGGCTTTAGGACCCTGGAGCTGCACAGAGAAGACAGCTGGACTCGGCTCGCAAAGAAACAGCAGTTACTTTGCGAGTTTCCCTGCTATCACTGGCACAGTAGCCGAGTCTAATGCAACACAATGGCAATCCTAGTTTTGTCAGCGTTTGCCATTGATTTGCATTGGACTCGTGCGAGTAAACGCTGGGAAACTCGCAGAGTACCGAGTCCTGCGAGTCCCTTACTACTCGCCGAGTAACGAGTCCTAGCGAGTAGATTCGCCCATCCCTAGTAGGAAGTTATAAGGGTTCAAAGTTCATAATCAATTTTTCATTTTTCCAGCAAAATTTACAAAACCATTTTTTTAGTGACCACATCCCATTTGAAGTCCCTTTGAGGGGTGTACAGGACAGAAAACACCCAAAAGTGACACCATTCCAAAAACTGCACCCCTCAAGCTACTCAAAACTACATTCAAGGAGATTATTAACCCTTCAGGTGCTTCACAGGAACTAAAGCAACACGGAAGGAAAAAATGGTCATTTTAATTTTTTGCAACAAAAATATTCATTTTTCAATATTTCATTTTCACATGAGCAACAGGATAAAATGGATCCTACAATTTGTTGGGCAATTTCTCCTGAGTACATCGATATCTCATATGTGGTCATAAACCACTGTTTGGGCGCACGGCAGGGCTCCAAAGGGAAGGAGCGCAATTTGAATTTTGGAGCTAATTTTCCATTCAAAAAGTGAAATGGCGCTCCTTCCCCTCTGAGCCCTGCCGTGCGCCCAAACAGTGGTTTATGACTACATATGAGGTATCTGTGTACTCAGGAGAAATTGTCCAACAAACTTTAGGATGCATTTTATCCTGTTGCTCATGTGAAAATGGAAAAATTGAGGCCAAAAGAAATTTTTTGTGAAAAAAAAAAGTATTTTTTCATTTTTACAGATCAATTTGTGAAGTACCTGAGGGTTCAAAGAGCTCACTATGCATCTAGATAAATTCCTTGGGGGATCTAGTTTCCAAAATTGGGTCACTTGTGGGGGAGCTCCAAAGGCATACAGGGGCTCTCCATACGCAACATGGTGTCCTCTAACAATTGAATGGAAAATTAACTCCAAAATTTGTTGGGCAATTTCTCCTGAGTATATCTCAGGTTACCAGATATCGCCATGGCAACCTCCAGTTACCAGATGTCACCATGGCAACCTAAGGTTACCATGGTGATATCTTTTAACCTGAGGTTGTCATCGCGGGGAGAGGTGAGTGACCCTGTACTCCCTCTCCCCAGAACCTAAGGGGGCGACACAGAGCCATGGACAGCGAACATATAGTGATCGCTGTCCCTGGCTGTCAGATTGCTCCTCTGAGCCTCATCTTCTCTATGTAGGGGATGAGTCTAAGATGAGCAGGGCTGAGCCGGCAGGCGGCGGCCAGCAGCCAGGATGGAGGAGGAGAGCGTCATCGCAGAAGACCGGAGGAGGAGAACGGCACCGCAGAAGACCGGAGGCGGAGAGCGGCACTGCGAAGACCGTAGGAGGTGAGCGGGACACAGGATGAAGGAGACCGGTGAGTGGAAACAGGAGAGAGGGGAGGAGGAAGCGGGGAGAGGAAGGAGGGGAGCAGAGACAGGAGAGAGGGGAGGAGGAAGCGGGGAGAGGAAGGAGGGGGGCAGAGACAGGAGAGAGGGGAGGAGGAAGCGGGGAGAGGAGGGAGGGAAACGGAGGCAGGAGATCGGGGAGCAGAGGCAGGAGACTGTGGAGCAGAGGCAGGAGACCGGGGAGCAGAGGCAGGAGACCGGGGAGCAGAGGCAGGAGACCAGGGAGCAGAGGCAGGAGATCGGGGAGCAGAGGCAGGAGACGGGACCGTCACATGAGTGGAGGGGCACAGCCAGGGAATGCGTGCAGGAGTCGGGCACAGTTGACAGCCCGGCTCCTGCAGTGATCACGCATAAAAATGCCCATATTCAGCACTTTCCTGCGTGATCATGATGTGATCGGTCAGTCAGATTGACTGACCGATCACATTGGTCTGAGTGTGGGACCACTAAAAAGGGTTCCCACACCTCTGCCCCTGACCCTTAGCTGTCACTGACAGCTATCAGAATTGAACTGTCACTGTTTGTTTACAAACAGTGACAGTTCAAAGCCATAACGAGTTTAGCCATCATGATGCGGGAACTGACATCTTTTCATGACGGCTAAACTCGTCATTGGTCGTAATGGGGTTAAAAAGGATTTAACCCCTTCATCCCCGGACGATTTTCAGTTTTTAATTTTTTCCTCCCATTCTTCCAAGAGCCATAAATCTTTCATACCTCTGTCAATATAGACATACGAGTAGGGATGAGCGAGTATACACGTAACTATTCGGTCCTCGTCGAATAATACAGTATTCAGGCTACTCGCTACTCCATGAGTTTCCTTGTGACTACTTGTTAGGAGCAGCGAGTAGTATATTCACTTTTACAGTGTATTTACATACACTGCAAAAGTGAAATAAGCAGTGGCGTAACTTCAGGCCCGGGGGCCCCGATGCGAAGGCTCCAACGGGGCCCCCAATTAGTGCAAATCTTTAATAGTATTATTTTTTTTCTATGGGCCAATGGACTTTTGGGGCCCCCTAGGCTGCAGGGCCCGGGTGCGATCGCAACCCCTGCACCTGTGGTAGTTACGCCCCTGGAAATA
>JARQOC010000003.1:38168262-38223035 GCA_033576535.1 Allobates femoralis
GTGTTCGGTAGTTCTCACCTTGATATGGTGCAGTTCCCCCATTCGAATCTAGAGGAGATCTAGAGGAATGCAGAAGGGTCTGCTAGGGGTCAATTCAGGAACCCTCTGTCCACACTCCATACACTTACAAGAGATGAGGTTAGAAATCTTCAGGTTTATTTACTGGAGGATGACAAGTGGCAATTGCAGGGGGAGTAGCAAGTAACAGTAAACAGGTAATGTTATGCAGCATTCTACAGAAGTACAAGAGTCGCATTGCAATAGACCTGAATGTTAGGGGTGATGCTTCCTTCTCCTTTAAGTTATGATACACACTCCTAATTATAATTCTCCTACATGAGTCGATCGACAGGGTAGGGGTACTCGGATACCGGGACGGGTTGTTACTTCGGTGGGGGATCACGGCTAGTCAGTTCCTGGTTCCGAGCCCTGGACCCTCAGTGGTGGGGTGGGGGTTGATGATGATGGGGGAGTGTAATGTGACGCCACCTGTAGTACCTGGTAACGTGGATACCGGCGCTGCGGCCGGCCGCTGAGGTGATGGAGATGCAGCTTAGAGTAGTACAGCTCCCCACAGGGGGAGCTTTACCTCAGGACAGTGGGGTGGATGATTGGAGTCATTGTCCTCACCTCTTTGATGCTGCAGGAACCCTCCGGGCGGTGATGGAAGGGAGCACAGACACCAGATCAGTTCAAGAAGTCCTTTACTTGCACCAGGTGGAAATCGGTACACGGTACAGTCTGGTTTAATAGGGTTGTAGCCACAGATTTTGAGGAACCTTTGCAGAGTCTGTCGGTGGGATCTTTGCAATAGCATTCTGGGTCTGTGTTCCACTTTGACTCTCCTGTTAACCACACTAAAGAGCCCTTTCGCCAGTCCCTAGGTCTGTTACTAACAGGTACTGTCGACTCTTTACCGGTACGGATGGGAGCGACCCCCAAGATAATCCTCCCACCACCAGAATTCAGTACTTTCCCTATAAGTGTCCTGGACCCAGTTTGGGACACAGGTAGAGATTCAGTCCATGGCGCTATGGTTCCCGTATGTTGGTCCACAGCTTGTCGGTATCAATCAGGGGTAAACCAACTGACAGCCTCGGCTCTGGTACGCCGGTGATGACTCCCCAGCCGGCTCCAACCGGTCCTGGATTGTCCCCTTTGATGTCTGGGTCACCCTTCTCCAAAGAGGTGCACTCCTGTCATGGATGTAGTCTCCTCATGTCTGTCCTCACTGCCTTCCCAGTGCCGTCCTTCTGCTGACTAACTAACTGTCACTCTAAGTCTCCCACTCTACTCTAGGCTCCACCCTACTGAATATATGGTCCCCTGTCCTAAGGTGGCCTATTGTATGGGTGCTGGTGACAGACTCTGTAAGAACCCTCATATACATGAATATGGAGGCACTACACCTTTTGTTTGGGGTGCAGTACCTCCTTGTGGCGCCTTGCCATAGGGGCGCCACATACATATAACGTCAGCCTGGCAAATAATATAGTCCCAAATGTAAGCCTCAGCTGCCAAAGATGTTGGCAAGCTTGCTGTACATTGGTACACATAAGGTAATGAAAACAATATTCCCTCCATGGCAGGTCCTATCTAAACCCCTAGTTAGTGCAATAAAATGTCCCTTTTGCTAGGCCTAATCCTAAAACTCAATATCAACCACTTAGCAAGCCTTTTCACTTGAATTTGAATAAGAAGCAAAACTAGACATTTTATTTTGCAGATATGGTTTTTAGGATGTTTGCCCTTAATCAATTGTGAGGCAGTGACATGTATTATATGTGAAGGTCGCTATGTATCCTCCAGAATGTGCTTGGAAACCCACTGAGACCTGAGTGTGTTGTATTCAAATAACACAAAAATAAAGGAGTGTGAACTGGGTCAAGCTATTTTAGCCTGGCTTTTAGGAAAACCAATTTAAGGTCTATATTGTAGAGAGATGTGTAGTTTTGGTAGTGGGACGGATTCTCCCTCCAGTCTAGTTCTTGCAACTAGCTCATGTCCATTGTTTTGTTCCTATATAATCCTGCAGTTTACAACAGGGTATGTTTCAATTGGGATACAGACTGTGGGAGCAGAAGGTGCAGTGTGAGCTGGCTGTGTGAAGTCAACACAGGCCAGCACTGTGGGCTTTGTCACTATAAGTAGACCCTGTAATTAAAGGTCCTAAAGCAGAGCAGAGGTAACACAGACTACGGTGCATGTGTGAACCGGCTGTGCTCCGAAACTACATGTCTGTGAATCTGTGCTGAAAATAAATGTGGGATAAGATCTACAGCAGAAAGAGGTAATAAAAAGGGGATGCTAAATACCAGTTATTTATTTTTTTCACTTTATTTTGCTTTAATATACAGTATATAATAAGAACTTTTCATATTTTTTCTATATATTTTTTTTCTACATATAATTTTTTCTATATATTTTTCCTCTTTTTCATTATTATTTTTGTTCTCTACCCATCTAGTTTCATAGTTTGATAATTTTTAAAGTTGGAGGTAAACTTTATGTCCATCTAGGTCAACCCATAGCCTGTGAAAGAAAGAATGCGCAAATAGGGTCTTATTTCAATGATACACTTTCGCTTATCGATGTGGAATTGCTCACCTTTGTCAGTTGTGAAACCCACAACTGGTAAAATAGCGTACAAGCAGCTGCTGCAGGGACCGCACTCCCAACGGTGACCGTGGTTGTAATACAGAATTCTGGACAAAGTGCCTCAGTGTCCGCGCTGCTGCTCCGAGACCAAAGACACACAGACACAGGAATGTCTGGATCAGCGATAGCCTTTATTTTCCGACGCGTTTCGGAGCCTCCTCCCGAGCTCCTTGCTCAGGGAATGTTGTTGTTGATGTTCCCTGAGGAAGGAGCTCGGGAGGAGGCTCCGAAACGCGTCGGAAAATAAAGGCTATCGCTGATCCAGACATTCCTGTGTCTGTGTGTCTTTGGTCTCGGAGCAGCAGCGCGGACACTGAGGCACTTTGTCCAGGATTCTGTAACCCATAGCCTAACATGTTGATCTACACTAGGAAGGAAAAAAATACAAACCAAGTGACATCGATTCATATCATTTACATATTTCTTTTCTCTGTGCTTTTTCATTATTAGCTTTCTTTATTTTTTCAGTGTATAAATATATATATATATATATATATATATATATATATATATATATATATATATATATATATATATATATATATATTATATAGTAGTTACTCAAGACTCAAGATCCAGACAGACCAACCTCAGCACAGTCTGGATTGACTAGAGAAAAGGTTATACCGTATATACTCGTGTATAAGCTGACCCGTGTATAAGCCGACCCCCCTACTTTTGCCCCCAAAACCTGGGAAAACCTATTGACTCATGTATAAGCCGAGGATGGACCCCAGCACAGGTATACAGCCCCTAGCAGTGTGATATACAGGCCCCCCCAGTGGTATACAGGCCTCCCCAGTGGTAGTATACAGCAGCCTCCTCAGTGATAGTATACAGCAGCCTCCCCAGTGGTATATACAGGCCCCAGCAGTATTACAGCAGCCTCCCCAGTGGTATATACAGGCCCCAGCAGTATTACAGCAGCCTCCCAAGTGGTATATACAGGCCCCAGCAGTATATACAGCAGCCCCAGTGGTATAAATCAGCCTCCTTAGTGGTATATACAGGCCCCAGCAGTATATACAGCAGCCCCAGTGGTATAAATCAGCCTCCCTAGTGGTATATACAGGCCCCAGCAGTATATGCAGCAGCCCCAGTGGTATATAGCCCCCCCACCCATCAGTGATATACAGGGCCCCAGCTGTATACAGCAGCCCCAGAGGTATACAGCCCCCCTCCATCAGTGGTATACAGGGCACCAGCTGTATACAGCAGCCCCAGTGGTATACATTTCCCCCCCCCCCGTGGTATACAGGGCCCCCCTTGCTTGCGGCACACCTGTAAAGTAAGACATAATTATACTTATCGCTGTTGCTGCCGCCGCCGCCGCTCTGTCACTGCCGCCGCGCTCCTCCAGGTCTTCATGCTTCCTCCTCCGGCGCACAGACAATGACGTCATTTCCTGTGCGCCGGAGAAGAAAGCATGAAGACCCGGAGGAGCGCGGTGGCGGCAGCGACAGCGATAAGTATAATGATGTCTTACTTTACAGGTGTGCCGCAAGCAAGGGGGGCCCTGTATACCACGGGGGGGGGGGGTTGTGTACCGCTGGGGCTGCTGTATGACTCGTGTATAAGCCGAGGGGGGACTTTTCAGCACATTTTTTGTGCTGAAAAACTCGGCTTATACACGAGTATATACGGTAATTCAATTCCCACAGACATGGATCCATGGGTCTGTAAATGCTTGGCACTCTACAATGTCGACAGGAAATTAAGGACCTTCCTCAGCAACTCAATGGGGCAATGGGGGACAAGAGTGGAAGGCAGCTAACTAAAGATAACTAGCACAAGTGTCCATCAAATTTGGCATATGCCAAGGTGATGCATTGTCCCCATTGCTGTTCTGGATAGGTTTGAACCCCCTCAGTCAGATAATTCCAGAGTCTGGCTATGGCTACAAGTTCAAAAGTGGAAGCACCATCAGCCACCTGCTCTACATGGATGTCATCAAGCTGTATTTGAGAAATTAACAAGACATCAGCTCCCTGATCCACCTGACAAGGATCTACAGTGAACACATTGGGATGTCCTTCGGACTGGAGAAGTGTGGCTGGTGGGTAATAAAGAGTGGTAAGGTATTAAATACTGATGGAGTAGAACTACCAGCAGGACACAGAGCAGATTTACCCACAGGAATATGGCAACCATGATGAGGAGGCATGGATAGCAGCATTATTGAAATACCATCAAAGGGTAAGTCAGGTCCTGGAGAGCCAGCTGAATGAAAAGAATAAGATTTGTGCCATCAAGACATATGCCCTGACAGTCGTCAGATAATCTGCTGGCATAGTGTGCAGCCAAAAGAAGAAATGGAAGCTGCAGATGTGAAGATGCTGAAGCTCCTTACAATGCATGGAGGTATCCACCCCAAATCCAACACCCAAAGATTGTATACCAACAGAAAGGAGGGTGGTCGAGGCTTCATAGGTGTCCAAGCTACCATCATGGATGAAACAGGGATTATCCATGAATACATCAGAAAACTTTGCAAAATATACAAATGGTAAACCCTTTTGTCCTAATTTATCACAAATAGATGTTATACATTAAAGGAAGCATGTAAACAGTGACTTGCTAAATTTCAAATACTTTAATCTGTTGGGGATCTTCGGGGGAGGTGAGCATATGGGATGGATGGGAGTGTTTGGGGGCTTTTGTTGTTGTGGTGTTAACTAGAAAAACTGTTTAATAAAAAGTATCTGATTTAAAAAGAATATATCAGAAAAATGGCACCAAAAGATGAGATGCTGAGGGAGAGCCTAAGACAGCACCAACAACAGTCCTGGAAGGAAGAACAGGAAGATGAAGTGTCGTGGCAAGACAAACCGCTGCATGGGATGTACCATCGATAGATAATGGAGGTGGCTGACATGGAGAAATTCTAACAATGGCTGGAGAAAGCTGGACTCCAAGACAGCATAGAGACACTAATCATAGCAGCACAAGAGCAGGCGCTAAGTATAAGGTCTACATCATAAATGGACAGCCGTATGCACTTATCCGTCATCACACTATCAGCAGCGTTGAAGACACATTCTGAGAGCATAATGGCTGCCGGGCACCACAATTATCCAAGGCATGAGAGACGATATAAGGTCGCGTTTCCATTTTTGAACCCCAAGGGTCCAGTTCCAAAGTTATGGCATCGATATTCAGCTGTAGATACTCCTGCACCATGTTCTCTAGGCATTCACTATGTGTAACACTTGTCCTCTCTTCTAACATAGTAACATAGTTTTTAAGGTTAAAGGAAGACTTTAAGTCCATCTAGTTCAACCCATAGCCTAAGGCTGCCTTCACACTTGCAGATGCATCTGCAGCGTTTTGCAGATGCATCTGCAAGTATCAGCATGCAGACCGCGGCCCCTATGTTTATAATAGGGCGCACCGCGGTCTGAAAGCTCTCATTCATTCCTGTATGTGAAGCGTCCGCAGGCGGATGCCTGCTGACAGATCACACTCTCCCGCCCGCACCATGGACGCAACATCTCGCGTCCATGGTGCGGGCGGGAGAGTGTGATCTGTCAGCAGGCATCCGCCTGCGGACGCTTCACATACAGGAATGAATGAGAGCTTTCAGACCGCGGCCGCGGTCTGCATGCTGATACTTGCAGATGCATCTGCAAAACGCTGCAGATGCATCTGCAAGTGTGAAGCCAGCCTTACATGTTGATCCAGAGGAAGGCAAAAAAAACCCATGTGGCAACACTAAGCTCCACATTGGGGGGAAAAATTCCTTCCTGACTCCAGATACGGCAATCAGACTAGTTCCCTGGATCAACGCCCTATCAAAGAATCTAGTATGTATAACTGGTAATATTATAGTTTTCAAGAAAGGCATCCAGGCCCTTCTTAAATGTTAGTAGTGACTCCCTCATTACAACATCATGTGGCAGAGAGTTCCATAGTCTCACTGCTCTTACAGTAAAGAATCCACATCTGTGATTATGATTAAACCTCAGGCCTAAGAATAAAGAGATCATTAGAAAGGTCTCTGTACTGTCCCCTCATATATTTATACATTATTATAAGATCACCCCTAAACCTTCGTTTTTCCAAGCTAAAGTTTAATAACCTGTCTTGGTATTGCAGACCCCTCAGTCCTCTAATAACCTTGGTCGCTCTTCTCTGGACCCGCTCTAGTTCAGCTATGTCTTTCTTATACACCGGAGACCACAATTGTACACAGTATTCTAAGTGTGGTCGCACTAGTGACTTGTATAGAGGTAAAATTATGTTCTCCTCATGAGCATCTATGCCTCTTTTTATGCATCCCATTATTTTATTTGCCTTTGCAGCAGCTGCTTGACACTGGCCACTAAATGTGAGTTTGTTATCTACCCATACACCCAGGTCTTTTTCAGTGATAGTTTTGCCCAGTGTTTTACAATTAAGCACATAATTATACCTTTTGTTTCCTCTGCCCAAGTGCATGACTTTACATTTATCCCCATTAAAGCTCATTTGCCATTTAGCAGCCCAAGCTTCTAGTTTACATAAATCCTCCTGTAATATAACATTGTCCTCCTCTGTATTGATTACCCTGCAGAGTTTAGTGTCATCTGCAAGCTTCTAGTTTACATAAATTCTCCAGTTTGGCATTGCAAAAAGGTCAAACAACTCCCAGAAATGGCTTGTAACAAATACTCTGCTGCTAATGTTTCTATGATGATGACTTGATGTTCCCTAGATTGTTTTAGGGAAAAGTAGTACTAAGATTGACTAAACGTTATACTTGATACTTTTGCATGCGTGTGTCCATTTTGAGAGCGGGAAGCATTTGCCTAAATTTACTTTTGTACCAGGGATTTAGCAGTGTGGCAACCCAATAGTCGGCATTAGCTCAATACCTAACAATCCAGGGATCATGTTGCAGATAGAGCAACAAGAAGGCACTCATGTGTCTTGAAGAGATGAGCCATCACCCTTGTGTTCGAATTCGATTCAATTCGTCGAATTGGGCGTGTGTTCATCAAATACTGTCAAACACCATTGAAATACATATAAAAAATGTGAAAATAAAAGAGGTGGATGAGTAAAAGGAGGAGGAGACACAGATATAGGCATGTCTTGTTCTAAAATAATATAAAACACATTTAGGGAACTCCAGCAAGAGTCTCCATTTTTTCCAAAAATCGGGGCACAGACACCACTTAAATGGCATCAATTGCCCCACAGTTGCAAGCTTAAAATGGTTTCTGTCATAAAGCACATTCAAAAATCCACAAGGCTTTAGTCTCCCCAGGATGACACAGGTGTAGAAAAGTCCTTGCGGATCCATGGCTTGTTCATCTTGATGAACGTTAGTCTGTCCACATTCTGGCTGGACAGACGCGTGCGCTTATCTGTCAGCACACCACCAGCAGCGCTGAAGACACGTTCAGAGAGAACGCTGGCTGTGGGGCATGACAGGATCTCCAAGGCGTGACTGGCGAGCTCAGGCCATTTTTCCAAGTTGGAAGCCCAAAATGAGCAAGGCTCCATTTCCACAGTCATGGCATCGATGTTCACTTGGCGATACTCCTGTGAGATTCACTCTGTGTACCACTGGCGTTTTGTGGAAAAGATGATCTAAGACTGTGTAACAGCTTCTGCTGATACTCCTGCATGCGTGCATCCCTTTCTATGGCAGGAATTACTTTGCCAAGAGTAATCTAAAGGATCTAAGAGTGTGGCAACCCAGTAGTCGGCATTACTTCTAATCTGAGGGTCATGTTGCAGGTAGTGCAGCAAGAAGGCGCTCATGTGTCTTGCGCATCCAGGAGGACCAAGTCCTTGTTGTGTTGGTGGCGGGGAGGTAAGAATCATGCTTCTTTCCTCTGCCCTCTCCCCCCAACCTCGCACAACAGAAATGTCATCAAGGTCTCCCTCATCTGCTGAATCTTCCATGCCCATCACCAGTTCATCCTCCATTTCTTCCTGGGCTCCTGCACCTTCCTCAACAGTTTGGCTGCTACCATGCGCCCTCGTTAATCTGTCTCCCTCACCCTCCCATGCCTGCTGTCTTAGTGCTGCTGACCGTGAGGATCTTGGTGATCTTGTTATTCCTTCTGCATAGGACTCCTCCTGTACTTCCTCCACCTCCTCTTGTCCCACCACCTGACTCCGAATACTGTTTAGAGTGTGCTCCAGCATGTAGATGACCGGAATAGTCATGCTGATAATGGTATCGTCAGCGCTGAACATCGCCGTTTCGAAACTGTGCAGAAGGGTGCATAGGTCCTTGATTTGAGACCACTCCAGCAACGTGATCTGCCCCACTTCTAGATCTAGATTATGCTTGGTCCCTACTTCGTCCGGCCCCGGATTCAAATCACAAATATTTTGGGAATCATTGCAGATCATTTCCTCTTCTTGAGTCTTTGGAGCAGACTTATGATTCCCAGGCAATAGTATGAGTGGACAATTCTGCAGACTCGGTCATCTGTGGTGCCCCACAGTCAGTAGGGTTGCTGGAGAGTTGTGACACATGGGAAAAGAAGAGGGATTGTGGTGCCACATTTGAGGACTTATCTGTGTGTGATGTTGAAGTTGAGGTGGAGAGGCCACTTGATGCAAGTATCTAAAAGTCGAAGCGATGTGCTGCTAAGAAAGGGATGTTAGTAGGCCATCCGAAGCACCAAGAGGTCTATGGGGACTCAGGTATCCGGGCGTTGCTGTAGAGGGGATGTCACCATTGGCCTGCCCGGGCCCGTAGCCCTGGTGGTCAACTGAAAATTGGGGAAAGTTTAAATGGAGAAATAATAAAAAAGTGAGTTTGTCGTGACGCCAACTGTAGTTTCTGATGATGGCATCGGCGCTGCCGGGGGCCTCCGGGGATGATGATGATCAGGTAGATGGATGGTATAGTTCCCCACAGGTGGAGCTGGGTCCCCGGGGTTCTGATGAGATGGATGGGGTTTTTGCACAGGTAGACGGCTCTGCAGGTGGAGGTTCTGGTACAGTCTATGTGCAGGGTAGGATCAGGGGCTGCATTGAAGGACACACACACACTGGAGTTGTTTCTCTATACCTTTACTGATGTTGCCGGTTCAAGGTAATATCCAGGGTACTCTCTGGTGGAATGCAGAGGAGTCTTCCTTCTCTGCCAGGGATTGACTCGGGAATACCCCTGTCAACGCTCCGTACACACTCACAAAAGATGAGATTGAACCAAATAACAGGTTTATTTACAAGAGGATAAAAGGGGACAATTGCAGGGTGAATAGCAAGGAACAGCAAACAAATAATGCAATGCAATACTGTATAAGGCTATGTTCACACATTGCGCTCTTCTTGCGCTTTTTTGCGTGGACACTTTTACCAGCGTTTTTTACCTGTGAAAAAAGCGCAAAAAAAAAGGCCGTGCTGTTCACACAGCACGCTTTGTTACGGCCCGGGGGGTGAATTGATGTCACAGAGGGGAGAAAGAATCCTGTTCTTCCTCCCCTCTGTGACATCTGTGACCGGCCCCATTTGATTTCGCAGAGTATTAAAAGCCCACGCTTTTTCCCATAAGAGTGGGCGCAGCTGCATCAGATGTCACAGAGGGGAAAATCACATGACCGCGAGCGGCCAATCAGCACCCGTGACGTCACTCTGACATCACGGCAGGTTCTGGCAGGATGATACGACGCCTTGCCTCTGTACCGGAGACCGCGAAAAAAAGCCGGAAAGGGTAAGTATAAATTCTTTATTATTTTTAATACCTCTGCCTTTATTTAATTTTGATTTCGCAGTGTAAATATATACCCTGCGAAATCAAATGGGGCCGGTCACAGATGTCACAGAGGGGAGGAGGAGGCAGGATTCTCCCCTCTGTGACATCAGATGCATCTGCGCCCAGCCTTATGGGAAAAAGCGTGGGCGCTGCTGCGTAAGGAATTGACATGTCAATTCTTTTTACGCAGGTGCTTTTTCCCATAAAAGCGCGGCGTATTTTTACGTACTGTTTGCACAGCAATGTGAATTTCCCAATCCCTTTGCCGGCAGACAAAAGGCACATTGCGCATTTTTGAAAAACGTATGCAAAATAGCGCTCTAAAATGCTCAATATGTGAATGTAGCCTAAAGGTACAAGGTGTACCCTGAAAAAAAACCTGAATGTTGTGGGTGATGTTTACACTTTAATGCACAGCAAGTACAGTACAATCCTATCTTATCACCATAAACCTACCATTGGCTGCAGCTATACAACTAATAGTCCCAGGATGAGGCCCAGTTGTTGCAAATGTTGGCACGTTTGCTGTAACCCTTAGGGCCCCTTTACACACGGCTACATTTCTAGGGTGGCTACAGGTAACTTACTGGTTGCAGTGAAATCATGGAGATAAGGTTCTATCTTGTTGCTGTGTACAAATGGAATCATCTCTCCATGATTTCACTGCAGCCAGTAAGTTACCTGTAGCCACCCTAGAAATGTAGCCGTGTGTAAAGGGGCCCTTAGGGTACCTTTACACGCCGCTACAACAGGATGGATACAACCCGCTACAGGCTACGATTGTAGCTTGCGTCGTCAATATAGCCCATAGTAGCGGCGTGTGAAGACGGTAAGAGGCAGCCGGCAACAGATACATCTGTTTCCGAGCACTGCTCTGAAACAGGTGGCTACAAAGCCGATTGCAGCGAGCTGTATCAGCGTGTAAAGAAGCTACAGAAGGGATGCGTTGACACCAGGCAATGTACCTGGTATGTAGCTGGGGCGTGACACAGGCTCCGGGATACCGCCCCCCTTCAGCGATCATTGGTGGAAGCTCCTGCGTTACGATTGGTAGTCGCTGCATAGGGAGGCATATTTAAGGAGCTGACCAGTCACACTACACAATTGCTCGAGCGTCATGTATTAAACAGCCTCCTGCGATGCCTGCCCAATCATGGGTTTCTTGCTTTGTCCTATCATCGTACGGACGTCTCGTAATCCACAATTGTGGCACGCCTATGTGCTGTCCCTGCTGCACCAGGTCCGCCCATATTAGCTTGTTGTAGCGGTGTGTAAAGGAGGTAAGATGAGCTACAGATGGCTACTTGAGACACCCGGCGATGTATCTAGCTATAGATGTAGCGTAGCGTAGCGCACCTTGTGGCGGCGTGTACAGGTGGTGCGTTTCCCGTTTGTAACCGTTTGGGCGTGCTCGTGCACGTGAAGTAGCGGGTTGTATCCATCCTGTTGTAGCGGCGTGTAAAGGTACCCTTAGTACACATAATACATTGAAACATCAACTCCTATTCACTGATATCACAAGTTACTGTAGTCTTGCATTGTATTTGGCTTTAGTATGCCTCTGAAACAGTAGAACTAAAAGTCCCAGCAGCAACTACCCAATCCTTTTGCAGCAGATCTGTGTGTGGCTTCAGTATGCTTCCCAAACAGTAGAACTACAAGTCCCAGCACAACAGTAACTACTCACAGCTTTTGAAGCAGATCAGTCTTCAGCTAGCATTCCAGGCGGGAGCCTCGGGATTCAGTTGGGAGGGAAGGCTGGGAATTATAGGTATAATCCTTCTAAGTGGGAAACCAGATGGAGTTGCACAGCTCTTGGTAACCTGGCTTGTTTGTGGTTGGGATGAAGCACTAGGATTCACAGTCCTTTCACTTAAAGCTGCAGAGGTCTCAACACATACACCATGCTTTAGTCCTGGAGTATCCCTTTCAATTCTCCTCCATGATGGCTGACTACACACCTCTTTTCTAGTAGAGTTCACCCCCCTCCTCCACATTGCCCTGCCAATAAATTATTTCCTTTGCTCCTGTTGCTCCTCCTCTCCCAGGCTGTTGTGAGGAGCAAAAGTTCTTGGGAATTGTAGTTTTCAGGCACTCTATGCATAGCTTCCATAACAGGTGCTACAACTGGTTCTATGGCATAAAACAGTATAAAGCAATATTAAGGGAGGTTTAGCAAACCCCAAAACGGACTATTTTTGGAAGGAGTCACTAAACCCATTAACTATGTATGTAACAGTAAATCGAGTAGCTAGCTATCTGTCTATCTAACTAGAAGGCAAACAGCAGCAGCGGAGGCAGCAGCAGTGTCCCCAATCTGTAACACTGTGAAAATGGCGACAACAGGAAATGGCATCTTCTTATATGCCAAGGACATCTGACTTAAGCAGCCAATCACACAAGCACTTGTGTCTGCAAGTTCTGTTTGCTTTATGCGCGCTGATTGGCTGCTCTGTGGCACCTATTGTGACGAAATGGACTCCTTCAATGTAGAGCATATGAAGATTTCTTATGTAACCCAGACATATTATATATAGGCTTGTAAACTTGTAATGGCCAAGGAGAATTTCCTACAGTATTTTCATAGATTACTGTGGTTTACGTTTAGCATGGTAATGTAATTATCTAACTTGTCACTGAAGGCCAGAGAACTTAATTATACTAATCGTCCATTGTCTATGACCCTGTGAATGTTGATTCTATGTACATGGTTCCAGCCACTATTGTGTTAATGTCATGGTTTGCAGACTGAATGTCTCCTACTAACATTCCATTGTAAGGTCTATGTCAATCAGTATGTCACTCTACCAGGAGTACAATACTTCTAAAAATATGTTAAATGAGACTTGAGGTCCAACCAATGACAAGACAGTGTTATTGCACCAATCATGACGTTCCCAATATCCTGCAATGAGGGCTGAAGGTATATAAGGAGATGTGTTCATTAACCAGAGTGAGTTAGATTCTGTCTAGTGAGCTCAGTCTAGGGATTTCGGTCCCGGCTAGAGGTCACTGGATTGGATACAGGCAGCTAATCTAGGGTCTTCGGGTCCGGTTAGCGAGCCATAACCCCAGGCCTAGGCATTTCGGTGCCGACCAAGGGGACCAGAACACGGACTATAGAACCACAAGGACTTCAGTATCGGATTATCGGATTCGGCTGTGATAAAGACTGCATGAAGATAAGGAAGCAACCCAGGTTGCGACGATACAGTCACCTAGCTACAGACTTTGCTGTGCTACATTCTAAACCCTCGTGAGCCAACGGAAGGGTGAGACTCTGTTGCCTGTTACATTGTTGTGTTTTGCTGGTTATGCGTTATATGCTGTTAACTGTTTGAGGATCCAATAAAGCCTTAATATTGTGATTCCCTCACCCTGTGTTGTCTGAGTAGTGTTACGCCCATGGTTAAGGAGCTCGGGCGTTCAGTTGGGGATGAGCCCTGGTCCACGTTGTCTTTGTAAAGGCAGCTGGGCCTGCGGACGAGAGCACCCACTGACCCCCGGGTTTCCACACCTAATATTGAGGTTCGTACCTCCAAAAAAAATGTATAATCTCAAGTGATATTACTGGACCTAAATACATATTAAAACTGTCTGTTATTTTCACCTGCAGTCAATCTCATTTATTTGAAGCTATTAAAAAATCTGCTTATTTCTAATTTTCTTTCTATATCACCTGGCACGCTCCTAGCACTTACAATAGGGATATGATCGGTGTCAGGCAGGCGGTGTCCTGTCTCCTGCATTCCATTCTGCTCTGATTCCTCAATAATCTGCATAATTGACACCTCTTTGATTCCTCGCCAAATGTTATATCATTGCCTTCAGCTCCTCACTATATATAATCTGTTAGTTTCTTGGAGGACTTCAGTTGCCGTTTATTTATCCAGCAAGGTCTATCCACAGCCGTCATCTGAGATCGGACATCCTCTCCGGTAATGACATCTATGTACTAAAGGGAATCTGTTAGTGGGATTTCGCATATAACACTATTGATATGTGCATTTAGCTCTTTTAATGACTAGTCCAGTAATACCTGTATGAGGTCAGTCTGTTCCTCTGTTACTGAGAAATCATCATTTAATTGATAGGGAAATAAGGATGTAGATTTGAAGCCTCTGTCACTCCAGATCTATTCCCCTTCCAGTGCACAACCTTCATTCAAGTGCTGATTTTTTTTCAGTAACAAAGGAACAAACCGACCTTATATTGCTGGACTTATTTGTCTTCGAAAGAGCTGCTTGCACATGTGTATTTGGCTGATAGTTTCACATTATTTATTTTATATTAATTTGTGTATTATTGTGCATTAATGATTTCTGGATCTGTTAATAATATTCTCTGTTAGGAGGTATTTGTATCTGTGGGTGCACCCGTGGTGTGGCTAAACATTTAAATGCACCTTACTCCTATTTGTTTTCCCTCTATCTTCTCACCTTCTTCTTTTTTGAATTTCAGCTCTGGCTTTGTAGCGCCAATGAACGGGGGTGTACATAGGGAAGGCAGGCGGGGCATTTGCACTGCCACCAAGGGGGGCACTAGACTACTTAATACAGTGGTACGAGGTGTCCTCCAAGGTCACAGCAGACTATCTGTTTAACAGAGCATGTAACACGCTGCTTCTCTGCACTCAGTTGTACTCCCATCATTCAGGTGCAAGTACATGTTGTGTGTAGATAACAGTAGGTGGAATTAACCCTTCCAAAAATATATTGATAGACCTAAAATATAAGTTTTAATATATATGAATTAATATTTGGAGTAACGTGCAAATCCCATATGAGCGATGCCATGATGACTCTAACCACTTAGGTTGTATATAGGAGGATGCGCCAAACTGAATTTTTGGCCTGGGTACAGGAAAATCTAGATTCTGCAAAGAACAGTGGAAATAAATGGAAAACAGGTGATGGGAAGATTGCATGTAACTGTTTGGCCACACCAAGGGTACACTGGCTTAGTGCCAGGTGCCAATACAGAGCTGACATTAATCCCTTTATCACCCAGTTTGCCACCAGCACGAGGGCAACTGGAAGGGTACAGCAGCAGAAAAAAGTGGGGCTTTCACCATATTTTTTGGTTGCCATCCAGGTACAACTTGGCAGCTACGGTCTGCCACCCACCATCAGCTACCTCGTTGTACCTGACTGGCAACCAAAAATACAGCGAAGCTGACATTTTTTTTTCATTTATAGAATTTATTTCAGAAAAAAAAAACTACATAGGGCTCCGCCATATTTTTGGTCCATCCAAGTACAACTAGGCAGCTGAGGGCTGGAATCCTCAGCATGGAGAGGCCCAAGCATTCTGGGCCCCAATGAAGCATTCTGGGCCCCAATGCTGCGAATTGCAGCCTGCAGCCACCCCAGAAAATGTCATATTCATTGAAGCGCCATTTTGTGATGCTGTACCCAGACTCTTCCAGTTGCCCTGGTGCTGGTGGCAAACTGGGTAATAAAGGGGTTAATGCCAGCTTTTTTAATAGCAGCTGGCACTAAGCCTGAGATTCATAATGTGTTAGACCTGGCCATTAGGAATCTCTAGTATACAGTAAAAAAATACACCACACAGAGAAAATATTTTTATTAAAAAAACATCTTTATTACTATTATCCGACGTAGTCCAAAACGATGGTCCCTTGACGCTTGATCGCCTCTGCTAAATACAGAGACTGCAACAAGGGATCAAGTGTCCTCTTATTGCAGTCTCTGGTGTCATAGTAATGGTGCACTCTATGGCAGATCATTGCCATACAGTGCACCTTCACCATTACTCCAAAGACTACAACAAGAGGACACTTGATCCCTTGTTGTAGTCTCTGGGGTCATAGTGATAGTGCACTGTATGGTAGATCATTGCCATACAGTGCACCATCACTATGACACCAGACTACAACAAGAGGACACTTGATCACTTGTAGTAGTCTCTGGTGTCAGTGATAGTGTACTGTATGGCAAAGAAATGCCATACAGTGCACCATCACCATGACCCCAGAAACTACAATAAAAGAGCAAGTGTCCTCTAATTGTAGTCTGTGGGGTTACGGGGATGATGCACTATATGGCAGATCATTGCCATACAGTGCACCATCACTATGACATAAGACTGCAACTATATAACATTACAAGATACATCATGTTTCATTTGTTCCTTTTTTTATTGTTTCTATATCCCTTACCCTCCCTTTATTTATGTCCCTAACCCTTTTTTAAAATACTTAATAAAAATCTTCTGGACACAAGCAGGCTGTTATCTGTCAGCTTGGTAACAGGTATATTGCCAGCTCCCTATCTCTGCACTCTATTGCATTCTTATTTGCAGACAACTGAAGATATGAGTGGCGTTCCAGCAATGCTGGGCATCGAGGTGACGAGCAGCTTCATGATGAGGTCACCTAATCATGCTAATAAAACTGCAGTCATGGGGTGGTAAAGCAAGTAAGGTAGCAGGATAGTAAGTTGGGCAAAAGGCAAACAGGGGAACCAGTCTGACCTTTAGACTGAGTTTCCCTGACACTCCCTGTCCTCAGAATTACTTCTGAAGATGGGGATGTCCAAGCCGCTAGTCTTGCCCTCTGCTCCTTATCAGCCCTAGGCTAAGACCCCCGCACATCCATCCACGGACAAGGACACGCAACAACTACCACAAAAGGAGGAAAACTTAGGGCATGAACAGCAGGAAGGCATCAACACAAACTGAACAAAGTGCGTACAGCACATGAGCTTGGCAGAGACTAAACTCTATCAGTGACATCTGGTGGTGGAAGAGGGGACTAGCTAAAGGATGGGGGAGTGGATAACTACATCACATGACACACCTGTGCCTGGACAGCCGTCAACCCATAGAAGCAGCTTCTGACATTAAAACTGAATGTGCCAAAGGGAATTTACTGTCATTCTAACTACCGTGTTTCCCCGAAAGTAAGACAGGGTCTTACATTCTTTTTGTGGCCAAAAGTGGCCTCCTGTCTTACTTTCGGGGGGGCCTTACATTGTAGGCCCCACCATCCATCCATCCATCCACACACTGCAGCCATCCATCCACACATTCCCACACATACAGACAGACACATGCATACACATATATACACATATATACACACCATACACACCACACACACACATAGCACCGCTTCTTACCGGGTCCGGTGTGGGGTCCCCGATGGTCCACGAACAAGATCCTGAGAGCGAGAGACCAGGCTATGGTTGAACCCGAGGTTACCAGTGTAGACCAACCGTCTGACCCACAACCAGTCCTTGACGAGGAAGTCGGGCCATCCAAAGGTCCCTGAGATGCCTGCTGATTATGATGAGGTGATCAGAGCAGAGCAAAAGAGCCAAAGGAGCCAGCCGAGCATGAGGAGGATGTCCCAGGGGTGCCCGCGGACGAATCTGATGTGGTAGTGGTGGCAATGATTGAAGAGCCATCCAGCCAGCTGGACTCAGTGGAATAGGAACCCGAGCAGAACCAGGCCGGCAGTGACGAGGAAGTCGGGGTATCTGAGCCCCGCGGTGGTGGGATCGTCACCAACATCGGCCGGTGGGGCGGGCGGTGCTGCCGCCATGACCGGAACACAAGACCGTGCTCCCATTGTAACCACGGAGCAGCCGGATTTCACTCAACAAAGGTTCCTGGTCGACCAAGCAGAGAGACTACGCTGCCGTGAGAGATGGTGGGCCCAGGAGCAGGAAAACTTGTTGGCAAGTGCCCGAGTCCGAGGCCAGCCACTGATTTCCCCGGAAGACCAAAAGACAGGTACTGTGACCACATTTAACTTGGACAAGTGGGGTTTTATCTGGAAATGGGCCTGTATGAGGAGGTCTTTGTGAGCCGGAGAGATGGTGAGGCTCACCTCCCAAAAGGGCACCCGGGGGACCTGTACCATCTTGAAAAAGTAAACTATGAGCGGCACCTTGGCCCCAGAGGTTGGTACACCGTGAGAGTGTATAGATGCGTGGACTAAAGTATTCTTAGCCTGTTGTAGATAGTTATGTGTGATGATAGACTTCTGTGGACAATGAACTTTGATTTCTGCTGTTGTGCCTCTGGACTGTAACCGGTTAAGCCAAAGGACAATGTGAAAGTGTGATACTGTGACTTTAAGACAGTCCGGTAGTGAGATGGACACTACTGTACCAGTGCAGGACAATGGCCACTGGAACTGTCTGTGGACCTGGCCAGTTTTGGCCAGCTGTGAACATTTTTGAATTATTTTATTGTTGGTCCCGTTGACACGGTAACGTTAAAAGAAAAGTGCCTCCCGCAAGGGATGAAAAGTAATGAATAAAAATGTTATGTTATTGTTTGAAATGCATATAAAAATCTAACTCTGTTTTTGGAATGGGTCAGGTCACTCGCGGACGAGTGAGTTTAACCAAGGGGAAATGTGGCACCCCACTGGTCAGGACCCCACATAGGGGTACTGCACCCACAGAAGAGTGTGTGGTATCCCTGTGGTCATGAAATTGGGATTTCTCCTAAAGGACCCTCATCACATCCATCCACACATCTTAGAGCAGGGGACCATTGGGTTAACCCGTTGATATGGAAACCGTTCCCAGTGGGAGGAGCTGAGGTGGGTAAGTGGAAGAGCAGGAAGAAAGTTAGGGGAATTGAAGAGAGAAAGCTGTGACGAGCACAGCAGAAGATGTCTCGGGAGAGATGTTCCTGACAGAAGGGGGACCCTAGGGTGTTGTAAAGCACCAGAATCCAGACCTGGTATGTCCACCGGCCAGAGGAGCCCAGTCCAGAGGGGCCATCCGTGACATCCCATATGTGAACTGCAATTCCGGGACTGGGTACCCCAAGCCCTGGGATGGGACATATGATACCCCCAAATGCCTTTTCAAATGATGTAAAAAGACTGGTTGCATTTTCCGTGCAGCTCCTCTTAACACCTCCAGATTTGGATTGTAGGTGACTATAAGAGGGATCTGGTTGTTTTCTTCTCTAGTTTTGTAATGTAGGAGATGATTCCTTGATACTCTGGTGGCTCTTGTAATCTGGTTTTCAAATGCTCTTGGAGGGTAGCCCTGATTCAAAACGGTCTTTCTGAGCTCCTCAAGGTGATTGTCTCTATCTGTAGGGTTGGAACATATTGTTTGTATCTGATGGCCTTGCTGTGCAAATAGTTTTTTGTTTTGGATGAAAACTGTCCCATTGAAATAGTGTTGGACTGTCAATTAGCTTTCGGTACAGGCATTTAGGGGTATCATATCTTTGAACAGACCACAGTTATAGAACAAAACAAAACTTTGACACTTCTTACGTGAACTGTTACCACAGTCGTTTTACCCCAACTCATTCCTCTCCTTGAACCAACCCCTAATCAAAAGACAATAAAGCTGTCTGTGCCTCTTATCTTTGAACTCTAATTTTACTGTCCCAGCTACTCCTCCCCACTCCCAACTGATCACTGTATGCTTCACGCCACCCGTGTTATGTATTGCATTATCCCACCCTGCATTTGAATAAATATGTGTTTCTCCGGAAGTTGTATCATTATTAAGCTTGATCAAAAGGCCATAGTGTCACAAAAGCTTGCTTTGCTTTTTCTTACCACCTTTTCAGTTAGCCATTAAAAGGTATCAACCACTGAGGACTCTCAGATTCTAATATTTTTCTAAGGGCAAACAATGTGGCAGATAAAATTCATATAGCAGAACATTGTGGTGGTTATAGTTCATAAGGGTGGACAGTATGACGCTATAGGCCATAAGGGTGGACAGTGTGATGTTACAGTTCATTAGGGCATACAGGGTGGTAGGTTTAGTTTTAAGGGTGGATATTATGGTAGATATAGTACATTAGCACAGACAGTGGGGTGGCTATAGTATTCAAGGTTATAGCAAGATGGTTATAGATTATAAATGCAACTCCGATTTAATGGAGAGTGGCTGACTGCAATTTTGCAGCATTATAGAGGGCAAGGAAGGGACAAAAAATAATCTCAGTCACCTTTCCTTGACCCTCCCCATATGCCTTGGATGTTCCAATAGACTCGTTCATGTTATTTATTATATCTCCTTCCAGGTCTTTCATTCACGATGTCTCATGATATCAGGTGGCGCGCAACGCATGTCAATTACGTGCATCGAATCCATGGCTCACAGAATGATGTGGGGCCAAGTGAATGTGATGGTGGGTTTACACACACCAATTTATCTGTTCAATCTCTGACCCAATCTCTGGTTGCAGTGAAATCATGGATACATTGCTCCATTTTGTGGCTGTGTACAACATGGAGCAATGTATCCATGATTTCACTGCAACCAGAGATTGGGTCAGAGATTGAACAGATAAATTGGTGTGTGTAAGCCCACCATAAGACCAAGCCACACAGGCAATATAAAATAAGAGATCTGATTGGAGGATCAACAGAACATGTACAAAGAGCAACAAAGAGATTTAAACATAAGATTTTTTTTCTGCTCCTTAGGCTGCCTTCACACTACGGATTTTTAAGTTCCGATGCTGTCCGATAAAAATCGGACAGCATCGGAACGATTATGGCCCCCATGCAGCCCTATGGGCATCGGACCAAATCGGATGTGCATGCTCCGATTTTTGCACCGAAAATAAAATCGGATAAAATCGGATCGGACCAAATCGGATGGCATTTAGTGCACATCCAATTTGGTCCGATGTTTTTAGCATGGGGCCCTATGGAGCAGGGTCCGAGGATACATCTGATGTGTCCTCGGACCCGATTTTACTGTACTGAGCATGCTCAGTACAGTGAAAAAGCTCCCTAAACATCTAATTTTACTTCCGCATGTATGTATATTCATTGCGGAAGTAAAATTAAGTAAGGCAGGGGTTAAAAATAATAAACCATTTATGCTCACCTGTCCACGATCCACCCGGCGTCTCCAGCATCTCCTGCCTGTAGGACCTGCCGTGATGTCAGAGTCACATGACCGGTGACCTCGGTAACCGGTCATGTGACTGTGACATCACGAGAGGTCCTAGGATCAGAAGAAGATCGCTGGAAGCGCCGCTGGACTCGTGGATAGGTGAGCATAACATTTTTTTTATTTTTTATTCCGGAGAGAGGGGAAAGGAGGGGGGGTACTCGGGGACATGAGGGGGGCCACACAGGGGACATGAGGGGCCACATAGGGGAGAAGAGGGGGGGACACGCAGGGGTGAAGATGGGTAAAAAGAGGTGGAAACAGAAGGGAGAAGAGGGGGGACTCACAGGGGTGATGAGGGGGACACACAGGGGTGATGAGGGGGACACAGAGGGGTGATGAGGGGAGCACCAGGGGAGATGAGTGGGACACACAGGGGAGATGAGGGGGACACACAGGATGACAGGTGACAGCAACTGATCCTGCAGAATGTCGGATCGGATGCCTATTTGGCATCCGATTGCAGGGATCAGTTTATATCTGATGCTGTTGTTATGTGAAAGTAGCCTTACCCAGAAATTGAATTTGTTAAGAAATTATCCAATGTGATTAGAATCCACCCTGTGAATTGAATAAATCTGTCCTAAATGAATTTCAGGATATTCACTCATCTCTACAGATAACTCATGGTGATCTATTATATTGAGTGCCTATTTCAGTTCTGCTTCATCTGCAATTCCTCATAAAATTCTACAAAAAAATTATGGGAAGCCTTCATTGTGTATTCATAATCAAACATTTTATTCTAGAAAATCTGCAAAGATGACCACAATGGATCCCTGCCAGATACTATATTATCCTGAACATAAATTCAATCCAAAGACGTACCTGGAAGAATACTTCTCTCAAGATGTCCCATACTCTACCTTTAAGGAGACCACGATTAACATGCAGAGATGTTTCTATAAAGCATTTAGCTCAGGTATGGAAAGTAAACTGAATAAACTGTACAAACATATATAATAGAAATGATCAAAAATGTACATTTTTAATTTGTCAGGGTTTGGTAAATTTTTCCCCAAAAATTGAGCTGAATGTACTTAAAGTGTAACCACCGTTTAAATTTACTTAATGATAATGTAGAGCAAGTGATTATAATAAACTTTCAAATATACTTCATAATTGAAATCCGGAAGAAAACCTGTCATAAACCTTCCACAATATGTCCCCACTAAGAGCAGACATATGCTCATTCTCTGTGAGATCCGTATTCAAGCTCCACACACTGAATACAGCCATGTAACCATATAAGGATAGGAGGTGGGGCTTACACAGTGTTCTCAAGTGATGAGTGTGTCAGATTACTTCAGACAGAGGATGCTCCAGGCTGTCAGAACAAAGCTGCTGTGATCTTATCTCCTGCATTCAGATCACTCTGCTCCATGTTACCAGCTAGTTGTGTGGGCGCCATCAGCTATTAGCATGAGCAGAGTCATCTGAATGTAGAAGATAAAATCACAGAAGCCTGTGCACTGCTGATAGACAAGAGCATCTTTTGCCTGAGACAAACTGACTATGCACTGATCTCCTGTACCCAGTCACTCAGTGTAGGCTCCGTCCCCACTCTTATATGTGAGGTTTAGAAACACCATATGGGGGGCATCTTCTAGAAGGTTTTGAAAGGTTTTCTTCCAGATTTCTCTTATGACGTATATTTGAATGTTTGTTAAAACCAATTGCTCTACATTATTATTGAGTAAAAATTTAAATGGCAGTTACACTTCAAGTATATATGTAACACACGTGCTGTCAAGACAGGCGATGTCATGCCTCAATGGTTGAATACCCACTAACCCACAGTGGGAGACTAGTGAAGAGCATCTGGGGACTGTGGCAGCTGAGCCAGGGCTTGGTGACAGCAGACCAGGAAACAGGCTAAGGTCAGGTAGAATTAGCACAGAAACATAGTACATTTCAGGCAGGAGTGGCACTGGTATGGAGTACAATTCAATAATGGATCAGCACACGTTCTGATCTCCAGACTCAGGAACAGACCAGGCATCAGCTGATCGTTTGAAATAGCCGGCAGGAAAGCCAGCAGTGAAGTCTTGTCTCCTTCGGCTTTCCCGCCGGCATTTCAAATGATCAGCAGATTAGAATCAGCTGATCGTTTGAAAAAGCTGACTGTGACAAGAGTCTTGCTTTCCCGTCGGTTATTTCAAACGATCAGCTGATCATTTGAAATTAATGAAATAATTTAAAAAAAGGGCTTCCATATATTTTTGTTTCCAGGCAGGTACAAATAGGCAGCTGGGGGTTGGGGGCAGCCCGTACCTGCCTGCTGTACCTGGCTGGCATACAAAAATATGACGAAGCCCACGTTAAATTTTTTTTAAAATAGTTAATTAAAAAACAAAAAAAAACACAAGTAAATTTAGGGACTCCATCTTTATTAACCCCTCAACCCTCACATCTGTGCTGAACACTCACAGCTCTGCTACATCAGAGACCAAGGGGACAAACTATGCTTCTATCCCTTTGGTCCCTGAAAGAAGGCCCGGAGCGCTGTGGCCCTGAGGACAACTCAGGTCATGCCACCTGAGCTAACCTCGGGTGACCTGAGTTACCTCCCCCTTTTTCTTATGATGCCGCAGCACTCAGGGCTCTCCTTAAGTACCACAGGGATAGAAGCTTTATTCGTCCCCTTGGTCTCTGATGAAACACAGCCCAGAGTGTTCAGCACAGAGATGAGGGTCGAGGCGATAAAAAAGATGCAGTCCCTAAATGTGTTTGTGTTTTTTATATATATATATATATATATATATATATATATATATATATATATATTAACAGCAACAGAATCAAAAAAAGCCGCACTCACCGACATTTGATCTCTTTCTTTTATTCATAGTCCATCTTCAGAATGTATGACCATGCTGAGCAGGGAGGGGAGTGCACTCCCCTCCCTGCTCAGCATGGTCATACATTCTGAAGATGGACTATGAATAAAAGAAAGAGATCAAATATCGGTGAGTGCGGCTTTTTTTGATTCTGTTGCTGTTATTGTATAATCGCTAATCCGCCAGCACCGCACGGCTAGCCCGCAAGCTTGAGTCACAGTGGTGACAGTGGCCTTCTGCAAGTTAGTGCCCAGCAGTTCTCACATTTGGAGATATATATATATATATATATATATATATATATATATAGATATAGATATATATATATATATATATATATATATATATATATATATATATATATATATATAAATGTATATATATATATATATTTTATGAATTATTAAAAATAAAATTGACATGGGCTTTGCCATATTTTTGTATGCCAGCCAGGTACAGCAGGCAGGTACTTGCTGCCCCCAACCCCCAGCTACCTATTTGTACCCATCTGTGAACCAGAAATATAGGGAAGCCCTTTTGTTTAATTATTTCATGAAATTCATGAAATAATTAAAAAAAAAAAACACTATGTGGGGCTTTGCCCTTTTTTTTGTCCAGCCAGGTACAATTAGGCAGCTGGAGCTGGAATCCGCAGTGCAGGGTGGTCCAATCTTTATGCCTTCCCCCCGCTACAAATTGCAGTTCGCAGCAGCCGCAGAAAATGACGCGTTCACAGAAGTGCCATCTTCTGGCGCAGTATCCGACTCCTCCAGTGGCCCTGGTGCCGGGTGGCTCACTGAGTAATAATGGGGTTAGGGACATCTTTGTATTATTAGCTGGCCCTAAGCCCGAAATTCATGGGGTCACGGCAATATTAGACATGACCATCATGAATTTCTAGTACTCATATAGAAAAAATCGTAACACAGAGAAAATATAATTATTAGGAATAAAACAGAACACAATTAGGGACTCCATCTTTATTAAAGAAAAGAACCCCCCCCAACGTAGTCCAGGTTCAAGTGTACCACAATGTCCAATCCGGATGCAATATCATCTGATCGGTTTACCAGACGGCAAACTGATCAGATGATCAATATCAGGCTCAACGACCTGAATCAGCTTCCCGCTGGCTGTTTCAAACAATCAGCTGATGCTCATCAGCTGATCTTTTGAAATAGCCAGCAAGAAAACCGACGGAGACAAGACTCTTGTCACAGATGGCTTTTTCAAATGATCAGCTGATGCTGATCAGCTGATCGCTTAAAATAGCCGGCGGGAAAGCCAGTGGTGACAATACTTCACCTCCGGCTTTCACAGCCGCTATTTCAAATGAACAGCTGATGTATCAGCCGTTAATTTGAAAGAGCCAGCCATCGGCTCTCTTCCAGGAATGAGAGCGGGCAGGAATTAGAGGAAAAGGAGTGCACTGGGAGGCGGCGGGGGAGCGTGCAGCTGCTGAGTGATTATTTAAAAGCCGGCCGCTTTTAAACAATCATGCACCCATATCAGCCTTTTCCTCAGCCCCCAGACCTCTTTTTTGGGTCCAGGAGACAATTACTCGCATATCCCATTGACTTACATTGGACTCGCTACTCATAACGAGTAATTACAAGGAAACTCGCGGAGTAACGAGTAGAGATGAGCCACCACCCCGGTGTTCGAATTCGATTCGATTCGTCGAATCGACGGGGTGTTCGACGAATGTTCGTCGAATGCTCGACGAACATCGTCGAACACCCCGGAAGACGAACAAACCGGGCCTGTGGGGCATTTTCACTTCCACAATGTATATACTTAAAGAAAGGGTCAGAATCATAAAAATATCTATTTTAAGCTTTCCGGCAAGGTCCTGTGCCTCCAGGACCTGTGGTGACGTCATGTTCTCGTGGAACTCCGGTCATGTGACCGGAGTTCGCGCGAGAACATGACGTCACCACAGGTCCTAGAAGCCGCAAGACTTTGCCGGAGGCTTCGGTGGACCGCGGACAGGTGAGCATTGATTATTTTTTTATTTTTAACACTTTCTTTCTTCTAGGGAATGTTTATTTTGGCTCAAAATGCGGCAGATGCGGTTTTCTGACCGCATCTGCCGCATTTTCGAACCAAAATCGAACATGTTCGAAATTAGCCGAATTGGAACCAAATTGTTCGAATTCGGCGAATGACTCGAATAGCGCCAAAATCGACTCGAATTTGAGATTGGCGAACTATTCGAGTCGAACATCGCTCATCTCTAGTAACGAGTAGCCCGAATACCGTACTGTTCGGCAAGTATTGAATAGTAACAAGTATACTCGCTCATCCCTAATCAGCAATTCTGAGATAGTTGCAGTCAGACTGGTGCTGGATAAGAGCAGACCAGAGAAACATAGCAGGACCAAATCAGGGCCAGGTTAGGGGACCGAATGAGACCAGTTGTTCAGGCGAAGCCCATCAGGGAAGAGGAAGTTTATATACCTGATGCCTTCTAGCCATAGGCTGGGAACACCAATCCAATGGGCGCACATTCTAGCTAAAAGCACCAAGCCAGCCTGCCAAAGAACAATGGCAGGAACCAGGACCAGATCATATGTGGGCAGCCGTAAATCTACAGCCCATATATCATGCCGAAGCATATGGATGCCTGATGTGCTTTAAAACACGGGATGACAATGGTAATGTATAGAAGGAAAGCCCTGGCAATAGGTAGAGATGTCATACCTTGGCACTCACCTGAGTCTGTGCCCTATGCTCCCCAACATCCCTAAATGGGTCCTTTACCCCCATTACCATCATATTATTATTATTATTATTTATTTACATAGCACCATTCATTCCATGGTGCTGTACATGAGAAAGGGTTGCATACAGACAAGTTACAAATATAATGAACAAAGTGACAGACTGATACAGAGGGGAGAGAGGACCCTACCATTGCGGGCTTACATTCTACAGGGCAGTGGGGAGGGAGACAGTAGGTTGGGTCTGCTCGGGTGGTGCTGGATTGCCAGGTCCGGTGGTGGTGGAGCGCCGGGTCCAGTGATGTGGAGGCGGCACAGTGGTCATTACCGGTTGTAGGCTGTTCTGAAGACATGGGTTTTTCAGGTTCCGCTGCCAAGGCCCTTGATGGCCATGCAATGACCCTGGGTAGTGTGAAGGCCGGTGAGTATGGTAGTTTCACCACTGAAATAATACAACAGAAACGAAAGAGAGACAGACAGAGGGAAAATAACACAAAAAGAAAAACACTCCAAACTCCTCTAATGAAGCTAAACTACAGAGCTGCAATAATTACGACTCCTTAGATAATTCTAGAGAAAGGCTCATTCAAAAGTGGTCAAGTGGTCAGTATAGAAAGGGATTTTATAATTGTCATCTGATGGTAAGTCACACCCAATATAAAGGCTACAAAGAATAGCTTGATAGGAAAAAGTCCTTAACCCCTACAGCAGTAAAAGAAAGCAGATTCACTCACCAGTTGTAAACCTGAGTTGTGACCTACTGGTTCAGACTCGATAGCTTCGCCCCAGGATGAGACACGCTCATGATAGCATAATTCTGATATAATTACAGTTGAAACCAGAAGTTTCCACACACTATATAAAAAGACACATGCATGTTTTTATCACTTTCTGACATGAAATCAGGCTGGGGTCACAGTACCATTTTTCACATGCATTTTTGGAGACCTGCGTTTTCAAAAACGCATGTAAAAAACGCACCCATAGGCCCCCATGTTAAAAAACGCATGCCCTAATAGCCAAAAAGCATGTGTGACTGTCCCTTGCGTTTTTGGAGCATATCCAAAAACGCATGCGTTTTTGTAAAAAACGCATGCGTTTTTGTAGAAAACGCATGCGTTTTTATAACATGGGTTCCTATGGAAAACGCATGCAAAAACGCATGTACAGTTAGCACCTTTTAGTGCCATTCAAAAACGCATGCGTTTCCCATAGGAGCCCATGTTAAAAAAAACGCATGCGTTTTTCCGGAAACGCATGCGTTTTTTTAACATGGGCTCCTATGGGAAACGCATGCGTTTTTGAATGGCACTAAAAGGTGCTAACTGTACATGCGTTTTTGCATGCGTTTTCCATAGGAACCCATGTTATAAAAACGCATGCGTTTTCTACAAAAACGCATGCGTTTTTCAAAACGCTCAAAAAAATACTACAAGCACTATTTTTATGTGCAGATTCAAAAACGCAGCCAAAAACGCAGGGAGCCATCAGAGACCTTAAAAAACTCATGCTGACATGAAAAACGCATGTAAAAAAGCATGCGTTTTTAAAAGGCACTAAAAAAATGCATGTCAACTGTGACCCCAGCCTCAGAATACATTTTTCCTGATTTAGGTCAATATATTTGCCAATGCCAGAATAATAGAGAGAATGAATGTTTTTAGGCATTTTTATTACTTTCTGCAAAGTCACAAGTTTGCATACATTTCATTAGTATTTGGTACCATTGCACTTAAACTGTATGGCTTGGGTGAAATATTCTGAATATCAAGCCACATTCTTCTCTCAATAGTTGGTAGGAATTTGGGCCCATTCCTCTGACAGAACTGGTGTAACTGAGCCATGTTTGTAGGTCTCCTTGCTCGCAGCCTTTTCAGCTTTGCCTAGACATTTTCAATAGGATTGACATCGGAGTTTTGTGACGGCCACGTCAAAACATTGACTTTGTTATCTTTAAGCTACTTTGTAACCAGTTTGGCAGTAGCTTTGGGTCATTGTCCATTTGGAAGACCCATTTCCATCCAAGCGTTAACTTCCTGGCTGATGTCTTCAGATTTTGTGTCAGTATTACCACATAATCTTCTTTCCTCATGATGCCATCTATTTTGTGAAGTGCACCAGTCCCTCCTGCAGCAAAACAACCCCACAATATGATGCTGCCACCCTCGTGTTTCACAGTTGGGATGGTGTTCTTAGGCATCCAAGCTTCTCCCTTTTTCCTCCAAATATAACGATGGTCATTATGGCCAAACTGTTCGATTTTAGCTTCATCAGACCACTGGACATATCTCCAAAAATGTAGATCTTTGTTCCTGTGTTCATTTGCAAAAATTTATCTGGCCTTTTCATGTTTCTTTTGGAGTAATGGCTTCTTCCTAGCCAAGTGGCATTTCAGCCTGTGTTGATACAGTACTCGTTTCACTGTGGATAATGACACAATCTTACCAGCTTCTGCCATCATGTTGACAACATCTATTACTTTTTTTTCTTGTGTTTACATGTGCATGTCGGACCAAAGAATGCTTGTCTCTGGAACACAGACCCCATCTCCTTCCTGAGTGGTATGATGGCTGGACATTCCCATCTTGTTTGTACTTGCATACAATTGTTTGTACAGATGAACGAAGCACCTTCTGGCACCTGGAAATTGCACCCAAGGATGAACCAGACTTGTGCAGATCCAAAATCCTTTTCTTGATATCTTGGCTGATTTCTTTAGACTTTCACATGATGTTACACAAAGAATCAGTGTGTTTACGGTGTGCATTAAAATACATCCACAGGTGTGTCAATATCTAAGTCAGATGTTGCCAATAAACCTATCAGAAGACTCTAAACACATGACATCATCATATGGGATGTTCCAAATTGTTTAAAGGCATAGTATTCTTAGTGTATGTAAGCTTGTGACTTTGCAGAAAGTAATAATAATGCCTTAAAACATTCTCTTTCTCTCTTCCTTATGGCATTTGGCAAATGTAAATAATTATGGTAATCCTAATTGACATAAAACAGGAAAGGTTTATTCTGATTTCATTTCAGATAGTGAGAAAAACATGCAGATGTGTCTTTCTACGTAGAGTATGTACACTTCTGGTTTCAACTGTATATTATCTACATTCACTTTAAAATGGTGAATTACAGATATATTCATTTTTTCATCTTCATAAATATCATGGACACATACTTTTTTTAAGGAGAAGCCAAAAATGTGTCCTATTTTTAAGGAGTGGAGTGTACTGGAACTTATGGACAGTTGACAACCCAATTCTCCCCGTGTTCCACTTTAATCTAGAAGATCTGTGGCACCTGGATTAGTTACCAAATATTACCATATTTTTTGGACTATAAGACCCACCCAGATTTCAGAAGAGGAAAATAGGGGGAAAAATTAAGCAAAAAATGTGGTTAAAATGCAGTGTTATAGGGAAGATATCTGCTGCTGACACTTATGGGGATAATGTCTCCATACTGGGAACCTTCCAGGTAATATATGTCATGTTCCCCATACTTGATATGGCCCCATATACTGAATTTGGCCCCCATCCTGGTGTATAGCCTACCCATCCTGGATACGGCCCCCAATTCCTGTATATGATCTCCAATCCTGGATATGGCCCCCATCCTTGATAAGGACCCCATCCTGGATATGGCCCGTCCATCCTGGTATATGATCCTCCATCCTTAACATGGTCCCCCATCCTGGATATAGCCACCATCCTTGTAATGGGCCCTCATCCTGATATATCATCCCAAATCCTGGATAAAGCCCCTCATCCCGGATATGGTCCACCATCCTGGTATATGATATCTCATCTTGGCTATGGTCCCCCATCCTGGATATAACCCACCATCCTAGGTTAGACCTTCATTCTAGATTTGGCACCCCCATCATGGATATAGCCCCCAATAATGTATATGGCCCCCACCCTATTGCACACACAAATATAATAAATGATGTAATTTACCTGTCTGTTGATCCCTCTGCAGCACCGCAATGTCTGCTGTCTGTGCCGGCTCCGATCATATGTCCTGCATGCACAGCAATGATGTCACTGTACTGTGCCAGACAAATGATCAGATGCCGGCACATACAGGAGACGTTGCGGTGCTGCAAAGGTAGAGATGGAGGGGAGCAACAGACAGGTAATTTACATTGTTTAATATTTTTGTGCGTGCGCTAGGAGGGGTGGGTCATATAATGTGATGGAGGGTGAGTACATTTAGTGTAATGAAATATTCACTGCTCCTCCTGCCCTCCTCTCAGTACCTGCTTCAGTGCTGACAGTTGATGTAGAGGGGGATGCAGTGAATTTTACAGTAGACTAATAAGCAGGCCCACGTGATCACCAGCTGCTTCTGCAGCTCATGCCAGCCTCCGGACACCGCTCCAAAGCTGCTATTCCCTCCAGCACTGCCAGTACAGCCCCACAGCCAGCGCATACTCCATACCTCCAGACTATAAGATGCACCCCCACTTTCTCCTAGAATTTGGTGGAAAAAAGTACTGAATGTCTTATAGTCCAAATAATAGGGTAGATATACAAACAATTTGAATATGATCAAGCAAAATACAGATACAATTATCTTCTCGTATGACTGTTATACTGTTGAAAAGATCTAATTTGGTAAATCTATTATCTAAGGACCTACAGAATGATTGGGCACCTATGATCCTTGAATATAAAGTTTATTCAAATGCATTGCAAAAACTAAAAAGTAGAGTCAGAGAATGGATGTTATAATTACCAGGTCATATTTTGATCTTCAAATTTCTTGCCAAAGCCAAATGTAGCTCAAAAGGGTAAGTGAAGCATTCCTATCGGAGCGCTTTTCAACCTCACTTTGATACCATTTTCTCTCTCAATAATTAATGTCCAAAATGACTGCCATGTGAATAAACCCATAGATAAGTATTCTTCATTTTGTGGATTCATGATTATTCGGAAAGACTCTTGGCATAATCAGACAGCAGAGTTAAAAAGAGACTGGTCAGCATGAAGAAAATGATTAAAGAGGTAGCGATAGGCTCACCTTCCGTGTGGGTGCTCTAGAAAAACGATTCAATATATTACATGAGCTAGGCACACCAATTTGGTGTGCCTAGCTCATGTAATATACAGCATGAAGAAAATGGACTGGTGTAGATAAGTGACAATTTTGTTGATGTTGGTCACCATCTTTTTTTTTTTTTTTTTTAAACCAGTGGTTTTTTTATTGAAAGTATAAAGAACATTATACATCAAACAACACACAAAAAGCAATTAGACATGAAATAAATCATATAGGGGAAGGGGGAGAAGAAGGAAAGAGAGGGGGGGAGGTATTGGGGGTAGGGGAGGGAGGGGAGTGGGGGAGGCAGAGATACACATAAGCATGTATACTTTTAACATTAAGGTATCATACAAATAGAAAACAGTGTATGAGAACATCAGAACTTCATAGGAGTCACAGGGCGCAAGGTCCCCAGCACTTCGAGGGCTGTAGAGGTCCGAGGGTGTCACTCCGGGACAACAACCGAGTTATAGGGGGCGGCGATCCACGGATCCCACCAATTAAGAACCTTAGTCCTGTGAGGGAGGTCATGGGAGAGGGCTATCTCATGGGTCAGGTGGTTGTTGAGACGGGCGACAACTGCTGAAGTGGTGGGGTAGAGGTCGACTTCCAGAGCGCAGCTATGGTTTGGCGGGCGGCTATCAGGGTGTTCGTGATGATAGGCCTCAGTGGACTAGGGAAGGCGCCAAGGCCCACACCAAAAAGGGCCAGTTGGGCAGTCAGGGGTATGGGGAGGCCCGTCAAGGTTGTCAAGAGAGAGTTTAGGGACGTCCAAAAAGTCTGGACAACCGGGCACTCCCACCAAACATGGGCATCTGTGCCGGTGGAGCCACAAGACCTCCAACATAGAGGAGAAGAAGTGGAGGCACCCGGGCCTCCAAATCTTGCCACTCGGGCAGGGGACAGGTACCAGTTTAGTGTAAGCTTTTTAGATTGCTCCAGGTGGTTTATGCACCGGGTATACCTAGCGGCATGGCCCGAAGCCTCCTGCCAGTCCTCTAGAGACACAGTGAAACTAAGCTTAGTCTCCCAGCGAAGCATGTATGGGAGTTTGGCCGTAGCACGACTGGCAGTCAGGGCCCTATAAGCGATGGACACTCCGCTCCGGGAATGACCCACCTGCTTGAAAAGGGACTGGAGAGTCAAGTCTACCGCTAAAGGATCCCACTCCGGTAGGGTACATGTAGCAAGAAAGTGGTGGACCCGCAAATAGGTAAAGAAAGTCGAGCCCGGGACAGCAAATTTTCGAGATAGGTTTGAGAATGATACAACTCTACCCCCGGTTTGGATGTCTGACAGAAGTAAGATACCTGCCTCTCTCCATTTCGTGAGTGATATGTTGGTCATACATGATTCTATCGCCCCAATGGAGATATATCTGGATAGGTAGGGCATGTGGGTTCTCGCTAGTTTATACCATACTGACAGTAAGGCCTGCATAGATCTCAACGGAGAACTAGGTGGGGAGGGTGCAGGTATGACATCTCTAAGAGAAGTCTAGTGGAATTATGAGGGGCATAAGTAGATTCCATCTGGAGCCATCGCGAGGGGGGGCCTTCAGCCCACCAGATCTTGGCAATATCCAATTTGATAGCGCAATAGTAAGTCAAAATGTCTGGCATTCCCAAACCCCCCAGTGATATCGGCAATGTAAGAGTTGAGAGGGCCACCCGGTGGGGCTTACCATTCCAGATGAACTTCCCCAGAAGAGACTGGAAGAGGTTCAAATAGCGTCTGGAAAATAGGAGGGGAATACATCTAAACACATAGATAAGCCTGGGGAGCAACATCATCTTGGTCAAGTTTATCCTAGTGATCCAAGACAATTGGGATTTAGAGTATTGAGCACACAGTGATTTCAAAGTGGTCAATAGAGCTTCGCAATTTACTCTAAGAAGGGTAGACATGGGGGCAATCTGGATGCCCAAATAATGGAATCCCCGGGGGGCCCAGAGGAAAGGAAACTGAGAGCGTAGCCCAGACTGCGTATGTTGGTCACCATCTAACATGGCTGACCTTTTATAATTTAATTGCCAAAAGTTAAAGCCAAATTGATAAATTTGATCACCATTATGAATTTCCAGATGAAGTGAGATTTGTGTCTCTATAGTGGTAATAGGAAGCAATTAAAATCCAAAATAATCAATTTAACCAAAATATACTACCTACAATAAGTGAGATTTTATAAACTAAAGATGGAAATTGTGAAAATTTTAAACTTGAATTTTCTCTATTTATAGGGTTGGTTTGTGGAAAAACCCTGATAGACTTCAGTACTGGTCCCATTATCACTCATCTTATTTCGGTCTGTGAGTTCTTAGAAGAAATTTCAATTCTGAAAGTCAACGACATCGCCATTAAAGAACTTGAACTGTGGAGAAACAAAGACCCGAAGGCCTTCGACTGGACTCAAACATCAAAACTCTTTATGGAGTTCAAACAGTTAAACAGGTTAAGTATGAAGTATAATTTCCTTCTTTATTGTTTGTTTTTGACAACTTTATGGCTCAACATATGATGACCGATGAATGAGTTATTGATGGTGTTCAGGGTTTAGGAGGCATTCAGCAGGATGTTGAGTTAAAGAGGATGTTGAGCGAGAGGTCAGAGCAAGGTGGCTTCTCCAACAATTTTTTATTTATAATTTAGTCCAAGTACAAAAAGCTTTTGATCATTCCCATGCGGCCTGCCATGTGTGACATGTGTCTTCACAACTAGCTGTATGAGCTGTCTTTTAAACATATCTGCTGTCATTGTTACAGTAACTTTGTCACTTACAAAATATCTTGTTAATGATGTTTGAGATGCTCTTTCCTCCTCCTTTGCCTGGCAGGAAGTGCTGGGAACGGGTTTCTTGCTGCTGCTGTTATCTTTTATCATATTAGACATAATCAGCTCCACAGCTACACTTAGCACCCTCATCGTCCCCAGGTGGTCTGAGATTGAGATGGTGTCCATCCACTTAGAAGTGGGATAGGGAGGACAAGGAAGACAGGGATGTCAGTGAAGGACTCATTAGATCTGGGGTCACCGTGGAGTGGTTGATGAGCAAACAGATATTAACTGAGTGCTGCAGTGAATCTTTTCTGGTTGTTAGATAGATAGATAGATAGATAGATAGATAGATAGATAGATAGATAGATAGATAGATTCAATATAGCATAGCTAGGTGCTTATCAATCCTTGGCAGGGATGAATTGCCTAATATACAGACCATAAAAAATGAAAAAAAGGGACTGCAGCACTCTTTGTAGGATGTTCCTTTATGCCTTTATTGGCCTTCAGGCATGATATGGCGACGTTTCGGTCAACCAATTGACCTTCCTCCAGCAGTCTGCTTTTGAGTTAAAAAAAACCTTTCAGGTGATGCATTTTTTTAAAAAGCTGATCTGCTTTTGCAGCTGAAAAAAATATCCTCAAAAACCACAGCAAAAACGCTGTGTGTGAATGTAGCCTTAGATCAGGAATAGATCGGCCATTTATAGGACATTTCATAACTTTCCCAAATACCCATGACAAAATATTCAGCACATTCTGCATTGAACTACTGTACCCAATTTATTATATATTTTAGAAGCCGGAGTCGGTCCATTTTATACCGACACTGACTCCACCAAAATGAGCACCGACTCCGACTCCACGACTCCAACTCCACAGCCCTAGTCATGGTGTCATCACATTACCGGTACCGGTAAAAAAGTGCTGGATCTTTAATCTGCAGAGTCTTAGCTATCCCAAGTAGTTGAAATCTTGGAGATTTTTGGTCACGGGGGACCTCTACAGGCTTATGCCTGGCTGACGTCTACAGACGTCGTCCAGGCATAAGTACCTTTTTTTCCGACATCTGTAGATGTTAGGCCATCTTTATGGGGTTAAAAACCTTAAGAGTATGGGGCAAGGTTGCCCACAGTGCACCTGGTTGCTGCCCTGCTGGTGCATTGTTTCTGTGGAGGTGGTGTGCACATTGCACCACAGCTTTAAGGCTGTTAACCTGCCTAGCGGTATTCCCGAGTGTGACTCGGGGTTAACTTTTACTGCCAGAAGTGGTAACCCCGAGTCACACTGCTGAGGACCGGGGGCCGGGGTGCTCTCAGAGCCGGGGGGAGAGGGCTGGGGCATCGGGTCTTACTGCCGGCGCCATGTCAGTGATATGGCACCGCCCCCTTCTCCAGAGCTAGGGTTAGGGCTAGGGTTATTGTTAGGGTTAGGGTTAGGGTAAGGGCCCCGTCACACGGGGCGATATTGCTGCCCATTCATGCGGAGATGTAGGGGCGTGGCCTTTAGCCGGCGTCATCGCCCCTACATCGACACATGTAAAGGGGCGATGTCGCCGGTCCCGGCCGGTCGCCTGGTTTCACAGCAGTGCTGTGAAACCTGGCGACCATCATGGGGCGATGTGCACACATCGCCCCATGTAACCGGGCGGCGGCGACCTGTCAGGCGATGGGAGCCATAGGCTCCCATTGTCCTGCATCGCCGCCGGGGTTGTCAGACACCCCGGCGGCGATGCCGCCCTACAGGTCGCCGGCACCTGTCTAAACGGTCTAAACGGGGGATGGCGCTGGTGGCGGGGGCGGCGAGAGTGTGCGCGCCCCGCCATTCACCGCCGACATCTCCAGCCCCGTCGCCCCGTGTGAAGGGGCCCTTAGGGTTAGGGCTAGGGTGTTAGGGTTAGAGCCTGGGCTGCAGATGAGAAGAGGGGCGGGAACACCCTCAGTTACCCTCCTCTCCTCTGTCACAGGGACATCCAGCGATGTCCCCGCTGTGATCGCCAGTGAGAGCTCATTCGGATGCCTCCATATGACTTCCTGGTTCCGTCTCTGTGAGCCGCAGCGGCTCATTGGAGGCGGAACTGGATTGGAGGTGGAACTGGGCGGGAAATACAAATGTATAAAATTTCTGCCCATAAAAGAAATTTTAAAAAAAATGGTACCGCTTTTAGCACAAAATTCCTGACATAATCATGCCGCCAGGGAGGTTAAACATTAGGGACCAAGTGAAAAGTTCACTGTGATGTGTCAGTGGGCTCATACAGTCTGAACAGGATGTTAAACTAAAGGTACCATTACACGGCACGATATCGCTGCAAAGTCAGGGGTTGTGCAACATTGAAATAACATCGCAAGTGTGTCGTTACGTGTAAATGCACGATTCAACTACGATAAATCGCTGGATTGAAGTTGACAGGTTTATGAACATGTTCTTAAACCTGATGATGTCGTTCAAGGGATCTGCTAGCATCGTACTGTGTGACACCTCTATAACGATGTCACGGACGACTTCGCCCATTCACATCAGTGAGCAGGGATTGTTCGCGGGGTTTGCAAACGATCTCTGCTCACAACATCGTTGGTGAGTTGTTCACGATATCTACACGTGTGACAGCTCACCAGTGATGTTGGAATGATGACAAAAAATAGGGTGCGCCCATGAGATCGCCGCCGGAATCGTTTCAAAGTCATGCCGTGTAACGGTACCTTTAGAAGAACCTCTTCAGTTGAAGAAATTTTTGCCTAGCGGTACCAGATCACTGTGTGATTTTTGGATGTGTGATCCATGTCTTTTTCTACAGCTATGTCATTTTTTATGGTCTTCCCATAGCTGATTCGTCAAGTTTAAGCACAAATTGCTGATCTTACAAGAGGTAAGAATTCAGAAATATTTGATTTGTCTAATCTCCTGTCATGAAATGTTTGTATGTTACAGTGAAGGATGGGAAGAAGAAGAAGAAATTCTAAGAGGAAAAATAAAGGAGATCGTAAAACGTGACCTCAGCAAAGACGATCTGGACTCCCTGCCAAAATTTGACTGTGTGACGAGTATAGGGGCTCTAGAAATGTTCAGCAATGACTACGAGGATTATAAAATAAACCTAAGAAAATTTAACAATTTAATGAAAATGGGGGGATATCTGTTACTTTATGTAAGTATTAACTGCTCCTATTTTAAAATTGGAAAAGACAAGTTTCACGTGTTGCCGTGTGATGAGAGTTTCTATAGGAAGGTGATAAGTGACGAAGGGTTTGAGATAAAGCAATACGATAATCTTGAGAAAACAATGAACTGTGATTCTATGGACCATGAAAAACTGGTGTTTATCGTTGCCCAGAAAGTCAAGGAGGTCAAGTCATGAATGTATCTCAGTGCAGGTATCTGCTGCTGCCGCTATAAACTCTGATATAACCCATGACTATAATTATAAGAAATTTGCTTCAGCCCAAAAAATATTTCTAACTGCATTAACCATTTTACTAAGATCAGTTACTCAATACTAATAATTTGTGCTTCTACCAACATTCCATGATGTCTATCTTTAGGATTTTTTTGTGTTATTCAGATGTTACAATTTACTACAAGATTTTATAATATTCCTGAATAATTAGACTTCGGGATGTAACAAAAATATTGTCTATTACTCTTTATGTTCATTTCTAAAATAATAAACTGTATGAACTCAAAGCTTTGTGAGTCTGTACTACTGAAGAGAGAATTGTATGATGAGGTTCCTCGAACAAACCTCTGCCCTAAATAAAGGACGTACCCTGAGATATAATGTGTAAATTCTCTGAAAAGTTACCTTGCGTTTTATTCATGTGAATAGCCCAGTGCCCCAAATCTGAAGGTGACTGTCACGCTGGGGCAATATTACACCTAGTGTGTGGGAAATGATGGTGATAGTAAGCAAAGACCCTGGTGATAAGGAGAGGGGAGATGGGTCACCTCCGGACATCTGCCTGTGTCTTACCCTGAGCTGCCCGATTATCCCTATACGGGTCTTTCCCCTCGTCACCGTCTTGTGCCTGGGCCCTCTGTAGCCATGAATTAACACTGGTCAGTTCACAGGCCGGCAAGCCCAGGTCTAGTAAATAATACAACAAGGGGTAATATAAGCAAACAAAGGGGAATAGACTGAGACAGATGAGTACTCTGGAATCGTAAAATACAGCAAACCTCCAGAGCTGCATAACCTACGACTCCAGAATTTCTTCCAAGCACAGGATCCTCTTAAAGAATAGAAATGAATCTATCACTAGCGATATGCAAATGGAGTCTGTGGAGCCTCAATTAAGAGTCTCATCACTGGCGATAGGTGATCAGACATTAGACTACTTATAGTGGTGAGGAGGAGTGGCAAAAGACTACAGGTGAGGATAGAGGTGTTTTGCCAATATTTTTGACAAACAGGCTGACATACGACTTCAAAGAAGGTAATCAAGAATTTTATTAATAAAAAGGCTAATATAGAATACAAAATTAAAGAAACAGCATGATACTGAGTATAATCACCATACAAAGGTTATGTATTTACTTACATCACATCACCATGGAGTTATGAATACATCATCTGTCTAGAAAATCGGAGAAGCCATGACAATTTACAGAGAGCGACCTGGGAAATCTCTACACTGGATCTGGACATCTATCGGATACAGTTACAAAAAATGACTTCTTCATCAAGGAGACACCATCTGTCTGATAATTGGCAGAGAACTCCTGAGACGTCAACACTGAATAGCTTCTCCTACTGTCATGTTCTTACCAACTTATAAAGGGTTTATACAAAATGTCATAAACCTAGTTAATGTATTACAAATGTTATTCATCTATGACCCAGAAATGGCCACTTTCTAGTATTTAAAGGAAACGTTAACATACATCAGATAATGGTGTGTTTTTCTCGAAGATGATGTACACCATATATTTGGCAACATAGTAATTATTACATTGTGTATATAATCAATATGTTTACAGTTAAATATCATAAGATACCAAGCGAATGTAACACAATAGTCAATTACGTACGCAATTGAGAAAAGCTCTCATATGTCAACATGCAGATATTTGTGTCAAATAAATCACAGAGCTCTATTACAATGAACATTGTCTACCTGTAAACACGAAGCAAACACTCACTAGTGAACAGCAGATAAAGGTTTGTGACAATGACTATACCAGTTCGTCCACATCAAAACATATCAACGATATGTTACACTGTAATATAGTGTATGGATCTAAATACTCACATTTTTATATTTGCAATACATTCTACCCTTGGCTAAATGACCACATCATATCAAAGCATATGAATGATATGCTACAATGTGTAGGCTGTAAAATACCCATATTTATATTGGCAATACAAGAGGCTACAGGAAAACAGCTACCAAGAAGAGAGTCCTTAACTCCTACAATGCCAAAGGAAAGTAAAATACATTTAAACACTGGCTAAAGACCAGCGGTCAATAAGACATTGTGACCATCTTGTTTCAGATTCACGAGAGGTCTCCCCAGGGACATTCTGTCTGTCTACTTCACAGCAGGAGGTCTGATTGTGATGTACTACTTCAGTGATCAACAGATTGAAAACAAGAGTGGTAAGGTACTGTCACACAGGGAGATCTCCCCGGCGATGTTGCCGGCGATGCGCGGGAGCGCGCATCCCTTGCAACATCGCCGGGGAGATGTCACACGGAGCAACTTCCCGGCGATATCGCCGGCTAGTTGCCGCGGCTATCGCTCGCTGGGTTGCCCAGCAACCCAGTGAGCGGTAACCTGCAATGTTGTAGATAGGCGGAATCACCCGCAACATTGCAGGTTGCCGCGTTACACAGGGCGATCAGGCATGATCGCCTCAGCAACATCGCCAACATTGTTGGGAAACCTGGCGATGTTGCTCAGGCGATTTGTCTCCTAATTATCGCCCTGTCACACGAGGCAACTCTCCGGCAATGTCGCCGCAACTTGGGCACGCCCCTCAGTTGCTGGCAACATCGCCGGCGATATCTCCCCGTGTGACGGTACCTGTATTTTCAGTCTGTGAAGAATACAAAGCTGACTATGTCACTCTAATTCAGCGCCAGACACAGAATTTCTATGGATCCGCAGTACAAGAGTAAATTTAGTCAGATGTTTTCCACCTTGGATAAGGAGGTGCAATTGCTGGTGCTTCAAAAAAAGCTGGTAGACAATCTTAAGACGGTTTTCCCTAACCTAGCGTAGAAACATTAGCAGCAGGAATGTAACTGTCAGTCTGATCAATTTTTTAAACTAGTCCGACCACCGGCAGAACTGAGTGCAAGTCTGACACATAGTGAACGAATGCAGAGGATGGTGCAGGAGTATATCAAACTCAATATCCATGCCATCACGTGGGGTTTTACCCTTTTGGGCTTCAAAAGTGGAGGAGTGACCTGAGCTCGCCAGTCATACATTGAAGATTTTGTCACGCCCATCAGCCAGCGTTCTCTCAGAACATGTCTTCAGCACTGCTGGTGTTCTGATGGATAAGCGCATATGGCTGTTCCCTGATCGTGTAGACTGCCTAACTTGCATCAAGATGAACAAGTCATTGTTCTCCAAAGACTTTTTTCCACCTCAATGGCAGACTGGGCAGAGTAGGCCATGTTGTACTTTTCAGCAAGCTGCATTCATCTCGCCATTATACAATTTTTATTTTGGGTCAATTGATGCCACATTGGAGGCCCTAATTTTTTGAAATGTGGAGACTCTTCTGTAGGGTCTCCTTCTTGTCTTTCCTGAATTTAGTAGGGCTCTGTGAGCAATATGCCTACATGCGTCACTCATTGCCCTGTTACTAATGAATGTTTAACCTGTAAATGCTAGGTCAGATCCTGTGCAATGCATGCAGGCTTGGCCATTATACAATTTTTATTCTGGGTCAATTGATTCCACTTTGGTATCTGGTCTCAAATGTTTTAAATGTGGAGACTCTTCTTGGGGTGTCTTTATCATGTATTCTGTGAATTTAGTCGGGCTCTCTGAACACCTATATATGTGACTGACCCAGCTGAATTTTCGTAATTTTCCATGAGAAGTGGTAGTTGTTTCACTTGACTATGGCAGAGTCCCCTGGTCAATAGGCCTATACATGTGATTGACCTGGCTGACAATTTTTTTTCAGTAATTTCAGTGAAACTTTTGTTTTGTGCCACCTAAGGTTGGCATAGCATAACACTTATTGGAGTGTTTGCATGATTTATGAGGGCCCCCCTACCTACTGGGCTAATACAGATCACTGACCTGCCTGAATCATTTTTTCAGTAGTACTCAATGAAATTGATAGTTGTGCCACCTGACTGTGGCAAACCATAAAATTGACTAAAGCCGAACACATGAGGTTTGAGGAAACCCTGCACACTTGGGCTATACAGGTCACTGACCTACCTGAATCCTTCTTCCTATAGTACTCCATGAAGCTGGTACTTGTGCCACCTTAGTGTGGCAGAGCATAAAATGTATTGGGGCTTTTGCATGAAGTTTGAGGGCACACTGCCCAACAGTCCTACACCTGTCACTCATCCCCCTTTTCATGATGAAAGATTAAACTTGAAATGCAAGGCCAGGCCTTGCTCCAAACCCCGTGCCATGCATGCAGGCTTTGCCTTTCTATAATTTTTGATCTGGGTCAATTGATGCCACCTTGGTGGTATCTGGTCCTAATTTTTTTAAATATGGACAGTCTTCTTGAGGTGTCTTTGCTGTGTGTATTTAGCAGAGCTCTCTGAGCACCTCCATACACCTGAAGCTTGAAATGCTGGGCAAGGCGTTATCCCATGCATCCATGTTACACCATGATAAAAATGTTAACTCTGTGGAATAGATGACACTTTTCCTGGTGTCTGCCCTAATTTGAGTTGTTTTGGTAGCATTTGGGCCCCTGTGAAGGTATTTTCTATGCTCTTAATTTTGCCTCCCATTGATTTTACTGGGGGTTTGGAAGTTTGGTGAACTGTTCGTCAAACAATTCGGCAAACATATGCCCATTCAGAGAACCAAACTGAACTAAAACTGTAGACGGTTAATTCATCTCTAGTGTGGACCACCTAATCCTCAACCTGATGCTCCTTCTGCAAATTATAGTGAGTTCCAGGAGACAAGTGATCCCACAATCGGACACTCCAAAGAGCATAACTTGACATTTCCTTTTATTGATTCTGGCCTTTCTCCCTGTACATTTCAAGGCGGACACGAGGAGATCATGTTTAGTGATAGCAACGATCGGAAAAAGACGATGGAGTGCATTGTCAATTAGAGTCTCAAGCGGTTGATGGTAAGACACAGTTACCAATAAGTAATGTTGTTAAGTTATTGGAAAGCAAGTTTCCTTAGTGGAGGGGAAGAGGTTTCATAGCTTTAGAGATCTGTTTCTGAAAAGTGTGCAAATAAGGTAGAAAGTGGCTCTGTTCACATTAAGAGAAATCTACAAATGGTAAATGGTTTGAGATAACAGTAGTGGCTGGATTTCATCTTAAGTTATATAATGCTTCATAAATAAATTATTGGTGCCTTTGGTTTATATTTTTAGTGTTTTGAATTTATTCCACATCTAATTATTCGTGTTGTCACTTGATAAGGCCTTCAGCTAAAAACATATCATATTTATTATTTTGGCATAGAAGCCTACTGTAAATGCTTAAGTGACTTCATAACTTTTTAAAGATAAAACAAAGTTGTAGCCTAAGGCTTACTAGTTATTTGGTGTTGTTGACTTTTGGAATTTCAGTTTCTGGGTATCTTCAGGCAAAACTTTAATGCACCCTTTTTATGTATACTACATTACTAAATCTACTACTACGTATGTAGTAGATTTAGTAATGTAGTATACATAAAAAGGGTGCATTAAAGTTTTACCTGAAGATACCCAGAAACTGAAATTCCAAAAGTCAACAACACCAAATAATTATACTGTACAGGGTGGGCCATTTATATGGAGGCACCTAAATAAAATGGCAATGGTTGGTGATATCAACTTACTGTTTGTGTATACACATTAGTATATGGGAGGGGGAAAACTTTTCCAGATGGGTGGTGACCATGACGGCCATTTTGAAGTCGGCCATTTTGGATCCAACTTTATTTCTTTCAATGGGAAGAGGGTCATGTGACACATCAAACGTATTGAGAATTTCATAAGAAAAACAATGGTGTGCTTGGTTTTAACATAACTTTATTCTTCCATGAGTTATTTACAAGTTTATGACACTTATAAAATGTGTTCAAAGTGCTGCCCATTGTGTTGGATTGTCAATACAACCCTCTTCTCCCACTCTTGACTCACTGATAGCAACACCGCAGAAGAAATGCTAGCACAGTGAGCTTCCCACTGTGACTTATGCTTCATGTCCATGTGACGGTTCATGCATGAAGTACTCAAACTTTAGATTTTTTGGCCTCTACTCAGATTTTGTTTACAAATTATGCAGATAACATGAGTTGGGTCATCCTTTGCGATCTGAAAAAAAGACTGAGAAAATGAAGAAAACACAGATGCAATCCATCTTTATTCCAAATCCTTTATTTCAATCATAGAAACCAGATAGACTTTTTTGTGTTTAAGGAGCGCTTACACAGGGATTTAGAGAGTTTAAAAGATAACTTACCTTTTATTCACAACGTGTTTCAATGGCGGAACGCCATGTTCATCAAGTGAGGACCCTCACCTGATGAAGATGGCGTTCCGCCATTGAAATGCGTTGTGAATAAAAGGTAAGTTATCTTTTAAACTCTCTAAATCCCTGTGTAAGCGTTCCTTAAACACAAAAAAGTCTATCTGGTTTCTATCATTTAATCTCCCTCAGGGAGATTGTGTCCGGAGCTGCTTCACAGGACCTGTGCTATATGCACACCAGGACCTGTCCCTATGTCAGAGCCTGACCAGCTGACTGCCACCACGTGACCGGAGGGCGGGCGCATTCCTCTGAATCACCGCTCACACAGTGGCCCCTCCATCTATGCAACACCGAGGTTGTGCGGGGACAGCACAACCTCCTAAGGTGAGAGACCATCTGGAGTGACCTCTCTCCCCTTCCTCCTAAAGGCAGCGGGTCCCTCTCATTAGCGCCTCTCTCCTCTTTTCTTTTCACATTTATTTCAATCATGGAATATAATCATTCCAGCACACTAGCAAGGAGCTAGATGCGTTTCGGTAAACCTTTTCTTAATCATTAGCACTTTAAAATGGAAAATCACATATATATATATATATATAAATAAAACGAAACCCCACACTCAGCTGAAACAATTATATATGTGGCGCCCCAATATGTAGGTGCCACAAAAGGGGTACTGCACCCGTAAAAGAGGTGTAGTCACCCCACTGCAAGTAAATTTATGGATGGTAGGAGGAACCCTAAACCCACACCCTACATTAGGCCACACAGTGGGAGGGAACCCGGGAGGGTATATAGTCACCTCCAGGGGGAACTAGAGAAGTCGGAGGTCTGAGGTTGGAGAGTTAGTTAGAGCCAGGCAAGGAGCCTGCGGCACGAAGGAGGGTCACCTCGGCTGAGAGACCCAGGGAAAAGGAGAACAGATCCCAGATAGAGGAGAAGGGAGCAAGAAACTCGGGCGGGAGTTCGCTCAAAGTAAGAAACCGGGTACCGGAGCCCGCACCTGCAGGAACCTTCACGGCCTATAGAAAATCCGCAGAACGGGGTATCTCCAGATACGGCCCTGATCCTAAGCACCCATTAGAGGGGAACCAGACACCGCTGGCAAGCCACTGTGCAAAGAGCCACAGAGTCCCGGGCACTGCCGTGTTCAACAGAAGGTTCACCCGATGGGAATAAGGGAAGTAAAGAGAGACAGCAGGAGGTCAGACTTAATCTATATGAGGTTAGGCTTCACACTGCTACTGGGAGGCGAGGGAAGAAGAGGAATAAGAAAGGCATGCATTGAGGGTTCTGTCTACCTACCCAAGATCCGCTTGCAGCTACCAGTAGCCACTTGTCGTTGTAACATCCAACTGCACTGTGAACTGTAATGACTCTGCAAAAGTTCCAGTGAAGTATCCGGTGAAGTGATGTTTGACTCTGCTACATCTTTCTTTGCATGAACTCATTTCTATCACAGAATTGCTGCCCTGGAGGTTTCAGTCCTACTTGCGGAGCACTATACCATCACTGCCGCAATACCACCGTCCTCCGGAGGACTGTAGCGGCGCTGGTGACATCTCACCAGGTACTGCAGGTGGCGTCATGACAAACTAGTACATAATCCTTGTAAATAATTCCCCCATTAATCATTGACCACCAGGGCCACAACCTCAGGCAGCCACCCGTGACCTCCAGACTGAGCCTGAGACCTGAGTACCTTGCCCTGGGTGAGTCATATGCATCACTAAAGAATTGGATCAACCCTTGATTTGCCCTGCATCCTTTCAATTTTACAACAGTCAAGATGATGTAATTATTATAACATTATTGCAGCACATTTGTTAAAGGCAGCTCCGTGAATAAATCTACTTATATATCAAATGGTATTTAATATGAATACTAAATATGAAAAAAACAAAAACTAAACATAAAAAACCATGTAGACATATTATATACATTATATGGATATTACAAACCCAATGTAAGTTAGTATATTATATCACCTATTACATGATATGGATTATTGCTTCTATTATGTTGCACTCCACATACTGCTGGGGTCCCCAACTCCAGGCCTCGAAGGCCGCCAACAGTGCAGGTGTTCAGGATTTCCTTAGTATTGCACAGGGCTTGGAATCATTACCTGTGCATTTGATCACATTAGCACCTGTGCAATACTAAGGAAATCCTGCACTGTTGGCGGCCCTCAAGGCCTGGAGTTGGGGACCTCTGACATACTGACTCCAAAAGTAAGGAAAAGGTAGAACACTTTGAACCTTACTGGTGGCCAACAAATGCCTGTATACCAGTTGGACCAAGCATTGAAACAAACTTCATATGACGTTTCTATGACCCCAGAAAAAACGATACTCAGTGGGGGTGACATGAAGGCATACCAACTGCCAAATGACCACATTTGTAATGATGATAATTTACCTGTGTATGCCTCTAACTAAACATTTATCCAACCAGGACAGAAATGTCGGCTCTTATTGTGGTCCATCTTTCCATATATACATATCAATACCATCTTCATGTACCAGCTTTATTTAAAAATAAAATATGCGTGCTCATAGGCTGACAGACCGGACTACCCACAGTAAGTGTGGGAAGGGGAAAAAAATGGAGATCTGCATTATTTGACCACAGACCTCCCCACAGCCCCATCCACCACCCCACTATTCCTTCCTAGACACTGAAACACATAATAACGTTCACCAAAAGTATTTCTGTGAAAAGTCAGTAACGCTTTTGGTGAACGAAGCGTTATCGAACAGAAACTTGAATTACCGGATTTTTAGCAAATTGTTCGAATTCATCGAATGAATCGAAAATAGCCCAAAACAGGTCGAATTTGAAATTGGCGAACAATTCTAATCGAACATCGCTCATCTCTACTTCTCAGCAAACCGTTCGCGGGGTCTAGAGAACATTGCTAAATTCGGCCCGGGTTTGAAATTGGCGAACATGTCCGAGCAACTACTGTAGACCAAGATTGTGTGAATAAACTTCTAAATCAAGAGGGATACTGGTTTTGTTTCAGGTAATTATTCCAATCTTTATTATTCATCTGTTAACATCAAAGAGCTGAGTTGTCTCTTCACTAAAAGGGTCATTTTCTGCTCTGCATCACCTATTATTGAGGTCTGTACCAACACACAACATTTAGGATCTCAAATGACATTAAAGAACCTAAAATATAATTTAAAATGGTCTGACATTTTTCATGTGTAGTAAATCTTATTTATTGCAAGCTATTAAAAAAATCTGCATATTTCTAATTTTCTTTCTATGTCACCTGGCATGCCCCCTTACTATGATCAGTGTCAGGCAGGCGGTGTCCTGTCTCTTGCATGCCATTCTGCTCTCATTTCTCAATAACTTGCCTCATTACACCTCTTGTTTGATTCCTCGCCAAATGTTATATCATTACCTTCACTTTCTTCCTATATATAATCTGTTAGTTTCTTGGAGGACATCAGTTGCCGTTCTGTTTGTTTATCCTGCAAGATCTATCAGCAGCCGTCATCTGAGATCAGACATCCTCTCCGGTAATGACATTTATGTATTATAGGGAACCTGCTAGCGGGATTTCACATATCAAACTATTTATATTTGCATGTACCTCTATTAAGGACAAGAAACCAGCGTTTAATTATATGGAAATTAGGATGTAGATTTGGAGCCTCCGTCACTCCAGATCTATTCCCCTTTCAGAGTGCACCTTTCGTTCAAGTGCTGATTTTTTTCAGTAACAAAGGAACGAACTGACCATGTATTGCTGGACTTACTGTACTTACCTTAGAAGAGCTACATGCACATGGGTGATATTTGGCTGACAGTTGCACATTATTGATTTTATGTTAATTTGTGCATTAATGACTTCTTAATCTATTGAATCAAAGTCAGAGCATTCTCTATATTAGGAGGTATTTGTATCTGTTGTTGCACCCCATGGTGATGCCAAACATTTAAATGCACCTTCCCACCTACTGGTTTTCCTTCTATCTTCTCACCTCCTTCCTCTTTTTTGATTTTCAGCTCTGGCTTTTTAGGGCTATAGAACAGGGGCGTATCTAGAGAGAGCAGGCAAGGCATTTGCAGTTGGCTCTGACACCAAGGGGGCACTCTACCACCTAATTCGGTGGTACGATGTGTCCTCCAAGGTCCCAGCATTTTGCAGCCTGTTAGGAGTAGAATTTGACTTTTTTCCATGCAGATTGTCAGTTTAACCAAGCATGTAACATGCTGGTTCCCTGCACTCAATTGTACTCATGTCATTCAGGTGCAAGTGTGGTGCCCTGCCAGTACAGGTAACCACAGACCTACCTAAAACATGGATGGATTTCTACAGTGAGTACTCCAAACACATACAACACCTTCCACCCCAAACCAGTAGGGGGAGCCCCACTTGCTGCCTTTAAGCAAGATTCCCTATAAATACCGGTGCTGGGAGCGGAGTTAGTCAGAGTGTGCAGTCGCTAGGAGAACTGGTGTGTCGGAGCCGTGCTAGGCCCAAGCCAGTTGACAACCAGGCAGTTACCAGCCTAGCCAGTGCAGGGACCTAAGAGTGAGGTCGGAGGCAAGGTAAGAGGAACGAATTTAGAGTAGACTGGGGGCAGAGGAGCCGTACCGGTTCACCTCAGAAAGCCACCCGGACACCGGAGTCCGAGTTTGCAGGAGAGCATCTAGCCAGCAGATAAACCGGTTCACCGAGGAGACTTCAGTGTCCCGGGCATCTGTGTAGCAACCACGAAGGGAGCCAGGCACCGCAGAAGAGAATATAGCGGCAGTCCACACGAAGGTTTCCCACTACAACACACAGGTGACAGAAGAGCAGAGGAGGCCAGGCCTATTTTTACATGGGGCAGGGGCTTCAGCAAGGGAAAAGTGACAAGGAGGCCTTAAACTGACTCATCATGGAGATGCAAAAGTGTTTCCCGACCACCGGAGAGTACCCTGGACCCTACCTGTGATTCCAGGTACAGGTACAGAAACAACTTACGGTGTATGTGTCAATTCCTCAGACCCTGACACTGTCCAGCACAGAGACTGCCACAGCTGCCCGGCTGCACAACCAACTGCCTGCATCAATCCCTGTCACCTTACTACAGCCCCGGGGACCCTGCTACGATTGTGGGGTGCTACACTATCCAGCTGTCCAACCATCATCCCGGAGGCCCACAGCAGCGCTGGTGCATTCACCAGAAACCACAGGTGGTGTCATGACAAAGTTTTATTTCCTTTCCACAACTCCCCCAATTTTTTCGGCCAACCACCAGGGCTATGGGACCGGGCGGGCCACCAGTGACATCCCTGCAACTTCACGCCCATGTACAGAGTCCCCATAGACCCCTGGGTGAGTCAGCTTTCCGGCTTCACGAACAAGATCCCGTGCCCGGGTACTGTGTGCCACGTGTATTAACTGTGATTCGTGAAATGTTAACGTTGTGCCACCATTACTGCACCATCGAGCGGGAAGGAAGGAGGCGTAACGGCCGAAAGAGCATGAAGCCAAACCCCGATCCCATGCTTTTCCGAGTACTGACGAGGCGCCGTGGCCTAATCCAGAAACTCCCGAACGCTTAACTCACTGCCTGCGGAGTCACCACTTGTTTATCTATACAAAGACTGTCTGTGATTCAGCCTGAACAAAGTATGTCAACAGCCAGTAGAACATCCATCCCACTGGGTGCTGTAGCTCCGATCATGCCGATCTCACTACCATATGTCCCGGGGGCTAAGTGGTTACCCCAGTATGATGGCCATCCAGATACCTTGTCAGCATTTAAAAGAAAGCTCTGCAGCGTGCTAGATATGTATTGCAATGACTGGCAAGCAGAGGGCTGCTGTTATATTGGGACAGTTAACCAGTGCAGCAGAGCGGGAGATTGAAACCTGGTCCTCGGCTGAGCAAGAATCAGTGACCATAATTTTTGAAAAGTTGAAAATCGCTTTTGAGGACTGTAATGAGACTGAAATCCGAATATGTTTTTACCACTGTTATCAGCAGCTGGAAGATGATATCAGAGCCTATGCCTGGGGTCTGCAGGAGACACTGCAAGCTTTGAAACAAGTTAACCCTGCTAGCGTACCGGATGAGAATAGGATGTTAATTGAGCAGTTCAGACCGGGCGGGGGGGCGGGGGTATTACTAATGCTGTGCGGTGGGGGTGGGCGGTGTTAAGATCCATAGTATTACACCCATTAGGGTGTATGGGGCAGAGGCGGAAGTGACATAGGTGGACATCAGGGAGGAGCTAAACTGGCAATTATATAGATCAGATTGGGAAAATATGAAACAAATGGAGCACAGGCAATGTGGGTGGAGAAAAGTTTGTTGAGATAGCATGGAAATTTGGGAGCATGGGAGGGTATTGTGTTAAGGGAAGATAGTGTGAAAAGGGGGAATTGTGAAGAGAGGGCCGGTATGGGGCAGTTCGGAAATGGGAACAGCGAGAGGGGAAGCAGTAGACAGGGGACAGTGTGAAGTTTACAGTCCATAAAGGCAGACAGTGTGGGGGTTATAGTCCAAAAGGGCAGACAGTGTGGAGGTTATAGTCCATAAGGGCAGACAGTGTGGGAGTTATAGTCCATAAGGGCAGACAGTGTGGCAGATAAAAGTCATATAGCAGGATTTTGTGGTTATTATAGTTCATAAGGGTGGACAGTATGACCACTATAAGCCATAAGCGTGTACAGTGTGACCACTATACGCTATAAGGGCAAACAGTGTGATGTATAGTTCATTAGGACATAGAATGCGGTGGGTTTAGTTTTAAGGGTAGATATTGTGGTAGTTATAGTTCATTAGAACAGACAATGGGGTGGTTATAGTTTACAAAGGTGGACAGCATGATGGTTATAGTTCATAAATGCAACTCCAGTAAAATGGAGAGTGGCTGACTGTCATTTTGCAGCATTATAGAGGGCCAGGAAGGGGTGAAAAATAATCTTGCAGTCACCTTTCCTTGACCCTCCCCATACCTCACCCATTGCCTGGGATACTCCAATTCACTCTTTTTTCTTCTTATTATTTTCTATCTCCTTCCTGGGCAGGTCATTATGCCCCATGATGCAAGATAAAAGGGTTTGGAGAAGGTGCAGGCTATGAGAAATGCCTTGTGGTCTAGTGGGGGTCTCTAAAATTGTTAATGGGTTTGGTCTCACCTTGCGATGTTGTGCCAACCCTGCACAACCTCGGTGTATGTTGATCGGTAGGCACCGCCAGCGCAGAATCGTCCTTATGTCTCTCCTTCTGGTCAAGTGATTCAATGGGGGCTGATCATGTGACCGCTGACGATGTACTACGTCACCGCAGGTCCTTAAGTTAGCGGTTAGCGGATGGGAATATGATATTATAGTGAAATTTGGTTAGTGTAGAAGTGCTTCAGCACAGGAATCATTGATTTCTTACCCTTATTATAGTGCTTCTATATAACCAAATTCCACTATATTATGCCCCATGATATCAGGTGAAGCGCAATGCATGTCAATGACGTGCATCAAATCCATGGCTCACAGAATGAATTGGGGCCAAGTGAGTGTAAGACGAAGTGAGACAGGTAATATAAAATAGGAGATCTGATTGGAGGATCAACAGTATCAGAACAGGTACATGGAGCACCGAAAAGACTTAAAGATAAGATTTTTTTAATGCTCCTTACCAGCAAATTGAATTTATTTAAAAGTTATCCAATGGATTAGAATCCTCCCTCCGACCCTGTGTGAATTGAGTACATCTGTCCATAATGAATTTCAGGATATTCACTCATCTCTACAGATAACACATGGTTATCTATTATAGTGACGGCCAATTTCAGTTCTGCTTCTTCTGCAATTCTTCATAGGATTCTACAAGCAAAATCATGGGAAGCCTCCAACATGTATTAATTAATAATCAAACATTTTATTCTAGAAAATCTACAAAGATGACCACAATGTATCGATGCCAGATACTGTATTATCCTGAACATAAGTTCAATCCAAAGACGTACCTGGAAGAATACTTCTCTCAACATGTCCCATACTCTACCTTTAAGGAGACCACGATTAACATGCAGAGATGTTTCTATAAAGCATTTAGCTCAGGTATGGAAAGTAAACTGTACACAGAATGGAGATAATCAAATATTTACATTTTTAATTTGTCAGGGTTTGGTAAATTTTTCCTCAAATATTTGGGCAGTAGGTACTTAAAGGTTTAATCAGCATTTACATTTGTATTTAATAATGTAGAGCAAGTGATTATAATAAACTTTCAAATTATACTTCATAAGTGAAACGTGGAAGAAAACCTTTCATAAACCTCCTGCAAGATGTCCCCGCTAGGCTGTGTCTGAATCAGATTTATGCTCATTGTCAGTGAGATCCATCTTCAAGCTACATACACTGAATATGGTCATGTAACCATATAAGGGTGGGGGCGGGGCCTACACAACTTCAGCTGAGCAGTCATATCAGATTACCTCACACTGCTCTGCTCTTATCTCCTGCATTCAGATCACTCTGCTCCGTGTTATCAGCTTGCTGTGTGGGGGCCATCAGCTGTTAGCATGAGCAAACTAATCTGAATGCAGGAGATAAAATCACAGAAACCTGTGCACTGCTGAAAGCCTGATGAGCCTCCCTTTGTCTGATGTAAATAAACTATACACTGATCGCATGTACCCAGTCACTTTGTGTTGGCCCTGTCCCCCCACCCTTATATGTGAGGTTTAGAAACACCATAAGGGGAACATCTACTAGAAGATTTTAAAAGGTTTTCTTCCAGCTTTTGATTATAAAGTTTATTTGAACGTTTATAAAAATCACTTGCTCTACATTATTATTAAATAAAAATTTAAACGGTCGTTACACTTTAATTACATATATGTCACGCATGCGCCACCAGGACAGGCAATGTCGTGCCTCAAAGTAGGAAGACCCACTAAACAACAGAGGGGGACTAGAGAAAAGCAGCATCCGGGGAGTGTGGCAGCTGAGCCTGGGCTTGGTGACAGCAGGACAGGAAACAGGCTAACTTCAGGCAGGAATAGCACAGAAACTCAGTACAGTTTTTGCGGCACTGGCACAGGCATGGAGTACAATTCAGGAATAGATCAGCACTAGGGATGAGTGAGTATACTCATTACTATTTGGTACTCACCAAATAGTATGGTATTCGGGCTACTCGTTACTCCCCAAGTTTCCTTGTTATTATTCGTTAGGAGTAGCAAGTATAATGCAAGGCAACGGGAACTTGTTACACGGGAAGGAAGAATCCTGTGTTCCTCCCCCCGTGTGACATTTCGGGGCAGTAGCTTCACTTTCGTAGTGTATCTACATACACTGCGAAAGTGAAATAAAAGTTAACACAAGGTCTTGAAAATAAAAAAATAAAATGCTCACCTATCCGCCGGCTGTCCAGGAGCCGAGGAGAAGACATCCAATCTGCTGCAAGGACCTTAATGATGTGATTGGCTGGTAGTGATCAGCTGATGAGTCACATGACAGCATCGGCTGATCACCTACCCCAACCCATCAGCTGAAGGGTCGACGGCAGGATGTTTAAACACAGCTGATCTGACAACTGTTTAAATCGCCCGCCAAACACCACTCAGCTGATGTCGGCGGAGGGTGACTTAAACAGCTGTCAGATCATCTGTTAGTTGATCTGACAGCTGTTTAAATGACCTGCCACCGACATCAGCTGAGCAGTGTTGGCGGGCGATTTAAACAGCTGTCAGATCAGCTGTTTTTAAATCACCCGTTGCCGACACAGCAGTTGAGCAGTTTTGGCAAGTGATTTAAACTAACATCTGATCTGAAAGCTGTTTAAATCACCCGCCAACACTGCTCAGCTGATGTCGGCGGCGGGCGATTTTGGCAGGTGACTTAAACAGCTGTTAGATCAGCTGTGCTTAAGTCGCGTATGTCATCGACACATCAGCTGAACAGTGTTGGCAGGCGATTTAAACAGCTGTCAGATCAGTTGTTAGTCTAAATCACCCGTCAAAACCGTACAGCTGATTAGTCGGCAGTGTGCGTTTTAAACTAACAGCTGATCTGACAGCTGTTTAAATCGCCCACCAACACTGCTCAGCTGATGTGTTGGCGGGGGACGATTTAAACACAGCTGAGCGGTGTTGGAAGGCGATTTAAACAGCTGTCGATCAGCTGTTAGTTTAAACCACCCTCCGCCGACACCTCAACCAATGGGTTTGAGCGGGCAATCAGCTGATGCTGTCATGTCACACGTCAGCTGATGGCTACCAGCCAATCACATCGTTAAGGTCCTTACAGCTGATCGGATGTCTTCTCCTCATCTCCCGGACAGCCGGCAGATAGGTGAGTGAGTCGATCGACAGGGTAGGGGGTACTCGGATACCGGGACAGATGGTCACTTTGAAGGGGGATCACGGCTGGTCGGTTTCTGGTTCCGTGCCCTGGACCCTCAATGGCAGGGGATGGGGGTGATGATGATGGGGAATGATAACATGACG
>JARQOC010000003.1:38223135-38348326 GCA_033576535.1 Allobates femoralis
ACAATCACTTGCATTTCCGATTGACTTAGATTGAACTCACTCGTAACAAATACCCAAGTATTAGGACCTACTTGTTACGAGTGGTAAGGTAGCGAGCCGGGGGACTTGCTGCGTAATGACGCCAACACGTGTGTATAATTTTTCACATGACTACCCGTTTATTTCTCATAAACATCAATAACCGGGGTAGTACATTTACCATTTAACATAAGCACATCACATAATACATTACATTCCACAATACATGACATAGAATATTGCACATATACCATTATAGTAACCCGGGACCGGTAACCACCTCTCTTTCCCCATTGGAGCTCTAACAATCGCTACCGTGGTGGCTATAGCCTCCGGCCTATCTATAACATTTACGGTAACCCGGGACCTGTATCCACGACTCTTTCCCTATCAACCGCTCCCGTGGTGATCACGGCCTCCGGCCTATCTATACATTTACAATACATTTATAATAAACACATTAGTTACATATCAACGATGACCACTCTGGGTTCAGAACAGGGATTGAGCAACCTGAGTACCGGGTATGTCGTGTATCCCCAAGGGGCTCCTTCCTGGACGCATCTCAACCTACGTCCCGGTCAGAGTCCACCTGGTTCAACCATGGTGTCCCCACTCTAGTAGCCCTTTTTAACCCCTGCTTCTGACCTTCGCTACATACACCTCAACGGGCCCTGTGGGTCCCAGTGGCGGTACCAGCCTCCCGGTTTTAGTTACTCAGCACAATGATTCCATATTTACCCCGTAATCAGGATTCCTGCCTGACCAGGACCTTACACACCACATCTGATCCATCCTACAATATTCATGGACCACATGCATCCTTACATCCGCTCACAGCCCATCATAATACATCCATGGACTGTGGCTCCTCCATGACCATAACAGGGACCTGATCAACCATAGAATCCGGGCTAACCACACGTCACCATGGCCTACTCACCACGGTACGGGCCACCAGTCGCCACCAGACCTCCATCTCATGGCAGGTCTCCAGGTCGACGGCTGTACCCTGCGTCTGAGTAGCACCCTTCCGGATCAGCCATGGTTACCCTTCTAGGAGCCTTTGTGACCCCTGTGTCTGGCCACAGGCACACCCACACCATTAGAGGCCGTGGTTGAGGGACAGGTACCCGCTGCAAGCAGCAGGACAAGCCTCCCTCTTGTCCCACAGGGACGGAACGCCTCCAACATCATCCATACTGGCTGGGTCACTCTCTCCCCACAACATTATACATAGCTCTTACACATAGGCCATCATCTCTCATTCAGGGCACTTTTACCTAAGCCCTCACATACATCTACGGGTCCTTTACCGACTGCCTAGTCGGACCCAATGGCGGTTATGCCCGCCTGGCATGATACACACGCAGCTCACTTCATTACATGGGAACTGCCGTCTTACCGGGCACGGATCCGGGTCTCGCTACCTGAGGTAACGGGTTGGCCAAGCCTCCCCACGGACTCCTTCCTGGACGTGTTTCACCCCACATCCAGTCCAGCGTCCACCAGATCAGCCACGGCTTCTCCACTCCAGGTGCTGTAACGACCACGGTCCTGGCTAACGGCATGGAGCTAGCATGCTCCCTTCACCATCTCTCAGCATGGCGGTATGGACTATCACTCAGTCCCTCACACAGACTGGATCTGCACTTCTCTCTGGTCTGAGCTCATCTCCTCTGATCTCAGAAGTCTGTCCCTCAATCAGCTGGCAGGCTCTTATCTTGCCTGCCACGCCCACATGGACACACCCCCTTAGCTGCTAGTAATCAGCCTCCCAGTTCCTATACAGCTGCTCATCTCTGTGCCTGATCTCTACAGCTCTCACACAGCTTATTTTAACTCCCTGTGTTCTGGGTTGGTTCACACAGTACACCCAATGCTCTAAGCCGCTCATTGATCTCAGGAGCCATTCACTGCCGCTCATTAGGCTCATGAATCCTTCATACATTGACATACAGGTGCAGGACATGATTATACAACACACCTACGGTACAACCTGGCTCATGTGCACAGGATCCTATACTGATCCTGCATGTGATGCACCCCGGCCATGGGGACATGCTGGCGGTGCCTCACAGAGTATAGCGAGTCTGAATATTTCACTACTCACTCATCCCTAATCAGCACACATGCTGATTCCAGGACTTAGGATCAGATCAAGAACCTAGGCAGGATGGATGATTAAACAGGCTATTCCCAGAACACAGGAACAGACAGGGCAAGTATAAGACAACAGACACTGGAGACCATCGGGCTCCACATCAGTCAAGGCTTCGGGCATCGGGGAGAGGTTGTCAGGCAGCGGACATCAGGCAAGTCTCCAGACATCTGGCAAAAGTTGTCCAGACATCGAAAATTCTCTGGACATCAGGTGGCGGTCGACAGACACCGAATATCAGGCAGAGGTCATAGGTGCTGGAACGACAATTGCAGACTGGAGAAAGCTGGTAAAGGCCCTCAGCAAGGTGAGAACCAGAGAAGGCTTGTACAGGCACTGCAAGGGCCAATTAGAGTAGGGTAGCGCAAACATAGCCGGTACATTGGACTTCATGTTCAAAACAGATTCCCTATATAACTCCACTAAAAGGATTAAAAGAAGCAAGCAGGGTGAAGTCCCTCTATCTTTAAGGAGACAATATAATAGAGGCAACTGTCATGACAAAGGTCCGAATTGGACTGAAACGCGTTGACATCTGTGTTGCTCCTAAAAACTCCAAATAAAAAACACTTTGTTGCATCAAAAACCAAGAGTGTTCCACTTCAATAAGCAAATCTAGAAGATCTGCAGCACCTGGGTTAGATTTTAGGGGAGGAAGATAGGGGAAAAAAATTAAGCAAGAAATGTGGTTATAATGCACTGTTATGGGGGAATCTACTGCGGACACTTATGGGGGTAATGTCCTCATCCTGGGCCCCTTCCAGGTAATATATGTCACTCATCATGGTTATGGCCCCCTCATCCTAGTACATAGCCCTCCATCCTAGATTTCGCCCCCCTTCCTGCATATAGCTTCCCATTCTGTATATGGCCCGCATTTTAATGCACACACAAAAATAATAATTGATGTAACTTACCTGTCCATTGCTCCCTCTGTAGCACCAAAATGTTTCCTGTAAGTGCCAACTTCCGATCGTGTAACCGGTGCGCACAGCGACGACATCACTGTGCTGTATCGGTCACATGAACGAATGCTGGCTCCGGCAATAGACAGGTAAGTTACATCATTTATTATTTTTGTGTGTGTGCTAGGATGGGAACCATATACTGTGAAGGGGGGTAATTACACATAGTGTAATGAAATATGCGCCATTCCCTCCACCCTCCTTTTAGTGCCGGCTTCAGTGCTGAGAGGAGATGGACAGGGGGATGCAGTCAATATTACCATAGACTAAACAGCAGGCGCATGTGACCGCCCATTGCCTCTGCAGCCGCGTCACCCTCCAGACATCACCAAGAGCCGCTACTCCCCCGAGCACAGCAAGCACAGCCCCAGAAGCCACCACATAGTCTGTATATCTGGACCATAAGACACACCCCCACCTTTCTCAAAAATTTGGGGGAAAAAAAGTGCTTCTTATATTCCAACAAATATGGTAGATATACAAACAATTTGATTAAGCAAATACAGATATAATGATCTTTTAGTATGACTATTATACTGTTGAGGAGATCTGATTTGCTAAATCTATTATCTAAGGACCTACAGAATGATCTGGCACATATGACCCTTGAGTATAAAGTTTATACAAAAACTTTCGAACTACCAAAGAGACTCAGATAATGGATGTTACGATCACTAGGTCACTTTTTGATCTTCAAATTTCTTGCCAAACTAAAATGCATATCCCAAAGGTACGGTAAGTGAAGCATTCCTATCCGAGTGCTTTTCAACCCCACTTTCATACAATTTACCCTCTCAATAATTAATGTAAAAAATTACTGCCATGTGAATAATCCCATAGATAAGTATTCTCCAATTTGTGGATTCATGACTATTCAGAAAGACTCTTGGCATAATCTGACAGCATAGTTAAAAAGACACTGGTCAGCATGAAGAAAATGGACTGGTGTAGATAAGTCACAATTTTGTTGATGTTGGTCACCATCTAACATGGCTGACCTGTTATAATTTCATCGGCAACAGTTAAAGCCAAATTGATAAATTTGATCACTATTATGAATTTCCAGATGAACTGAGATTTTTGTCTCCATAGTGGTAATGGGAAGCAATAAACATCCAAAATGATCAATTTAACCAAAACATACTACCTCCAATAAATGAGATTTTATAAACTAAAGACAGAAATTGTGAAAATTTTTAATTTTAATTTTATCTCCTCATAGAATTGGTTTGTGGAAAAACAATGATAGACTTCAGTACTGGTCCCATTATCACTCACCTTATTTCAGTCTGTGAGTTCTTGGAAGAAATATCGATTCTCAAAGTCAATGACATGGCCATTAAAGAACTTGAACTGTGGAGAAACAAAGACCCGAAGGCCTTCGACTGGACTCCAATATCCAAACTCTTTATGGAGTTAAAACAGTTAAAAAGGTTGAGTATGAAGTATAATTTCCTTCTTTATTGTTTATAGGGATGAGCGAGGCTGCTCGTTACTATTCGTTACTCACCGAATAGTAGGGTACTCGGGCTACTCGTTACTCTGCGAGTTTCCTAGCGATTACTCGCACAGTAACGAGTCCAATGTAAATCAAGGGAAATGCAATTCCTCTGTTGCTGGACCCTATAAAGAGGTCTGGAAGCAGAGGAAAAACCTGCAACTCCCTAATTCATTGTTTAGAAGCCTGTGGTAAAAAGCCGTAAACTGTAAAATCAAACCGGATTTTCCTGGATTGCCTCGGTCCGGTGCAATCCGGTACCATAGAGTCGCATGTTACGGGGTGCCAGATTGCAGCGGACTGTGGCAATCCAGGAGAATCCGGTTTAGGGTACGATTCGAAAAATCAGTCAAAACCGGATTCACCCAGTCTGGTGCAATCCGGTACCTAGAGTCCCATGTTACGGTGCGCCGGATTGTCCCGGACCGGGGCAATCCAGGAGAATCCGGTTTGAATTCACAGTTTACGGCTTTTTACCGCAGGCTTCTAAACAATGAATTAGGGAAGTGCAGGTTTCCTCTGCTGCCAGACCTCTTTATAGGGTCCAGCAACAGAGGAATTAATCGCAATACTCACTTCACCATTGACTTAAATAGGACTCGCTATACTCGTAAAGAGTACCGAGTATCGGGACCTACTTGTTACGAGTCTAGAGAGTCCGAATATTTCAGTACTCGCTCATACCTAATTGTTTATTTTTGACAACTTTATAGCTCAACATATGATGGCTGATAAATGAGTTATTGATGGTGTTCTGGGGTTCAGAGGGATTCAGTAGGATGTTGAGTTACTTAGTGAGAGCAAGATGGCTCCTTTAACAAATTTTCATTTATCATGTAGACCATGTACAAAAAGCTTTTGTTGTCTAAAGAAAGGAAATGCTGTGACGACACAAAAAGAAAATATATATCAGGTTTTATACCATATATGCTCGTGTATAAGCCGACTCGTGTATAAGCCGACCCCCCTTCTTTTGCCCCCAAAATCTGGGAAAACCTATTGACTCGTGTATAAGCCGGGGGTGGACCCCAGCACAGGTATACAGCCCCCAGCAGTGTGGTATACAGGCCCCCCCCAGTGGTATACAGGCCTCCCCAGTGGTAGTATACAGCAGCCCAGGCAGCCCCAGTGGTAGTATACAGCAGCCCCAGCAGCCCCAGTGGTAGTATACAGCAGCCCCAGCAGCCCCAGTGGTAGTATACAGCAGCCCCAGCAGCCCCAGTGGTAGTATACAGCAGCCCCAGCAGCCCCAGTGGTAGTATACAGCAGCCCCAGCAGCCTCAGTAATCCAGGTCCCCCCCCCTTGCTCCGTAAACCTGTAAAGTAAAATCTTTATACTCATCACTGTCCTGTTGCCGCCGTCCCCGCCGCTGCCGACATCGCGCTCACCCGGCTTCATCCGTCCGTCTTCTCCTGGCTTCCTGTTCGGCGCAAGCAATGACGTCATTGCCTGCGCCGAACAGGAAGCCGGAAGAAGACGGATGAAGCCGGGTGAGCGCGATGTCGGCAGCGGCGGGGACGGCGGCGACAGGACAGTGATGAGTATAAAGATTTTACTTTACAGGTTACCGGAGCAAGGGGGGGGGGCCTGGATTACTGAGGCTGCTGGGGCTGCTGTATTCTCATGGGGGGCGTATGACTCGCGTATAAGCCGAGGGGGGTACTTTTCAGCCCAATTTTTGGGCTGAAAAACTCGGCTTATACGCGAGTATATACGGTATTTAATTATGAAGTTTATTTAGGAAAAGTAAAAACATCAAATGGCCTTTTATGAGAAGGCAATTGACGTTGGCTCTCTTGTCTGAGGCCGGCTTCACACCACGGTTTTTCGGGTCCATAACAGAACCGGATCTGATTTTGCCTCTCATGTATCCCTATGGCACCTGATGGCTGTTATTTGCCATCCGGCTTTGTGCTTTTCCGAGAGGATCTTGTTTTTTTCATTTTTGGTGCCAACACAAAATCGGAGTCTGCATCATTTTTTGTGTCCGGTGCAAAAAACGAACGGAACTGGATCCTCCCAAACCTGGGGCGATACAGCGCACATAACATGGGACCCTATGGATGCCGGATCCAACAAAAAATCGTTACGGTTCCTGGACGCCTCGTGCTGAAATATGCAGCTCTGCAATGCAGCTGCGGTCATTCAGCACCATGGACAGCGCAGCACCATGCAGCTCTCCTGCATCCACACTGCTGGACAGCTGCACAGACGTGTACAAACAATTCCTGTTTAAAACAGGATCGGAGGGCATATATCAGTTTGTGCACGTCCAGGGCGTCAGGTTGTGTCTGGTGAATCCTGCAAAACACCAAACAAACACAATCTGACAGCTCAAAACCGTGGTGTGAAGGCAGCCTTAGCGTTTTACCAACTGTATGAAATCTCTAACTCTAGTAGGGAGACACTGGGAGTGTGCTGTATGGAAACTCATGGAAGATCTGTGCTCCTGTTCTACTGCTGTCATGGTAAATTCTATGATGAAGATGTACTGTAATTTGGATTCCTGTAAATTATAGAGCAACAAGAAAAGGCTTGAGATGTTAGGGACCAAATGAGAAGGTTGCCGTGACGTGGCAGTGGGCTTCATACAGTCTGATCAGAATTTTAAACTACAAAACCCCTCTTCAGTTGAAGAAATTTTTGCATAGTGTCACCAGATCAATGTGTGATTTTTAGATGTGTGTTCCATGTCTTTTTCTATAGTTATGTCATTTTTATGGTTTTCCTCTTCCCATAGCTGATATATCATTTTTAAGCACAAATTGCTGATCTTACAAGAGGTGAGATTCCAGGTATGTTTGATCTGTCTAATCACCTGTCGTGAAATGTTTGTATTTTACAGTGAAGGATGGGAAGAAGAAGAAGAAATTCTAAGAGGAAAAATAAAGGAGATCGTAAAACGTGACCTCAGCAAAGACGATCTGGACTCACTGCCAAAATTTGACTGTGCCACAAGTGTAGGGTATCTAGAAGTGCTCAGCAAAGACCATGAGGATTATAAAATAAACCTAAGAAAATTTAACAATTTAATGAAAATGGGGGGATATCTGTTACTTTATGGAAGTATTAATTGCTCCTATTTTAAAATTGGAAAAGAGAAGTTCCACGTGTTGCCGTGTGATGAGAGTTTCTATAGGAAGGTGATAAGTGATGAAGGGTTTGAGATAAAGCATTGGGAGAATCTGGAGAAAGTAATGAACTCTGACCTTATAGGCCATGAAAAACTGGTGTTTATCGTTGCCCAAAAAGTCAAGGAGGTGTAGACCAGGTATCTGCTGGTTCTGCTATCAACTATGATATAATACATGACTGTAATTATACAAAATGGTCTTCATTTAAAAAATATTTCTATTTGCATTAAAAAAATTTCTAAGATCAGTTACTCAATACTAAGAATTTGTACCTCTGTCAAAATCCCATGATCCCTATCTTCTGGAGATGAATATTTCATCGTATAATTCAGATAAATTACAACTTACTACAAACTTTTATAGTCTTGTGCTGGGGCATTATGAAACCTAGTAAGGGGATAGTAAGCAAAGAAGACCTGGGCAATAAGGAGAGGGAAGATGGATCACCTCCTGACTTCTGCTTGTGTCTGCCCGATCATCCCTATGCCAGTCCTTCCCCTCATCGCCGTCACATGCCTAGGCCCTCTCTAACCACGAAATAACACTGATTAGTGTGCAGGCCAGCAAGGCCGGGTCTAGTAAATAATGCAACACAGGGGTAAGGAAAACAAACAAAGGGAAGTAGATTCAGACAGATGAGCACTCTGTAATCTTCAAATGCAGCAAGCCTTTAGAGCTGCATAACAATTGATAAAGCCGGGAACTCAAAACTAACCAGAGTAGACTGATTTGTATAAAGTATCTACACACGTATAACTTGTGCTGGCTATACTCAAATAAAAGACACAGAATCTTGGTCTTTTATAAGAGAGTAGCATCATTCTTTATTGCAGCAAGTGTTTATATAGGTTACAAAAGCTTGGAATTAGAATGGTGGGGGCTTTTAATAAATATGCATTACTAGATGGTGGCCCGATTCTAATGCATCGGGTATTCTAGAATATGTATGTAGTTTATTTATGAAGATTTAAGAATAATGCAATGTGAAGCTGGGCTTAAATCCCGCGCTAATTCGCAGCCGGAGTGCGCTGGTCGCTTATTGGTCGCGTGCGGCTGCCGCAACCAATTAGCAATGCAGGATTTCCATTACAGACAAACAGGCAGAATTAGACGATTATATAGAAGATACCTACAGCAGTGCTAGTGTTCAGTAGGGTCGGTGCAGCGGTGTCTGTGTGTAGTAGTGTCGGTGTTCAGTGGCGTCGGTGTTCAGAGGTGTTGGAGTTCAGTGGTGCCAGTGTGCAGCAGTGTCAGTGTGCCGCAGTGTCTGTGTTCAGTGGTGTCAGTGTTCAGCGGTGTCGGTGTGCAGCGGTGTCGGTGCGCAGCAGTGTCGGTGTGCAGCGGTGTTGGTGTGCGGCGGTGTCCGTGTGCGGTGGTGTCCGTGTGTAGCGGTGTCCATGTGCGGTGGTGTCTGTGTACGGCTGTGTCGGTGTGTGGCTGTGTCGGTGTTCAGTGGGGTCTGTGCGGTGGTGTAAGTGTACGGTAGTGCTGGTGTTCAGTGGTGTCTGTGTGTGTTGGAGTCTGTGTGCGGCTGTGTCGGTGTGCTTCAGTGTCGGTGTTCAGTTGTGTCGGTGTTCAGTGGTGTCAGTGTGCAACAGTGTCAGTGTGCAGTGGTGTCGGTGTTCATTGGTGTCTGTGTGCGGCGGTGTCTGTAAGGCGGTGTCTGTGTGCAGCGGTGTTGGTGTTCAGTGGCGTGAGTGTGCAGCAGTGTCTGTGTGCAGCAGTTTCGGTGTTCAGTGGTGTCAGTGTGCGGCGGTGTCAGTGTTTAGTGGTGTCGGTGTTTAGTGGTGTCTATGTGAGGTGGTGTCTGTGTGCAGCGGTGTCTGTGTGCGGTCGTGTCTGGTTGCGGTTGTGTCTGTGTTCAGTGGTGTCGGTGTGCAGCAGTGTTGGTGTTCAGTGGTGTGAGTGTACATCAGTGTCTTTGTGCGGCAGTGTCAGTGTGCGGCGGTGTCGGTGTTCAGTGTTGTCAATGTGCAGCGGTGTCAGTGTTTAGTGGTGTCGGTGTTCAGTGGTGTCGGTGTGCGGCGGTGTCTGTGTGCAGCGGTGTCTGTGTGCAGCGGTGTCTGTGTGCGGCGGTGTCTGTGTGCGGTGGTGTCTGTGTGCGGTGGTGTTGGTGTGCAGCAGTGTCAGTGTGCGACGGTGTTGGTGTTCAGTGGTATCAGTGTGCAGCAGTGACAGTGTTTAGCAGTGTTGGTGTTCAGTGGTGTCTGTGTGCGGAGGTGTCGGTGTTCTGTGGTGTCGGTGTTCAGTGGTGTCGGTGTTCAGTAGTGTCGGTGTTCAGTAGTGTCGGTGTTCAGCGGTGTCGGTGTGCAGCGGTGTCGGTGTGCAGCGGTGTCAGTGTGCAGCGGTGTAGGTGTGCGGCAGTGTGTGTGCGGCGGTGTCTGTGTGCAGCGGTGTCAGTGTTCAGTGGTGTCTGTGTGCGGCAGTGTATGTGCGGCGGTGTCGGTGTGCAGCGGTGTCAGTTGTGCGGCGGTGTTTGTTCTGCGGCAGTGTCATTGTTCTTTGGTGTCGGTGTTCAGTGAGGTCAGTGTGCAGCAGTTTTGGTGTTCAGTGGAGTGAGTGTGCAGCAGTGTCTGTGTGCGGCGGTGTCTGTGTGCAGCAGTGTCGGTGTTCAGTGGTGTCTGTGTGCGGCAGTGTGTGTGCGGCGGTGTCGGTGTGCAGCGGTGTCGGTTGTGCGGCGGTGTTGGTTCTGCAGCAGTGTCAGTGTTCAGTTGTGTCGGTGTTCAGTGAGGTCAGTGTGCAGCAGTTTTGGTGTTCAGTGGAGTGAGTGTGCAGCGGTGTCAGTGTGCAGCGGTGTCAGTGTGCAGCGGTGTCAGTGTTCAGTGGTGTCTGTGTGCGGCAGTGTGTGTGTGGCGGTGTCTGTGTGCGGCAGTATGTGTGCGGCGGTGTCTGTGTGCGGCAGTGTGTGTGCGGCGGTGTCAGTGTGCAGCGGTGTCAGTGTGCAGCGGTGTCAGTGTGCAGCGGTGTCGGTGTTCAGTGGTGTCTGTGTGCGGCAGTGTGTGTGCGGCGGTGTCTGTGTGCGGCAGTGTGTGTGTGCGGCGGTGTCTGTGTGCAGCGGTGTCGGTGTTCAGTGGTGTCTGTGTGCGGCAGTGTGTGTGCGGCGGTGTTGGTGTGCAGCGGTGTCGGTTGTGCAGTGGTGTTGGTTCTGCGGCAGTGTCAGTGTTCAGTGGTGTCGGTGTTAAGTGAGGTCAGTGTGCAGCAGTTTTGGTGTTCAGTGGAGTGAGTGTGCAGCAGTGTCTGTGTGCGGCGGGGTGGGTGTGCAGCGGTGTCGGTGTTCAGTGGTGTCTGTGTGCGGCAGTGTGTGTGCAGCGGTGTCGGTGTGCAGCGGTGTCGGTTGTGCGGCGGTGTTAGTTCTGCGGCAGTGTCAGTGTTCAGTGGTGTCAGTGTTCAGTGAGGTCAGTGTGCAGCAGTTTTGGTGTTCAGTGGAGTGAGTGTGCAGCAGTGTCTGTGTGCGGCGGTGTCTGTGTGCAGCGGTGTCGGTGTTCAGTGGTGTCTGTGTGCGGCAGTGTTTGTGCGGCGGTGTCGGTGTGCAGCGGTGTTGGTTGTGCGGCGGTGTTGGTTCTGCGGCAGTGTAAGTGTTCAGTGGTGTCGGTGTTTAGTGAGGTCAGTGTGCAGCAGTTTTGGTGTTCAGTGGAGTGAGTGTGCAGCGGTGTCGGTGTGCAGCGGTGTCAGTGTGCAGCGGTGTCGGTGTTCAGTGGTGTCTGTGTGCGGCAGTGTTTGTGCGGCGGTGTCGGTGTGCAGCGGTGTTGGTTGTGCGGCGGTGTTGGTTCTGCGGCAGTGTAAGTGTTCAGTGGTGTCGGTGTTTAGTGAGGTCAGTGTGCAGCAGTTTTGGTGTTCAGTGGAGTGAGTGTGCAGCGGTGTCGGTGTGCAGCGGTGTCAGTGTGCAGCGGTGTCGGTGTTCAGTGGTGTCTGTGTGCGGCAGTGTTTGTGCGGCGGTGTCGGTGTGCAGCGGTGTTGGTTGTGCGGCGGTGTTGGTTCTGCGGCAGTGTAAGTGTTCAGTGGTGTCGGTGTTTAGTGAGGTCAGTGTGCAGCAGTTTTGGTGTTCAGTGGAGTGAGTGTGCAGCGGTGTCGGTGTGCAGCGGTGTCAATGTGCAGCGGTGTCGGTGTTCAGTGGTGTCTGTGTGCGGCAGTGTGTGTGTGGCGGTGTCTGTGTGCGGCAGTATGTGTGCAGCGGTGTCTGTGTGCGGCAGTGTGTGTGCGGCGGTGTCTGTGTGCAGCGGTGTCAGTGTGCAGCAGTGTCAGTGTGCAGCGGTGTCAGTGTGCAGCGGTGTCGGTGTTCAGTGGTGTCTGTGTGCGGCAGTGTGTGTGCGGCGGTGTCTGTGTGCGGCGGTGTCTGTGTGCAGCGGTGTCGGTGTTCAGTGGTGTCTGTGTGCGGCAGTGTGTGTGCGGCGGTGTTGGTGTGCAGCGGTGTCGGTTGTGCAGCGGTGTTGGTTCTGCGGCAGTGTCAGTGTTCAGTGGTGTCAGTGTTCAGTGAGGTCAGTGTGCAGCAGTTTTGGTGTTCAGTGGAGTGAGTGTGCAGCAGTGTCTGTGTGCGGCGGTGTCTGTGTGCAGCGGTGTCGGTGTTCAGTGGTGTCTGTGTGCGGCAGTGTTTGTGCGGCGGTGTCGGGTGTGCAGCGGTGTTGGTTGTGCGGCGGTGTTGGTTCTGCGGCAGTGTAAGTGTTCAGTGGTGTCGGTGTTTAGTGAGGTCAGTGTGCAGCAGTTTTGGTGTTCAGTGGAGTGAGTGTGCAGCGGTGTCTGTGTGCAGTGGTGTCAGTGTGCAGCGGTGTCGGTGTTCAGTGGTGTCTGTGTGCGGCAGTGTGTGTGTGGCGGTGTCTGTGTGCGGCAGTATGTGTGCAGCGGTGTCTGTGTGCGGCAGTGTGTGTGCGGCGGTGTCTGTGTGCAGCGGTGTCAGTGTGCAGCGGTGTCAGTGTGCAGCGGTGTCGGTGTTCAGTGGTGTCTGTGTGCGGCAGTGTGTGTGCGGCGGTGTCTGTTTGCGGCAGTGTGTGTGCGGCGGTGTCTGTGTGCAGCGGTGTCGGTGTTCAGTGGTGTCTGTGTGCAGCGGTGTCGGTGTGCAGCGGTGTCGGTGTGCAGCGGTGTCGGTTGTGCAGCGGTGTTGGTTCTGCGGCAGTGTCAGTGTTCAGTGGTGTCGGTGTTAAGTGAGGTCAGTGTGCAGCAGTTTTGGTGTTCAGTGGAGTGAGTGTGCAGCAGTGTCTGTGTGCGGCGGTGTCTGTGTGCAGCGGTGTCGGTGTTCAGTGGTGTTTGTGTGCGGCAGTGTGTGTGCAGCGGTGTCGGTGTGCAGCGGTGTCAGATGTGCGGCGGTGTTAGTTCTGCGGCAGTGTCAGTGTTCAGTGGTGTCAGTGTTCAGTGAGGTCAGTGTGCAGCAGTTTTGGTGTTCAGTGAAGTGAGTGTGCAGCAGTGTCTGTGTGTGGCGGTGTCTGTGTGCAGCGGTGTCGGTGTTCAGTGGTGTCTGTGTGCGGCAGTGTTTGTGCGGCGGTGTCGGTGTGCAGCGGTGTTGGTTGTGCGGCGGTGTTGGTTCTGCGGCAGTGTAAGTGTTCAGTGGTGTCGGTGTTCAGTGAGGTCAGTGTGCAGCAGTTTTGGTGTTCAGTGGAGTGAGTGTGCAGCGGTGTCTGTGTGCTGCGGTGTCTGTGTGCGGCGGTGTCGGTGTTCAGTGGTGTCTGTGTGTGGCGGTGTCGGTGTTCAGTGGTGTCTGTTTACGGCAGTGTCTGTGTGCGGCGGTGTCGGTGTTCAGTGGTGTCAGTGTGCTGAGATGTCAGTGTGGTTCACAGGTATGTGCTGGAGAGGCAGAGATCACAGGGATCCAGTGAGCAGAGATCACATAGATCACAGCAGGGATGCGGGGTCCTGGGAGACGATCTGCCCAATCATGCTCCTACGGAGATGCTGCACCTTACACCCACTTGCCCTGGAGGGAGATCCTGGGATCTGTCAGTACTTGGAGCTTGTTCCAGCTGATCCCAGATTCCCAGGAGTTTGTATGCTCTCGAAATGTCGACATGTCTCGTTCAAGGTGCGGACGAGAATGTGTGATTTGTACGCAAGCATCCGCATGCGTACAAAACACACAGGGAAGTGAATGGATGCGCACAGCAATGCGCAGCCAAGCGCATCACCGTGCGTCCCCACGATAAACATAGGGGCCCGCAGTGTCTGCGCTCAGCTTGCGCTTCCCCGCCTCAATACGCAGCAGCGGGGAGCGCAAGTGTGAGACCAGCCTTAGTCACTGGCCCTTAAGACAACACTCAATTTACATTTCATGTTCTTACAATGCTTCATTGCAGCAAGTTGCATTTTTCACCGGCACAAAAAAACCGCAATCAGACACAAATCCATGTGTCCGGATGCCAACGCATCAACCATGCGTCCCCATGTTAAACGTAGGGACGCAGTGCAAATCCGTAGACGCACACACTGGGATGCATGCTGACGCAATGCATGCATTGCAAACGCCAGTGTGAAACCGGCCTAAGCAAGGAAGGCAATATACATTTAACGTAGAGTAACAATAAGGCAAGACTATGCAGTCATATGAAAGAACAATATGCAATGAACAAATGCAAACCATGAACGTGGTAGTGCCAATGTGAGATAGAGTCTCTTTCCACAATATACTATCCATCCTCTGAAAAAGGCACTATTAAAGCTCTTAATATTGATCAAGCACAATGTAAACAAACAGTCTGTACACTTTCCATGAAAAACGGAACTCCATAATAAAGGAGAAAAGTCCCTTTAAGGGTGCTTTCACATCAGCGTTTTTCGTAATTCGCGGCAGATGCGGTGAAAAAACCGCATCTGCCGCGTTTACCGCATAACCATTCCACTTGCGGCGCGGTTGCGGTTTTTTCTATGCAAAGTATAGGCGTACTTGCGGCAGGTGCGGCAAGTGCGGTTTTGCACTTGCGGCAGGTGCGGCCGCGAAAAAAACCGCGGCTTACTGCGGTTTTTTTCGCGGCCGCACCTGCCGCAAGTGCAAAACCGCACTTGCCTCACCTGCCGCAAGTATGCCTATACTTTGCATAGAAAAAACCGCAACCGCGCCGTAAGTGGAACGGTTATGCGGTAAACGCGGCAGATGCGGTTTTTTCACCGCATCTGCCGCGAATTACGAAAAACGCAGATGTGAAAGGGCCCTAAGGCAACACAGGCAAAGTCATTAGCAAAGTACATGAATCCTCTCTTGTTGCAACTTGTACCTGTAGTTATATTAACCATTTCACACAAGTATTAGCCCTTTTGGCCTTTAGCGCTCAACAATTAAGTTTTTGCACGACGGCTTTGGGAACTGCCTTCCTTCATTATTTGTGCAACCAGCACAACATAGGTGTGGCAAGCCTGTTTAACAGTTACCCCCCTAGTTTTTCCTGGGCATCGGCTAGTTCATCCCAGATTGGGACATACAGCATGGGTTCGTGGTTTATCGGGCTCCCCATGCTGATGCTGGGCTCTGGTTTCTTAATGCGGCGAGGTGACGATTCGGTGGGTTGTGGATCTTCACCACTCTCTTGTGACTGTGGTCTCATGGCCACAATGTCCTCTGCAGAGTCTGTGGACTCAGGTGCTGGCAGAGTGAGACCCCCTATTTCCGGCAGTTCCTCAGCAGTGTGCGGCTCTGCAGGTGGGATTGTGGTGGTCAGCTCCTCAGGTGTAAGTTAGATGGGGATCACAGCAGCTCTAGGCTTCACCATGGTGCATGCAGTATGGCGGGATGGTGGCATCTGGAAGTCACAATCCTGTGACTCTCTCCTTCTACTCAGTAGAAACAGTAGCAGCTGCTCTGAGATCCACGATGACTTGTGCCATGACCAGATCAGTCTCTCTTTACATTTTCTGTCCTCAGCACACACACAGAGATCAGATCAGAACTTTCTCTCTCTGTGCACAAGACTCTCCCCAACAGCCCTGCCCACAGGCACACAACTCAGCATTGCAAAGGGTCTGTGTGGAGCCCTGCTCACGCAGGTAACCACAGACTCACCTACAGCATGGATGGGTTTCTACAGCGGGTACACGAATACAAACAACACCTTCCACCCTGCCACAGTAGGGGGAGCTCAACTTGCTGCCTTTAGGCAAGATCCCCTATAAATACTGGTGCTGGGGGCGGAGTTACAGTGTGCAGCCGCTACAAGAGCTGTGAAGACGTACTGGTGGTCGGTGCTGCATTAGGCCCATGCCAGTTACCCTGAACAGTCTCCGAGTTGTCCGGCAAGGCCCAAGAGTGGGGTTGGAAGGTGAGGAGAAAAGAAAGGACAGTGGGGACCGAGGACCCAGCATTAGGTTCACCCCAAGCAACACGCCGGACACCGGAGTCCGCGTCTACTGGAGAGCACCAGGCCCAGTAGAAAACACCGGTATACCGTGGAGACTTCAGTCCCCCAGGCATCAGCGCAGTCACTCACCAGGGAGCCAGGCACCGCCGAGAGAGGAACAGCGGTAGTCCATAGAAGGTGTCCTGACGACAGCACAGGTGGAGAGAGAGAGCAGAGGAGGCCAGCCAAGTTTCACATGGGCAGGGGCTTCACACACATGGGGAAAGGGAAAAGGAGACCTTGTATCCAGTCGCTGTGCAGAACGAGAAGTGTGTCCCAAACACCTAGCAGTGCTCTGGACGTTTACCTACAACAACAACAATAAAAGGTAAAGAACAACCAGCGGTGTATGAATTACCCGTGCCCCTGCCATCCACAGAGACTGTCCCGTTATCCAACAGTCCGGCCAAGTCTCTGCTCCATCCCTCACTTCCATCATCAGCACCCCCATTACCACCGGTGCATCACTGCCCCAGAGGGCCAGCTCCACCTGCAGTGAGCTGTACCATCTTTGCTACTATAATACCATCCTCCGGAGGTCTTAAGCATCGTAGGTATTACAGTGATTGGCTGGCCGCACAGCGTCATCAGGTCTTTATAAGACCTGACCGCGCTGTGCTCGTCACTCTGCTCCATTAGACAGTCAGTATAGGGAGAGGTGCTGCTGATTGAGGGACAGATCTGTGGCCTTTCAGCTAGTGTAGGCACAGGGCTGCCAGTCTAATTACCACAACAGTCCTTCTGAGGACTAATAGAGCTGTATACAGGCAGGCAGGAAGGCAGGGTATATAGCAAACTTCGTTGTGCCAGTATACCAGCCTGCATCACATCTGGGGCTGGTGTACAGGCTGCAAATCTCATCCATCCATCCATCCCAAAACAGTGCTTTTAGGGATTAATTTAGCTCACTATAGGCAGGAGTAGTTTTTAGCTCAAATTAGGATACGCCAAAAGACTCGTGCTAAAAACCAACCCTTGTCTGCACTAATTTTGCATCTTAGTGCTGCTACTGTAGGTTGCAGCGTACATTAGGATACGCCAAAAGACTCGCTATTGTAGTCAGCATTTGTGTCTGACTAGTCCACCTGCAGGGCCTTAATCTCAAATCTCAGGTTCGTGCTAAAAACTAACTCTTGTCTGCACTCATTTAGCTGTATACAGTCAGCACAACATTGAACATGCGCAAGTCCGGTGGCAAGGGACAAGGAACTGGACGTGATAGTGGTGCAGGCAGAGGCCGAGCTCGTGTGCAAGCTCGAATTGCGCCACAACAAACGCCCACATCATCTCGCTCGACTTTCCTATCCCAATTTCTAGGTGAACGCAGCAGTACTCCACTTTTACCACTATTAAACCAAGACCAGTTTCAACAGGTTGTTAGTTGGATAGCGGATAATGCTTTCAGTCTGTTTGGCACCACCTTGTACCCTGTCTTCCACACAGTCAAGTGTCAGTAGCCGTGAGACTGGATCGCACATTCCACACCCTGGTCCTCCTTCCTCCCACCATGCCAAGTGCCCGGCCCCGGACATAACTGATCCCAAACTTGGACACTCTGAAGAGCTGTTCACTTATCCATTCCTAGATTATGGCCTCTCGCCAGCTCCAGTTGAAGTGGGTCATGAGGAGATCGTATGTACCAATGCACAAATATTTGACCAGCCACGGTCTGACGAAGGCAACGGTGGGAACGTGTCTCAACAAGAGGTGGACGAAGATGAGACACAATTGCCAGAAAGTCAGGAGGAGGACCAGGGTGCGGAAGTGGAAGACGACGTGGTGGATGATCAAGTAACTGACTCAACCTGGCAGGAGTACATGCAGAGCGAGGACAGCAGTGCACAGGGGGAGTTAGGCGTAGCATCACAACAGGCCGGAAGTAGCAGGGTGGTGTCCGCAGGCAGAAGGCAGGCAACCGTTCCCCGGAACAACAACACGAGTGATATTGCCAGTACAACTGGTAGGTCTTCTGGAGTCTGGCTGTTTTTTAAGGTGTCTGCAGATAATTCGAAAAAGGCCATTTGCAACACCTGCCATGCCAGCATCAGCAGGGGTAGCAAAACTAGCAGCCTGACCACCACCAGCATGATCAGGCACATGGCAGCAAAGCACCCAACTTTGTGGGATATACAGCAGAGTACAGGAGCATTGTCTGCGGGTGACACAGCTGCGTCTTCCACTGTTGTGCGTGCAAGCTAATCCTCTGTCCATACTGCAGGCGAAGATGCCTCCTGTCCTTCACCTGTATTTGCACAAGCAGAACTAGCACCATCATCAGCCACGTCCTTGTCCCAGCGCAGCGTTCAGTTATCCACACCCCAATCTTTGCAACGCAGACGCAAATACGCTGCCAACGCCCCCCATGCCACAGTTCTAAATGCACACATTTCGCAACTGCTTGCGCTGGAAATGTTGCCTCTTAGGCTGGTGGAGACGGAAGCATTCCACAACCTGATGGCGGCGGCTGTCCCACGTTACTCGGTCCCCAGCCGACACTATTTTTCCCAATGTGCCGTCCCCGCATTACATAAGCACGTGTCACAAAACATCATACGTGCCCTTAACAACGCATTTTCCGGCAAAGTCCACCTAACCACGGACACGTGGACAACTGCTTGCGGGCAGGGCTGGTACATCTCACTGACGGCACACTGGGTTAATATTGTGGAAGCCGGGACCCAGTCTAACCTTGGGACGGAACACGTCCTTCCGACACCAAGGATTGCAGGCCCTAGCTCAGTCAGGGTTTCACCCACAGTGTACAGCTCTGGCACGTCATGCTCCTCAGCCTCTCCTCCTCCTCTTCCTCCACTTCACCCTCCACATCAGTCCCAAGCTGGAAGCACTGCAGCACTACCTCGGCTAAGCGGCAACAGGCTGTGCTGAAGCTAATATGCATAGGTGACAAACCCCACAACGCTGAAGAGTTGTGGACAGCTCTGAAACAGCAGGCAGATCACTGACTCACACCGCTGAACCTACAGCCAGGCATGGTCGTGTGTGACAATGGCCGGAACCTTGTGGCGGCTCTGAGTCGAGACAAGCTAACACGTTCTATGTGTGGCCCATGTGCTCAACCTCGTGGTTCAGCGGTTTATTAAATCCTACCCGGAGCTGTCTGATCAGCTCGTCAAAGTACTTCGCCTGTGTGCCCATTTTCGAAAGTCACCTACTGCTTCTGCCGCCTTTGCCGGCTTTCAGCGGAGTTTGCAGTTTCCGGCTCATAGACTGGTGTGTGATGTCCCCACACGTTGGAATTCCACACTGCACATGTTGGTCAGGATTTGTGAGCAGCAGAGGGCAGTTGTTGAGTACCAGCATCAACTAGGCCGTCAGTATACGGTTCAAGCTCCACTCATAAGACCTCAGGAGTGGACATGGATGTCCGACATATGTACCGTTTTCTAAAGCTTTGAGGACTCCACCAAGATGGTGAGTGGCGATAACGCCATCATTAGCGTCACCATCCCGCTTCTCTGTCTTCTAAAACGCTCTCTGCTCAAAATCAAAGACGATGCATTGCAAGCGGAGCAGGATGAGTTGCAGCAAGAAACCGTACTGGGTGATTACACACAGCCCAGCCTCATCTCATCACAATATGCATTGGAGGACTATGACGAGGAGGAGGATGAAGAAATGGAGCTACTTTAATTCGGAATTGACGGTAATACATGCACAACCGTCAGACCGTCGGTTGAGCGTGGATGGCCAGAGGACAGGGGAGAGGAGGAGGAGGATGAGGTCAGCATGGCCAGTCATGCTGTTGGTGAGGACCCTGAAGTCTTGCCTGTTAACAGTCTGGCGCACATGGCTGACTTTATGTTACGCTGCCTGTGTCGTGACCCTCGCGTTATCAAGATCTTTGCGGACACTCATTACTGGTTGGTGACACTTTTAGACCCACGCTACAAAGAGAACTTTATTTCTCTTATTCCAGAGGCGGAGAGGTCTACAAAAATGCTGCAGTACCAGAAGACCATAGTCGCGGAATTATTAAAAAAATTCCCTTCTGAAAACGCTAGCGGCAGAGGTCACGATTCAGTGGACAACCAAGGCGTCTGGCAGAGAGAGGCACAAGTCCAATCCAGCAGAGGTAGGGGAACACTCTCAAAGATCTGGGACACTTTTCTCAGCACCTCCCGTACCACAGGCTCTGAGGTGCAAGTAGGGTCACAAGGAATGCAAAGTTTGCAAAGATACTGAGGGAGTACCTTGCCGATCGTACTAAAGAGCTCCTAGACTCCTCTGTGCCTTTATTTTTATAAATTAAATTATAATTATTGGGTATCCAAACTGGACACGTGGCAGGAATTGTCTCTCTACGCCTTGGAAGTCCTGGCCTGCCCTGCCGCTAGCGTTTTGTCAGAGCGTGTTTTTAGTGCCACATGTGGAATCATTACAGATAAACGCACCCGCCTGTCAACTGAAAATGCTGACAGGCTGACTTTGATCAAGATGAACTAGGGTTAGATTGGGCCTGACTTCACCACACCACCACCAAATGATAGCGGAATTAAAATTTTGTGCCGGTAGATTCCCATGCACCTCCACACACCCACACATCGGTACACACTTCATGTGTTTGGCTACTTGCTGTACTGCTCCTCCTTCTCCTCATCTGCCACCATCATATGATCAGTGTGACCGTGGTTCATGATGCCACAAAACCATAATTTTTTTACATCATATTTATGATTATGATGATCCTAACCGTTCAAAAGTTAGGCATTAGTTTCATGTATACCCCCCAGGGGTAAATGTTTTAGTCCATGCTTGCAGAATGGGCATTACAAGTACAGGAGACCTGCTCCTTTGTAATAGGAACAATTTTTAGAGGCTCTCCTCCATGTTTCTTCCCAGGGGCATCGCAATGCCTCCCAATTTTTGGCAGCCCTTCCTAGGGCAATCCTACAAAAGACCCACCTGCTTAAAATGGGCACATTATTTAGAAAGGCTCTCATGCAAGTCTCTATCCAGGGGCATTGAAGTGCAACACAATTTTTGGCTTCCCTGCCTTGGGCAATACTAGACACACTTGCTTACAAAGGGCACATCATTTAAAGAGGCCCTCTTGCACGCCTCTATCCAGTGGCATATTGGTGCCTCCCAATTTTTGGCTCCCTGCCTAGGGAATTACTACAGCAGACACACTAGCTTACAATGGGTACATTTTTTGAAAAGGCCCTCATGCACGCCTCTATGCAGGGGCATTGAAGTGCCTCCAAACCTTTGGCTTCCCTGCCTAGGGAAATACAACAACAGACCCACTTGCTTAAAATGGCCACATCATTTAAAGAGGCCCTCATGCACGCCTCTATCCAGTGGCATATTGGTGCCTCCCAACTTTTGGCTTCCCTGCCTAGGGCAATACTACAAAAGACACACTTGCTTACAATGGGCACATTTTTTGAAAAGGTCCTCATGCACGCCTCTATCCAAGGGCATCTTGGTGCCTCCAAACCTTTGGCTTCCCTGCCTTGGGCAATACTACAACAGACACACTTGCTTAAAATGGGCACATCATTTAAAGAGGCCCTCTTGCACGCCTCTATCCAGTGGCATATTGGTGTCTCCCAACCTTTGGCTTCCCTGCCTAGGGAAATACAACAACAGACCCTCTTGCTTAAAATGGGCATATCATTTAAAGAGGCCCTCATGCACGTCTCTATCCAGGGGCATTGAAGTGCCTCCCAATTTTTGGCTTCCCTGCCTAGGGCAATGCTACAAAACACCCACTTCCTTACAATGTAAAAAAATGGGAAAGGAAACGGTGTTCACCAGTCCGCGCTGAGGAAGACGCCAGGAAAGGCGTTGAAACGCGTTGGATGCAATAAAAGGTTTTGATCATATCACATCTGATCGTGAGTTTCTTCCCTGGAATAAGTGGATCCTGGCAGCGCGGACTGGTGAACACCGTTTCTTTTCCCATTTTTTTACTGTGTGATTCCACGTACAAGTGGTCGGTGGGAGTCCAGCAGCAGCCATCCGGATAAAACACTACATGTCTGCATACCAGTTGTGGGTCGCACAACTGAAATAGGTGAGTGGTTCCTTTATACCACCGGATTGTCAGTGTCTAAGTGATAAGGCACTATTGCGCCTCTTGTTCCCCTTCCTCCTTTTTCTTCCACTTCCTTACAATGGGCACATTATTTAAAGAGGCCCTCATGCACGTCTCTATCCAGGGCCATCACAGTGCCACACAATTTTTGGCTTCCCTGCCTAGGGCATTACTACAAAAGACCCACTTCCTTATAATGGGCACATTATTTAAAGAGGCCCTCATGCACGTCTCTTCCCAGGGACATCGGAGTGCCTCACAATTTTTTTTTTTTTTAAATCTTTCATATAATCCAAAAAAACTAACATACACCAACTCTGTCTCACAAGTGGGTATGAGCCCTTAATATTTTCTCCATGAAAATCCATTTTGGTTTCATTTCATTTTGTAACGTTTTCTTGACAGTCCGTAAAAGTGACGTAATGCTCTGACAACATTGTTCACAGCAGAGACCTTGGGGTCTGAAATGCTTCCAGGGGTCTTCCCCATGCTGTTCCCATATCATTTCAGCACTGTTCTGATACTTTTGTGACATTTTTAGGGTTTTTCCATGCTGCCGGGGGTCATGCCAGAAAAATACTCGGGTCTCCCATAGGATAACATTGGGCTCGGTGCTCGGGCCGAGTATACGAGTATCTTCGAGCACTTGAGCATTTTAGTTCTCGCTCATCTCTACAGGCCACCAGTGATATCCCTACAGCAACAGAGGGCCCAGATACCCGAGTCCCCATACCCTGGGCTAGTCATCTGCACCTTCCTGTAGAAGATTGACAGGATACTTAAGAACAGTCTATGGAAGAGGGAGGGGCCATTTATGAGGCTCCGCCCATGACAGGATGACTTTGCTTATTCTTAGCTAAAGGACAATGAGCACATATATCTGAGTCAGTCGACAGGGTAGGGGGTAGGTTGCTACTTCAGTGGGGATTAAGGCTGGTCGGGTCTCGGTCCCGTGCCCTGGACACTCAATGGCTGAGGGATAAACTATTTGAGATGGGGGATTATTATACGTGACGCCACCTGTGGTACCAGGTAGTGTAGTTACCAGCGCTGCAGCCGGCTGCTGAGGTGATAGTGATGCAGCTTTGGGTAGTACAGCTTCCCACAGGCGGGGCTTTAGCTCAGGGCAGCGGGGTGGATGAGGGAAGTAGTAGTTCTTGGCTACTCGATGCTGTAGAGGCCCTTCAGATGATAAATAACTGATGCAGAAACCAAATAAGTTCAAACTGTTCTTTTTACTTGTACCAGACAGATGATAAGGTACACGGTACAGTCTCTTTTTGCCGGACTATTGGTTGCTACAGGTTTTGGGGTCCGCTACAGAGTCTGTCAGAGGTGTCTCTCAAATTCCTCACTTGGTCCACTTCTTTATGTCTCTGTTGGCTCCCTACACTCCCACTCTTGAGTCAGGTTTCTGGTCCCCGGGTCTGTTGCTTAAAATCTCACTTGCTTGTCAGCGTCTTGAACTCAGCTTTGGGACAGAGGTTGGACTACTTTGATGGGTGCTGTGACACCTAACAAACTGCCTCGGTTCCGGAGTACTGGGATGACCTGAGCACTCCAGATGGCTCCAATCAGTCCTGGAGTGCCCCTTTCTTGTCTGGGTTATCTCTTTAGTTTAGGAGTACCCTCCTATCAGAGCTGCAGTTTCACTGCGTCCGTCTGTTCTGCTCTCCTCACACCGTCTGACTAACTGTTGGTAACTGCCACTCAATTCTTCCCACTCTTCTAGGCTCCACCCCCCTGGGACTTACTGTATTAGCAGACCCCTGTGCTATGGTGTCCCATGAGCATGTTTTGGTGCAGACTCTGGGTTTCCTCGCTTATCCGTGACTACAGAGATACTACACCTGCTGTTTGGGGTGCAGTACCTCCCTGTGGCGTCACCATTTTCACAGTCTATTAAGGTACGGTTCAATGCACAGTTTTATATGCGATTTCTCACTGTTCAACATATAATTTTGTACAGTTAGTAAGGCACACAGAACCCTGTTAAACAGGGTTTTCCCCGTCTTGAATATAGCTCTGCTGTGAATGAGAATTTCCACTTATCTGTACAACTTAGATTGCAAGAGAGTAGAGAAGCTGGTGCAGGCAAGCAGTCCAACAGTGGGAAACACAGGGATCACAGTTCTTTGCTACACACACAAATACAGGTAGCAACAGTACACAGCTTATAATGGGAGACAGTTTTTAGAAGTATTCACTGGCAAGATAGGGTTAATAAGCAGTTCTCAGATGTGTAGTGCCGTAATAAAAGATAGGCACAGGGGAATAATCCTGTTTGTGATGCAAAGAAAAGCCTTGCAATGAAGCCAATTGTTCCCTGTTATCCACCCCCACGCAGTGTCCACTGCCGAGAATGACCACAAACACGAGTCTCGGGAAAAACAGTTGCTTTTACTGCAGCAGGAACGAGGAAATGCAAAATGAAGTAAATGTTTCACTGTCATTTTGGGTAGGCCACAACAAATTCAGTTTATAGTTGAATACGGACATGCTATCAATGTTCTGGAGCTTTAAGAGCATTGATTGTTTTAGATGTAGTATTTGTATGCTGTTATAGGAAGGTTCAGTGTCTTTTGTGGCTTAGAGAGGAAGGTTAGATATAACAAGAGGGTTGTACAGACCTGGGAATCATGGGGTAATTTCACAGCTAGTCATGGCATGTGCAAAAGTACTTGGAGATAAATGTAGAAAGTTGCGGTGGTACGGGAGACCCTCAATCTTGCCTAACACACAAACAGTAGGTTCTTCTTTACACTCAGTATGCTCTACTGCTGAAGAAGCTCGCATAATTCCGAACAGCAAGGATCCAGGGTAGAATGCCTCTAGCATCTTGACTGTGGAAGGATAAACATCCAGGCCTTGGGCCTGGAAGTGGTGAGGAGACCCCTTACATGTGCTCTGCTCCCTGTGGCGTCTTATGAAGACTGCGGAAATTCCACCTCTGTCTGTCTAAACAGAAACTAGAAGTAGCTCCACCTACTAAGCCATGTGACTCAGTCACTGGCCAATAAGACAATGCTCACTTTACATTTCAACTTCTTACAATGCAACGTGAAATAAACCATACATTTTCACCAGCAGTTGGTGCTGGAACACAACAAATGGGAGAAATATCAAATACAAATTGATTTAACTGAAAATACATAACACTCACTAATACAGGGGTAGCTAGGGAGTGAGCTGTAGTGTGCAGGGGCTAGTCACGGTCCAGGGTTACGGGACAGACACAATCTGGACATGGTCACTACATTTTGATTTCCTCTTACAGCATTTTTTCTTTGCACTTATTTGGCAAACGAAAAACATATCTTGGAAATATTCTTTATGCACAGCATTTACTGAGCAGTTTAATTAATTTTCTAATTTGATAGATCAGACTTTATAGATTGTGGGGGATGCAACAAATGGGTATGTTAATTGGTAGAAAAGAGGTGTAGTTTTAACTTTATATTTTTAAAAAAATATATATATTGTAAAGCATTTTGTTGTTTACTTCGAGGACTTGAACCTGCAAACGACTGTTCGCTTGAGCTATATACAGCAATACTGTGATATTGCTGTATATATGTTTTGGTATGCCGAAAATCAACTACTGGTTTTCATAGGAGTACTGTCAAAACTTATGAATGGATAGACAAGGGCGCAGTGGGTCTTATCTTCTAATTAATGTGGTACATGCAGTGCACTAACTGCTCACCTTGATCAGTTGTGTGACCCACAACCGGTATCAAAGTTTTGATCCAGCGTCGCAGGACTCCCCACTCGAGGTGGCCAGCGTAATCTCCAAATGGACAGAAATTAGGTGGTCGGCGCTGCTGTGTGTGGAGCAAAAACAGACGTCCAGAAGATATTTTTGGTGACTTTATTTCTCGACGCGTTTCAAGACCGTTCCAGTCTCTTCCTTAGGAGTACACCAAAATGCATGTTGCACGTTGGTCTTCTCCTGAGGAAGAGACCGGGACGGTCTTTAAACGCGTCGAGAAATAAAGTCACCAAAAATATCTTCTGGATGTCCATTGTCAAAACTGGCACGGTGGTCCCCTGCAGACCCCTGGATGTCCTGTGAAATCATCTGCATCTCATCATCACATTGCACAGACGTAAATGGTGATTAGAACAGAGCACATAGTAAATTCTGCTATCACGGTTTGATAGCAGCAGTCATCAGATTAGAGGCAGAAGATGGCAGAATAAGATAGACATCATCTGCCGGCAACAATGTGAACTCGGGCACTGAACCTGCAATAATACCAGGAAGCCGAGGTGTGATGAAACTGTATATAATATTATGGTAAAGGGTTAATATAATCATTAATGGTCAGGGAAGACTAATGTGGCGCCCCGCAACGAGTGCGTCACAGGAGGGTATTGCAGCCAAGACAGCAGCAGCAATATTCTCTGACTAAGCAATGACACAGTTAAAACTCAGAGCTCCATACCCTACATGCACATCAGCATAGAGGGCCAATAAGGTCCTGGTGGGTGGAGTGGAGTGGTTTAGGTAGTGGAGAAGTAGGACTTCTAAAAAAGGCAACGTAGGAGAAGGGAGCACAAACAACAAGCTCTGCAACCTAGGAGAGGGGGCCTGCACAGTCCTGTGCAGCCCCCTGGCCGTCACCCCCAGTTGGGCGCCATTACTCCCGGTGCCTTAACAGCCGGTCTACGGGCATCTACATGCGGGCTCAAGAGCATCCCGTGCCCATCTACAACCGGTCTACTGGAACCGAATCTAGTAGTTGTTCAGCACTGCTGTGAACCAGGAGTGGAGGGATCGCTTTACAGGAGCACCCCACCACCGCCGCACACACAGAGTCGTCTAGCCAGCGGAGTACCCACCAAAAGGACCCAAGGCTCCCCACAAATCCGGTCAGAAATCCCTGGTAGGGACATTGAAGCAGCCTTCTTGTACCCGTCCGGGCATTCCATGGCGACCTCGGCAACACAGCTTAGTTAGAATGGAGGAACACCGCGGAGCTCTGAGAAACATTGGTCATTGCTGAGTCCACTCGGTCCGTTACCCGAGAACTGTATGCCATGTATCACCTGCTGGTTACAGTGAAGTACCTGTTACAGAGACTTCCAGTGTCCGTGCTTTCTTAAGAACTGCCTCTCTCCGCACACTAAGGTAACCGCAGCTGCCTCAGAACATCTTGCGCAGCTCCTGGCTCCGGGGACTACCGCTCAGCCTGTGGGGAGTGTTCCATCTTGCTGCATTCCATCCCCCGGAGGCACAAGCAGCAGCGGTGGATATCACCGTAACACTCATAGGTGGCGTCACGAAACAATTAACCCCTTAATCTGTTCAACTAACGACGTCTTTTTGAATCTGGACCACCGGGCCCCACTACCGGCAAGCGCGGTTCCCGTGATAAGGAGGAAGAAGAAACGCCTGTTCCTCAGAGTCCCGGCCACGGTGAGTCAGAATTTGGCGTCACGAACAGGATACGAGCAGGCCCGTTCCTTAACGGGTATAATGTGCTTTGAAAAGACTTTATTTCATCAAAAAGGACTTGTTCATCCCAAAAAGAACTTCTCCCGCCTTTTCACCGTTGGGCCAAGATGGCGTCCAAGATGGCAATCCCCGCCATGTGAACCACCACGTGCAGGCCATGGGGTGAGCCTCCGCCCCTCTTCGTGGGAGGGCCAAGACAAAGGCGCCAAAATCATTGTCCGCCCTGATTGCTGGAAACAACCATGGGGGCGGGCCAAAGACTTTTTTCCCACACTTGGACTACAAATAACCCCCAGAAAGTGGGAGGGTCAGAGTCTTCTTCCACCAGCTCTTGGACAGAACGGTTACCGGTTTGGATGGGTGTGGTTCCTCCAGGGAGATGACCAGCATGAGACTCCACGATCTAATGCAGGAGGTCGAGGCGGAGGCCAGAGCAGCCATAGGCCATCCGGGTCCAGGTCCCGTCCTCACAATCGACGGCAGCCCCAACTTTTGGCAAGAGGCATTGCAAGACCTCTGGGTGCAGTTTATGGAGACGGTGGAATGGACAATCCGCAGCTGGACCGTGGGTCTGGGCAGCCACCTTCATCGGGCTATCCAGCAGAGCTGAGCAGGTGCATCCACTCCAGAATCGGACGTCAGCTCCTGTTTTGCCGCCTCACCGGCGCCCACCACCTGTCCTGCTTCATCGCCAGAGCTTATAGACTGTGTTGTCCTGATGGAAACCGCTATCTGCCCCGATCCAGGGTCTAAGACCACCGCCGAACCAGTTCCAGAGCCGGAGCTTACAGCTTGCTCCACGGAAGAGGCCGATAATTACCGGGTTCCCGCAAAGAAACCCACCACCGGTCTCTCCATTACCCCAGAGACTGACACCTGTTTCTCCCTAGAACCGGAGGCCTCCTCTGCAACTTCAGAGGCCTACCTGGTCACCGGGATAGAAACACTACTGCCTGAAGTCACCGATGAAGAAGCAGGCAGCCTGAAAGCCCTGCAGGACCACCCCGAGGAGAATTCTGCAGCACAGCTGCCCATCTGCCCGGAGAGATTCCACTCAACATCTTCACCCGCTGAGCAGCTAGATGTAATCGTCAAGGGAGAGGAGGATGATGACGATGACGAGACCCACAGCACCGCTGAGGACCTCTACACCGGTTTTGCCTGGAGAGATACGGAGGAGCCTTCGGCCGAGCAACCAGCTCGGGTATGTTGGTCGGGTGCAGCCGCGATGCCTTCTCCGGTGCCGTTTGCGCGGGTGCCCGTCCAGACTTCCCGCCAATCTCAAGCTTCTCAACAGCCCACACATCGCAGTGACTATATCCACACCCCGTACCGCACAGACGAGGATGTACGTCGCCTCCGCAGGGAGGAGTGGCGGGCTCGTGTACGCGCCAACATGGAGGCCCGTGCCGCGGCTCGTCGCCAACCCCTGCTACCTGAGGAACTTCGAAAGGAAGGTAGAGTGACCTCGTTCAACCTATCTACCGGGTAGGGTTTCGCCAGGGAGGAAGGTGTGTATGAGGAGGTGTTTGTAGGAAGGCGCGATGTAGAGTCACACTTGTTAAGGGGACATCCAGATCGCGACTTGTATAGAGGGGACATAATTACCTACGAGCGACATGCGTGCTCAGATGGGTGGTTCGCTATACGGGTGCACAACAGTGCCCTTCATAAGTGACTTTCTGCTTGAACTTTGCCAAAGACTTCATCCCTGTTTAACCGCTAATAGAGTAACCTGGCGGAAAAAGCCCTGGACTCATACTAAGGACAGCCGACCGCCCGCCGGGTCCGCAAGAGGTTAACATGTTGAAACCTGTTTCTTTTACTTGCAACGTCCTAAGTAAAATGAACACCTGTTGTTAATAAAAAGTGTTTATTACCTGCATATATAAAATACAAAAATTTCTCTGTAATGTTTGGGTAGCGCGACACTTGGGGACAAGCGTATTTCACCAAGGGGGAGTGTGGCGCCCCGCAACGAGTGCGTCACAGGAGGGTATTGCAGCCAAGACAGCAGCAGCAATATTCTCTGACTAAGCAATGACACAGTTAAAACTCAGAGCTCCAAACCCTACATGCACATCAGCATAGAGGGCCAATAAGGTCCTGGTGGGCGGAGTGTAGTGGTAGTGTGTAGTGGAGAAGTAGGACTTCTAAAAAAGGCAACGTAGGAGAAGGGAGCAAAAACAACAAGCTCTGCAACCTAGGAGAGGGGGCCTGCACAGTCCCGTGCAGCCCCCTGGCCGTCACCCCCAGTTGGGCGCCATTACTCCCAGTGCCTTAACAACTGGTCTACGGGCATCTACATGCGGGCTCAAGACCATCCCGTGCCCATCTACAACCGGTCTACTGGAACCGAAGCTAGTAGTTGTTCAGCACTGCTAGGCGAACCAGGAGTGGAGGGATCGCTTTACAGGAGCACCCCACCACCGCCGCACACACAGAGTCGTCTAGCCAGCGGAGTACCCACCAAAAGGACCCAAGGCTCCCCACAAATACGGTCAGAATTCCCCGGTAGGGAAATTGAAGCAGCCTCCTTGTACCCGACCTGGCATTCTATGGCGACCTCGGCAACACAGCTTAGTTAGAATGGAGGAACACCGCGGAGCTCTGAGAAACACTGGTCATTGCTGAGTCCACCCGGTCCATTACCCGAGAACTGTATGCCATGTATCACCTGCTGGTTACAGTAAAGTACCCGTTACAGAGACTTCCAGTGTCCGTGCTTTCTTAAGAACTGCCTCTCTACGTGCACTAAGGTAAATGCAGCTGCCTCAGAACATCTTGCGCAGCTCCTGGCTCCGGGGACTACTGCTCAGCCTGTGGGGAGTGTTCCATCTTGCTGCATTCCATCCCCCGGAGCCCCGGAGGCCCAAGCAGCGTCAGTGGATATCACCGCGACACTCATAGGTAGCGTCACGAAACAATTAACCCCTTAATCTGTTCAACTAACGACATCTTTTTGAATCTGGACCACCGGGCCCCACTACCGGCAGGCGCGGTTCCCGTGACAAGGAGTAAGAAGAAACGCCTGTTCCTCGGAGTCCCGGCCATGGTGAGTCACTAATATGTCACATCAACAGAGTAGCAGACCATTATTGAGTGAGACTTTCTACGGTATCTACATTGGCAGGGCCGCTCATTGGCTTCGCGCTGCCTCTCAGGTGGCTCACGGTGCAGTCATAAAGCCCGGTTTGCTTTCTTATAATAAACTGCCTGGAGACCAAGATTGTCTGAAAGGGGAAGAAACTTTTAAACCTAGAACCTGGTGAAGTTTTGTTTCAGTTAATTATCAAGTTCTTTATTATTCATTGTCTGATATTAGGGAGCTGAGGGTCACTTTCCTGAAGGGTCATTTTCTGCCGCGCGGCACCTATTATTGAGGTCTGCACCAACATACAAATTTAGTATTTCAAATGATATTACAGAACGTAAAATAAACTTCAAAATGTTCTGATATTTTAAATATAATATATTTAGGGCACTTTAAATAATTAATTATATGTCTTTTTTTATGATTATTGTTATGAATATGGCACTTTCACATTGTCACTGATATATGTTGCACTAATGAATTGTATACACCATGTTTTTATATATATATATTTAGTATTGTACATTTATTATGAATTTTAGAAAAAAGGCAGGCAATTATGGCTAATTAATACATTTGTATCATGTTGTGGCATAGATAGGTTAATTTGGCCATTTTTAGCTAATTTTATCAAGTTATATTAGTTACCAGGCAACGAGATAAACTTAGAATGAATTCGCCGCTGATGACTGTGGTGCGCATTCGCTCCGACGTGATGACAATACAGTTGCATCGGATGACGAATTAGTAAGGTAGTGACTCATTGGAGGGGGATGTAAATAAAAAGCCCCAGCTTGTAACATCCTGTACGCCCCCCGGAAGAAGCAGGGAAGCGAAAAAGATCGTAGGGGAGGAGGGAGCACGAGCACGCATTGACATCTCAGTTTACATAGGTATGAAGCACGACTGCACTTTGTGCCCCATAATTCATTGTCTGGGTTGATGCCTAAGGAGATATTGGGACTTATTTAGGGCACCCAGTGAGTGTGTAGGTCTGATCTGGGTATGTTGTTGGTTTTCTCAGTAATATAAGGTAGTATACAGCTGAGACCTTTTTTAGATATTCCGATCAGTATCTATCAGGCAAACATGGTTATGGGAGATATATACAGTATGATGAGGTGGATTATATTGTAAAACCTATGACCCAGTACTGTTGATATAAAGAAAAAAATTTGTGGTTGTTGCTGTATATACTATTTTTTATATACTGAACAGTTTATGGTGGTGATTCTTGTGCGTCCCCCCGGAGGGAATGCTCTGATTTTTTAAATTGTCATTCTAAAATATATAATAAAGATTAATTATTTAAAAAGATTTTTATTGAGTAATCTTTCCTAAAGGGTGGGAGGTAACTTCCCATTCTGTTGTTTGTTGAATTTGCTGAGGAAAGCAATTTTTAAAGGGACATAGTATTGTGACTCTCCCTACACTCACTGTCTGGATGGCTGTGTGCCGAGCACAGCGCGCCGGGAGTTATAAAGGCTCGGTCAAGCTGTGCAGGGCGGCCAATCACTGCTATGCCACAACTAACAGGGCTGTGGCATTGCAGTGGTCTGTCAGCCAATCCCTGCACGTGGGCTGGCTCTCAAAAGAGCGCCAACATGGAGAGATGACGACCACGAGCACAGCACGAGTATCGCGAGATTACTCGGTGCTCGGCGAGTCGCCCGAGTACAGTGATACTCGTGCGAGTACCGAGTAGTGGCGAGCATGCTCGCTCATCACTAGTCATTTTCTGCCGTGCGGCACCTATTATTGAGGTTTGTACCAACATACAAAATTTAGGATCTCAAATGATATTACAGAACCTGAAATAAACTTTAAAATGGTCTGACATTTTTCACCTGCAGTTATTGTTATTTATTTGGAACTATTAAGCATTTTTCAGGTCTAATTTTCTTTCAATATCACCTGGCATGCTCTTTGCATTCACAATAGGGATATGATCGGTGTCAGGCAGGCGGTGTCCTGTCTCCTGCATTCCATTCTGCTCTGATTTCTCAATACCTTGCATCATTGACTCCTACTGTTTGATTCCTCGCCAAATGTTATATAATTTCCTTCAGCTCCTCACTATATATAATCCGTTAGTTTCTTGGAGGACATCAGTTGTCGTTCTGTTTATTTATCCTGCATCATCTGAGATCCGGACAGCCTCTCTGGTAATTACATCTTTGTACTAAAAGGGAATCTGTCAGCGGAATTTTACATGTCAAACTAATTATATGCACATGTAGCTCTTTCAAGGACAAGTCCAGCAACATCTTTACATGGCCAGTATGCATCTCCGTTACTGAGAAATCAGCATTTTAATTGATATGCAAATGAGGATGTAGATTTGAAGCCTCCGTCTCTCCAGATCTATTCCCCTTCGCACATCTTTCATTCAAGCGCTGATTTTATTCAGTAACAAAGAAACAGACTGAGCATGTATTTGCTGGATCTGTCTTTAAAAAACTACATGCACACATACATGGTTTGGGGTGTGATAGCCTGCTGACAGTTTTCTATTAATGATTTTATGTTTTTTGTGCATTATTGTGTATTACTAACTTTTGGATCTACTGCTCAAAACTCATAGCATTCTCTATGTTAGGAGTTACTTGTATCTGTGGGTGCACCCGTGGTGTGGCTAAACATTTCATTTCACCTTCCCCCCACTTGTTTTCCCTCTATCATCTCACCTCACTCCTCTTTTTTTGATTTTCAGCTCTGGCTTTGTAGGGCCATAGAACAGGGGTGTATCTAGGGAGGGCAGACGGGGCATTTACACTTGGCTCTGCACTAGACTACTTAATACAGTGGTACGAGGTTTCCCTCAAGGCCACAGTATTTTGCAGCCCGTTGTTTAACAGAGCATGTAACACGCTGCTTCCTTGCACTCAGTTGTACTCCTGTCATTCAGGTGCAAGTACATGTTGTGTGTAGATAACAATAGGTGGAGCTAACCCTTGCAGAGAATATATTGATAGACCTAAAATATAACTTTTAATATATCTCAAATAAAATATGGAGAAACCATGTGCAAATCCCATACGAGCGATGCCATGATGACTCCAACCACTTAGGTTGTGTATAGGAGGGTGCGCCAAACTGAATTTTTGCTCTGGGTACAGGAAAATCTAGATTCTGCAAAGAATGGCGGAGATAAATGGAAAACAAACTGGTGGGTGCGTGTAAATGTTTGGCCACACCAAGGGTTCACAAATTGCCTGTATTGACAAACACCCTTTAAGTGTTGGGGTATGATCTCCTTCACATGGATAGCTGTATGCTCAATATCTGTTTTACTTTCCATGCAGAACAGGTCATTTTGAATGTCCGTCTGATCTTACAAATTGTCTCTTTAGGTAGGACGTAGGTGACATCTAGCACCACCTATTGGAAATTGACCCATTAACGAGCCTTGCAATATGATTTTAGGGTTCTGATCTGGCATAAATTCTATCTGCAGATGCTGCATTTCGGGGTGATTGTATTCATCAGTGAAAAGTATGGGATTTGATCTGGCTTCATGAGAAGCTAAGATGGAGTCTAAAGGTACCGTCACACGCGGCAATATTGCTAGGCAATTTCACTGGCAATTTGCTGGTTGCAGTGAAATCATGGACACATTGTTCCATTTGTACACAGCAACAAGATTGAACAAGGTGTCCATGATTTCACTGCAACCAGCAAATTGCCAGTAAAATTGCCTAGCAATATTGCCGCGTGTAAAGGTACCTTTAGGAGAAAGGTTGTCTCATTCTGGTGATTGACAGACCAATCCGGCATGTCAGCAGTAATGAATCTTTGATTTAATATATTCGATGTTTGCATGCAGTGCCTTCAGAGTGCTGCTGTATTCTTATATTTGTGTATTATGCAGTCATAGTGGCTACCAAGGTATTGCATTATGTGGCAATGGCAGAGGCAACTTTTGCCAGGAGGAGAGATGGGCATCTCTGAGGTATACCTTAGTAGGAAGAATTCTGTTACCCTCTAGGAGAGGGATCCGGCCATTGCCCAAACAAGCTGTTATCTGACAGTACAATACATGTATTAATTTTATTATTTATTTATACATCACCATTAATTCCATGCTGTACATGAGAAGGGGTTACATACAAAATTATAGATATAGTTTACAGTAAAAAAATTAACAATGACAGACTAGTATAGCGGGGAGAGGACCCTGGACTTACAGGCTTACATTCTACAGGATATTGGGGAGGAGACAGTAGGTCAGGAGTGCAGTAGCTCCGGTAGCGGTGGGGCGTGTTCTTGTCTGCCAGACAACTGAAGATAGGAGTGGTGTGCCATCAATGCTGTGCATCGAGGTGACGAGCAGCTTCATGATGAGGTCATCTAATCATGCTAGTCAAAAAGTAAGAGGGTAATCGCTCTGTAGTGGAGCCAAAAAATGGACAAATTATGGTATATCCATTATGTGGAGGGGGAAACTGTTTAACAAGGCCCACAGTATAGAGAGGGCATAAAGTGGTAAGGCAGCATGGAAAAGGGGCAAAGTATTGAAGGGGAAAGGATAAGATGAAGAAAGTGTTAAAAGTAGGCAGAGTATGGAGAGTGGGCAATGTGGGTGGTATACTGTCTGTTGAGATAGCATGGGAGGGTACTGTGTTAAGGCAGTGTGAAAGGGGGAATTGTGAAGAGAGGGCAGTGTAGGAGGCAGTTTGGAAATAGGAACAGCAAGAGAGGTCAATGTAAAGTGGAGACTGTGGCAGATATAGATCATTAGAGCAGAAAATGTGGAGGGTATAGTTCATAATGGCAGACAGTGGAGAGGTTATAGTCCATAAGGGCAGACAGTGGAGAGGTTATAGTCCATAAGGGCAGACAGTGGGGAGGTTATAGTTCATAAGGGTAGATGGTGTAGAGGATTTTGTTCATAAGGACAGACGATGTGGAAGTTACAGTTCATAAAAGCAGACGATGTGGAGTTTATAGTCAATAAAGGCAAATAGTGTGGAGGTTATAGGCCATAAGGGCAGACAGTGTAGAGGTAATAGTCCATAAGGGCAGACAGTGTAGAGGTAATAGTCCATAAAGGCAGACAGTGTATAGGTAATAGTCCATAAGGGCAGACTGGGTAGAGGTTATCTACTTCTATAATTGCCTTGGGACCAGAAGTGTCAAGATGTCATCTTTTATTCACCACTTGATTTGTCCATGTGACCGGCGCCGAATTGGTCCACCTGAAACAAACAAAATGGCTGCCATATTGGCACACCCAAGTGAAGGATGTGCCAATATGCCAGCACCATGCTGATGCTCACCCCCGGGTTTGGGTCCTCCCCCGCCACAGCCACCTGCTCCACTGTTGCCTCAGCTGCGCCATTTCAGAGCTCGCCACATCCATCCGCCGCTGTGTGTGTGGACCAGCCACATCACATGACCCATTGCATCACACAGGTCCTTTTAGCGCTTTTGTACACAGTCACTTTTGTACAGTGCAAGTGTTTGTGTGACATGGAAGTCATGTGACCTGCCACATCATGTGATCCGCCGCATCACACAGTTTCTTTTAGCTAAGGGATCTGTGTGATGAGGTGGGTCAACAACGCGGCAGGTCACTGTACAAAAGTGCTGAAAGGACTTGCGTGACATTGTGGATCACGTGATGCGGTGGATCTACACACATACACATATACACATGCGCTGGGTCACGTCATGCAGCAGGGACACATGCTCATATACACACATATACACACGAGCCAGGTCATGAGACATGGCAGGTAAAAGGAAAAGGGGCGCAAATGTGTAGGATCCCCTTATTAAAAAAGTCTAAGTGGCGTGGATAGGTGGCCACTCACCTTATCGGGTTGTGCAAGTCCTGCACAACCCGGTTTATCAGCCTCCGCCGCTGGCAGTATGTGCACTGCCTCTCCGCTCTCTGTTTGTATGCAGTTGAAATGCGTAGTGGAGCTGTGAGGGGAGCTAAGAAGTTAATAAAAGGTTTTTCATTTATGAAAACATCTCACATGTCTGCTTGTTCCTTAGAGCGCTCCTAATCAGACCGCCATTACTATTTTTTGCATGAGACATGGCAGGGACTCACATTCACCCATTCCCATATATACACACATACACATATACACATGTGCGGGGTCACATGATGCAGCAGGGACACACACACATACACATATTCACATACATATACACACACACATATACACATATGTGTCGGGTCATGTGATATGGTGGAGACACACAGACACATTAACATATACACACACATATATACATACACATATACACACACGCGCCAAGTCATGTGGCACAGTGGGGACACACATACATATACACACACGTGCTGGGTCATGTGACGTGGTGGGGACACACATACACAGACATTCACATATACAGATATAGATGCACGCACCAGGTGACAAAACGGGGACAAACACACACACATGCACATATACACACACACATATACACACACATGCCAGGTGACGTGATGCAGTGGGGACACACACACATAGACACACATATAAACACACGGCGGATCATGTGACACCAGGGGTACACACATATACCCACACGGCAGATCATGTGACACCATGAGTACACACATATACCCACACATTAACATATACACATACTTGTACACACACACACACACATACATACACATATAAACACATGCGCTGGGCCACATGATGCTGTGGACACACACACATATAGACATATACACACACATATAAACACACGCCTGGTCACATGACATGGTGGCGACACATACACATACATATGCACACATATACACACACACACATATACACTCACACAAATACACACACGCAGCAGGTAACATGACACTGCAGGAACATATACATACATATACACAAACATATATACACACACACATATACCCACATGTTGTGGGTCATGTGAAGCGGTGGGAACACACATACATATACACACACATATACAGTACATACACACACAGGCACTTACTCAAGCGGCCACCACTTTTGCACATTCGGGTATACAAAGATGGCAGCGGAGTGACACATCACACCACCCCACTGCAAGTTTACAGTAATTACAGGATTACGCCGGAGGGGAACTTGGTGGGAGTTAATCAAGTGGATAACGAGGTGTCTCTGTCTATATTGTATGTAAAAAAGGATTTCTCTCTGTGTTATGTTTTTTTTTCTTTTTACTCAAAGTATTGGTAATGGCCAGATGTCATACTGACTGCTAACATTAGCAATAGGGTTTGATGTCAGCTGCCAAAAACAGCTGACATCAACCCTTTATTACCCAGTCTGCCACCACCACCGGAGCATCTGAAAAAGCGGGTTAACCACCAGTTTTGGCATGTCTCATGCTGCTGCCAATTCTGGCTGCTGGCTGCAATTTTCAGCATTGGGAGCCTAGAATGCTTGTGTCTTACCACACTGAGTAATACAGCTCCCAGCTGCCTGGATTACCTCGGCTGGCAATAGGAAATACGGCAAAGCACACACCAATTTTTTTTAATTATTTATTTAAATTTAAAAAAATAGGGCGCTCCTGTATTTTTCATTGCCAACAAAGGTAACACCAGGCAGCGCATTTGGCAGCCAGAAGCTGCTTGGTATACCTGTGCTAGCAATATAAAATACAGCAAAGCATTACATATTTTTCACCAGGAAATTAAACACTTTGTTAATAAAAATAAATACAGAAACAGGTTTTTAAGTAAAAATACATTTATTTACTTACATTACACACAGGGTGGAGAGCACACAGGGTGAAGACAGCACAATGGAGAGAGCACATGAGGGGAGAAGACAGCACAGGGGGGAGAGAGCACACAGGGGGAGAGCACTCATGGGGAGACAACTCAAAGGAGAGATCAAAAAAGGAGAGACTGCACAGGGGGAAGACAACTCAAAAGAGAGAGCGCATACGGGGAGAGAGAGCAGGCAGGGGAAAACCGCACACAGGAAGAGAGAGTGCACGGCGGGAGAGATGGCCACCACCCCTAGCACTACAGAGTCTGACCCCATCATGATGTCACTGTCCTCCCAATGCATCTAGTATGTGTGGAGTTTATAGTTCATAAGAGCACACAGTGTGGAGGTTACAGTTCACAAGGGCAGTCAGTGTGGAAATTATAGTCCATAAGGGCAGATGGTGTCGAAGTTATAGTTCATAAGGGCAGACGGTGTGGAGGTTATAGCTCATAAAAGCAGATAGTGTGGAGGTTATAGCTCATAAAGCCAGTGTACGAGACTTCCCGGACGCCATATTGGATCCAGTTGTCCGGGGGCGGCGACATACTTTGTCCAAAATGACGTCCGGGAAGTCTTGCGAGAATCCCTGGACACCATATTGGATCCAGTCGTCCGGGGGCGGCGACATGTCAACTGAGGATCCAGGTGGCGGGGAAGATGCAGGGCCGGTGGTAAGTATAGCGGAGTGTGTGTGTGTATGTGTATGTGTGTATATGTGTGTGTGTGTGTGCGCTGACCATTCTGTCCACGGCACTGCGCTGACCACTCTGCCCACGGCGCTGCGCTCACCACTCTGCCCACGGCGCTGCGCTCACCACTCTGCCCACGGCGCTGCGCTCACCACTCTGGCCACGGCCCTGCGCTCACCACTCTGCCCACGGCACTGCGCTCAACACTCTGCCCACGGCACTGCGCTCACCACTCTGCCCACAGCACTGCGCTCACCACTCTGCCCACGGCACTGCGCTCACCACTCTGCCCACGGCGCTGCGCTCACCACTCTGCCCACGGCGCTGCGCTCACCACTCTGCCCACGGTGCTGCGCTCACCACGCTGCCCACGGCGCTGCGCTGACCACTCTGCCCACGGCGCTGCGCTGACCACTCTGCCCACGGCACTGCGCTGACCACTCTGCCCACGGCGCTGCGCTGACCACTCTGCCCACGGCGCTGCACTGACCGCTCTGCCCACAGCACTGCACTCAACACTCTGCCCACGGCACTGCACTCACCACTCTGCCCACAGTGCTGTGCTGACCACTCTGCCCACTGCGCTGAAACTCTGCCCACGGCACTGCGCTCACCACTCTGCCCACGGTGCTGCGCTGACCACTCTGCCCACGGTACTGTGCTGACCACTCTGCCCACGGTGCTGCACTGACCACTCTGCCCACGGCACTGCGCTCCCCACTCTGCCCAAGGCACTGCGCTCACTACTCTGCCCACAGCGCTGCGCTGACCACTCTGCCCACTGCGCTGCCACTCTGCCCACGGCACTGAGGTCACCGCTCTGCCCACGGCACTGCGCTGACCACTCTGCCCACGGCACTGCACTGACCACTCTGCCCACAGCACTGCGCTGACCACTCTGACCACTGCACTGCGCTGATCACTCTGTCCATGGCACTGCGCTGACCACTCTGCCCACAGCACTGCGCTGACCACTCTGCCCACGGCACTGCGCTGACCACTCTGCCCACGGCACTGCGCTGACCGCGCTGACCACTTTCACCGCACTCACTGCTAACCACTGAGCCACCACGCAGTGCTAGCCACTGAGCCACCTCGCAGTGCTAACCATAAGGACAGACAATGTAGCAGATAAAATTCATATAGCAGGACATTGTGGTGGTGTTTGTTCATAAGGCTGAACAGTGTGATCGCTATAGGCCATAAGGGTGGACAGTGTGATCGCTATAGACTATAAGGGCAACCAGGGTGATGGTTATAGTTCATTAGGACATAGTGTGGTGGATTTAGTTTTAAGGGTGGATTTTGTGGTAATTATTGTTAATTAGAACAGAATTGGGGTGGCAATACCCCCTGTGAATTGAGTACATTTGAGTACATTTGTCCTAAAGGATTTCAGGACATTCACTCTTCTCTACAGATAACTCATGGTGATTTTTTATAGTGAGTGCCTATCTGAGTCCTGCTCCATTTGCACAGCTTCATAAATTTCGACAAAAAAAAAATAATGGTAAGCCATCATGTATTAATAATCAAACATTTTCATCTAGAAAATCTGCAAAGATGACCACAATGGATCCCTGCTAGTGATGGGCGAATCTACTCGCTAGGACTCGTTACTCGGCGAGTAGTAAGGGACTCGCAGGACTCGCTACTCGGCGAGTTTCCCAGCGAGGACTCGCAAAGTAGCGAGTCCAATGCAAGTAAATGGGAATCCTAATTTTACTAGCGAGACTCGCTATATCACATCGCTATGTAGGTTGAATCTCCCCCAAATCGTTTAGAGAATGGCACCGCTTCACGGATACCCGCTGTAAGTAGCGATTCCGAGCGAGTCGTAGCGACTCCTAGCGAATCCTAGCGAGTCTACGAATCCGAGTCCTGTATTCTGTATTCGGGACTCGCGAATACAGAATCTGTTATGTTCCGACAAATCTTCCGAGACAGCCTAGCGTGTTAGGTCAGACAAACTTGTGAAGATGGACAAGGATGTTAGCCAATCTTATTCAGTAATGCCACAGCCCTCTTCTTGTGGCATTACTATGATTGGCTTCTGTCCATCGTGATGGCTATGTCGTCGATGACAGGCAAGGCTGTATATAAGCCTTGCCACCGCCATTTTGAGCACATTTCTCTGAAGATCTGAGCTAGAACAGGGTGAGGTAGATTCTGGAGCAGATCATAGGGATTGTCAGTGAGTGTAGGGAACTTCAAGATTCCTTATATTAACCCCAAACAGCTCTTGTGAGAGCTAGCAGGAGGACAGAGGAGTACTGTGTACAGTGACACTGTAGGCAGGCAGGGAAGCAGGGAGCTGCAGCCTTTACAGTGTTCACAGGAGCGACCTCATAGCTTCGCTTACTCACTCAGCTGTTCTAATAGCTGAAGTGAGAGGCTTAGCTGAGGTACTATTTACAATTTTTTGCCAGCTGATAGATTTTGGGTCCTAAAAACCCCTTCAGCGTTATTTTGTCTGTGGCAGAACAGTGCGTTGCTGCTCTCCTAGCTGCAAATAGCACGTACGCCACCTACTTCTGCGACTAATTGTGCGCACTTAATAATTTTTTTCAGGGAATAGTGTGCTGCTTCACTGCCAAGTGTTAGCACACACTTAACCCGCCAGTAAGTGACGCCTGCAGCAACACCAAACTCCATCTCGGTGGCTGTGCGCACTTTCTAATTTTTTCAGGGAATAGTGTAGTGCTTCACTGTCAAGTGTTAGCACACACTTAACCCGCCAGTAAGTGACGCCTGCAGCAACACCAAACTCCATCTCGGTGGCTGTGCGCACTTTCTAATTTTTTCAGGGAATAGTGTAGTGCTTCACTGCCAAGTGTTAGCACACACTTAACCCGCCAGTAAGTGACGCCTGCAGCAACACCAAACTCCATCTCGGTGGCTGTGCGCACTTTCTAATTTTTCAGGGAATAGTGTAGTGCTTCACTGTCAAGTGTTAGCACACACTTAACCCGCCAGTAAGTGACGCCTACAGCAACACCAAACTCCATCTCGGTGGCTGTGCGCACTTTCTAATTTTTTCAGGGAATAGTGTAGTGCTTCACTGTCAAGTGTTAGCACACACTTAACCCGCCAGTAAGTGACGCCTACAGCAACACCAAACTCCATCTCGGTGGCTGTGCGCACTTTCTAATTTTTTCAGGGAATAGTGTAGTGCTTCACTGTCAAGTGTTAGCACACACTTAACCCGCCAGTAAGTGACGCCTGCAGCAACACCAAACTCCATCTCGGTGGCTGTGCGCACTTTCTAATTTTTTCAGGGAATAGTGTAGTGCTTCACTGTCAAGTGTTAGCACACACTTAACCCGCCAGTAAGTGACGCCTACAGCAACACCAAACTCCATCTCGGTGGCTGTGCGCACTTTCTAAATTTTTTCAGGGAATAGTGTAGTGCTTCACTGTCAAGTGTTAGCACACACTTAACCCGCCAGTAAGTGACGCCTGCAGCAACACCAAACTCCATCTCGGTGGCTGTGCGCACTTTCTAATTTTTTCAGGGAATAGTGTAGTGCTTCACTGTCAAGTGTTAGCACACACTTAACCCGCCAGTAAGTGACGCCTGCAGCAACACCAAACTCCATCTCGGTGGCTGTGCGCACTTTCTAATTTTTTCAGGGAATAGTGTAGTGCTTCACTGTCAAGTGTTAGCACACACTTAACCCGCCAGTAAGTGACGCCTACAGCAACACCAAACTCCATCTCGGTGGCTGTGCGCACTTTCTAATTTTTTCAGGGAATAGTGTAGTGCTTCACTGTCAAGTGTTAGCACACACTTAACCCGCCAGTAAGTGACGCCTGCAGCAACACCAAACTCCATCTCGGTGGCTGTGCGCACTTTCTAATTTTTTCAGGGAATAGTGTAGTGCTTCACTGTCAAGTGTTAGCACACACTTAACCCGCCAGTAAGTGACGCCTGCAGCAACACCAAACTCCATCTCGGTGGCTGTGCGCACTTTCTAATTTTTTCAGGGAATAGTGTAGTGCTTCACTGTCAAGTGTTAGCACACACTTAACCCGCCAGTAAGTGACGCCTGCAGCAACACCAAACTCCATCTCGGTGGCTGTGCGCACTTTCTAATTTTTTCAGGGAATAGTGTAGTGCTTCACTGTCAAGTGTTAGCACACACTTAACCCGCCAGTAAGTGACGCCTGCAGCAACACCAAACTCCATCTCGGTGGCTGTGCGCACTTTCTAATTTTTTCAGGGAATAGTGTAGTGCTTCACTGTCAAGTGTTAGCACACACTTAACCCGCCAGTAAGTGACGCCTACAGCAACACCAAACTCCATCTCGGTGGCTGTGCGCACTTTCAAATTTTTTCAGGGAATAGTGTAGTGCTTCACTGTCAAGTGTTAGCACCACACTTAACCCGCCAGTAAGTGACGCCTACAGCAACACCAAACTCCATCTCGGTGGCTGTGCGCACTTTCTAATTTTTTCAGGGAATAGTGTAGTGCTTCACTGTCAAGTGTTAGCACACACTTAACCCGCCAGTAAGTGACGCCTACAGCAACACCAAACTCCATCTCGGTGGCTGTGCGCACTTTCTAATTTTTTCAGGGAATAGTGTAGTGCTTCACTGTCAAGTGTTAGCACACACTTAACCCGCCAGTAAGTGACGCCTGCAGCAACACCAAACTCCATCTCGGTGGCTGTGCGCACTTTCTAATTTTTTCAGGGAATAGTGTAGTGCTTCACTGTCAAGTGTTAGCACACACTTAACCCGCCAGTAAGTGACGCCTGCAGCAACACCAAACTCCATCTCGGTGGCTGTGCGCACTTTCTAATTTTTTCAGGGAATAGTGTAGTGCTTCACTGTCAAGTGTTAGCACACACTTAACCCGCCAGTAAGTGACGCCTGCAGCAACACCAAACTCCATCTCGGTGGCTGTGCGCACTTTCTAATTTTTTCAGGGAATAGTGTAGTGCTTCACTGTCAAGTGTTAGCACCACACTTAACCCGCCAGTAAGTGACGCCTAAGCAACACCAAACTCCATCTCGGTGGCTGTGCGCACTTTCTAAATTTTTTCAGGGAATAGTGTAGTGCTTCACTGTCAAGTGTTAGCACACACTTAACCCGCCAGTAAGTGACGCCTACAGCAACACCAAACTCCATCTCGGTGGCTGTGCGCACTTTCTAATTTTTTCAGGGAATAGTGTAGTGCTTCACTGTCAAGTGTTAGCACACACTTAACCCGCCAGTAAGTGACGCCTACAGCAACACCAAACTCCATCTCGGTGGCTGTGCGCACTTTCTAATTTTTTCAGGGAATAGTGTAGTGCTTCACTGTCAAGTGTTAGCACACACTTAACCCGCCAGTAAGTGACGCCTGCAGCAACACCAAACTCCATCTCGGTGGCTGTGCGCACTTTCTAATTTTTTCAGGGAATAGTGTAGTGCTTCACTGTCAAGTGTTAGCACACACTTAACCCGCCAGTAAGTGACGCCTGCAGCAACACCAAACTCCATCTCGGTGGCTGTGCGCACTTTCTAATTTTTTCAGGGAATAGTGTAGTGCTTCACTGTCAAGTGTTAGCACACACTTAACCCGCCAGTAAGTGACGCCTACAGCAACACCAAACTCCATCTCGGTGGCTGTGCATTTGTCAACAATGTCCCAAAAACACCAAATTCCCAAAAACCAGTCTGCTAAGGGACAGGGACGAGGTCGGGGCCCTAGCAGTCGTGAACAACAAGGCACTGGTAGAAGTAGACAGACAAGGATTGATCGATCCACCTTCCTGCTGTCTAAATTTCCCAGTACTCAACCGAAACGTGTCTTGAGGCCGGAAGATCAAGACCAAATAACATCTTGGATGGCTGACAAGACATCAACCACGGGTTCTGGCAGCACACAATCATCCTTTACACCATATTCAAGTGCCGCTACTGACAACGCGGGGTCATCTAATCCACAAAATCTTCCTATTTCCTCAAGCCATCGCCAGACGGAGGAAAATTTAGACCGCGAACTTGGGCATTCGGAAGATTTATTTGGTTCTTATCAGCCATTCAGACAACCGGACCTTTCTTTGTCACTGCCTGAACAGATACTTGAACCAGACGTACATTCCATCTATGGACAAAGTTTGGATTCACCTCGTCCTGAAGAACGTCCCTTTCAACAAAGCCATAGGCCGTCTCAGGAGGTGGAGGATGATGATGATGATGAGACACACATCTCATCTGGCCAGCCTGACCAGTCACGTTATCCAGATGACTTTGAGGAGGAGGGGGTGGATGATGAGACCACTGATCCAACCTGGACACTTGACATGCAGAGCCAACAGAGCAGCCAGGAGGAGGAAAGTGGTTATGTACCACCGCCTAAAGCACCCAGGCTTACTCCTTTATCCCGAATCCAAGCTGTGACAACAGTAGCCCAAATTGTGTCAACTGTTGCACAAACTGTACCAACTGTTGCCCCAACTTTAAGAACAGTTGGCCAAAATGTGTCTACAGTTTGTGTTGGCCAGACTCATCCTTCAGTTCCTACACCACAACCTAAAGGACGAACATCCATTGTCTGGAAATTTTTCAAAGATAGCCCATCAGTACCAAATGTGGTTATATGTAACATCTGCTATGCCAGGCTGAGCAGAGGCCAGGGCAAAGTAAACTTGAGCACCAGCAGTATGCGAAAACACATGACTCTTAAGCACCCTAGTCAGTGGTTGGCCCATCAGGGTTCGACAGCAGGGCCTTCTGACCTCAACACCGTTATGCCACTTCAGAATCGTCCTTCACCATCTACTGTTCATGCAGCAGCTCCTACTCATACGATCTCACCACAAGCTGCATTAGACCAGAGATATGACAGTAGTCAAGTGACTTGTGAGTCTGCGCCAATTGTCCAGTTGTCTGTTCCACAGCTGTATGAGAGGCAGCGGAAACACCCATCCACACACCCTTTTTCTCGACAAATGACAGCGCAAATTTCTAAGCTGTTAGCTGTAGAAATGCTGCCATTTAGGCTTGTTGATACTGAGGCTTTTAGGGAGTTGTTGGCTGTGGCAGCACCACGATACACTGTCCCCAGTCGCAATTTTTTTTCACGTACTGCCATACCCGCGCTACATCTGCACGTGGTTAACAACTTGAAGCGTGCACTGACAAATGCTGTGAGCGGAAAAGTTCACCTGACAACTGATACCTGGACAAGTACTTGTGGACAGGGCAGATACATATCCCTGACAGCTCACTGGATCAACCTTGTCGAGAGTGTCCCAAAGTGTAATAGTGGAATATCTGCGATCCTACCAACTCCACGAATAGCGGGCACAGCATCATTCCGGGTGTCCGCGGCCTCATATACTTCTACAACACAATGTGCGTCTTCAACTTCCTTGACCACTGCTGATTTGTCCGCCACATCACGTCAAAGTTGGGAGCTTTGCAGTACTGCATCAGCCAGGCGACAACAGGCTCTTCTTAAGCTCATCTGTCTAGGTGACACACCTCACACTGCAAACGAGCTGTGGAAAGGTGTTAAACAACAGACAGATGAGTGGCTGGCCCCACTGCAACTACAAGCAGGTCTTGTTGTCAGTGATAACGGACGAAACCTTGTTGCAGCAATAAAGCTCGGTAAACTTCAACACGTGCCTTGCATGGCTCACGTACTGAATCTTGTAGTTCAGAAATTCTTGAAAAATTACCCAGAGTTATCTGATCTACTAGAGAAGGTGCGTAGAAATTGCGGACATTTCCGACATTCATCAACGGCACTTGCAAGTCTATCTGCCCTTCAACAGCAATTTAATTTGCCCAAACACAGATTAATTTGCGACATGCCCACACGATGGAATTCTACATTCCATATGTTGGCTAGGTTCAATGAGCAGCAGAGGGCTATAGCGGAATATCAGCTGCAACATGCCCGTCACCCAGGAAGTAATACAAGACACATTGGTACGATGGAGTGGGTCTGGATCGCTGACCTTTGCGAGGTTCTAGAGAACTTCGATTACTGCACAAAACTGGTCAGCGGTGATGAGTCCATTATTAGTCTCACCATCCCCATGCTGTGTTTGCTTAAAGATTCTCTCCTGAATCTTAAAACAGAATCATTGAGGGCACAGCAGAGGGCTATGGATCCACATTTTAACATCCAGGATCAGAGCCAGCAAAGCCAATTTCAGCCGGCAACATTGGCTGCAGAACAAAACAGTGATGAGGAAGATGAAGACGATTTATTTCTCCATGGTACTGAGGTGCACCCTGATGGAACTCCCAACCCCAGTTTTATGTCGGTACAGCATGGGTGGGCTGAAGAGCAGGAGGCGGAGACCGATTTTGAGACCATGATGCCTATTGTTCATCAGTCAGGTGACACAGAAGACATGAGTCTTTGTAGCCTAGCACACATGTCTGACTTTATGTCTCAATGTCTGTCCCAGGATCCACGCGTCATTAACATCTATGACAGCGACCTCTACTGGTTGTCAACATTCCTTGACCCACGCTACAAAGACAAGTTTCCATCGCTGCTGTTGCAGTCACCAAGGGGCTTAACGATGGATTATTTCAAAAGTGTGGTGGTTGACAATTTAATGTCAATTTCACCATCTGACTCCGCTATACCACGAACAAGCAGCTCTTTGCCACAGCAGCCTTTGGTTCGAACACAAACTGCCACATTGTCAAGAAGAGGTGGTGGTAAGATGTCCACCAACTGGGCGATGTTTAACAGACCTTCCAATCTGCAACGGATTGTGCCTACGGTCCCCTTGTCTAGGAGACAAACATTGTCAAACATGTTGAACGAGTATGTGTGTGACACTACCAGCTTCTTAACCGACCCCTCTGTACCCTTTAATTACTGGGTTTCCAAGCTTCACGCTTGGACTGAGCTGTCTTTGTATGCCTTGGAGTTGCTGGCCTGCCCAGCTGCTAGTGTGACATCAGAGCGTGTTTTTAGTGCCGCTGGGGGAATTGTCACTGATAGAAGGTCACGGCTGACAACAGAAAATGCCGACAGACTCACTCTCATTAAGTTTAACAAGGACTGGATATCATCAAAGTTCTTAACCCCTTCAGACGACAGTACCCAAACCTAGAGGGACATTTTCAAATTTGTTACGTTTGGCTCAGTGCGGTTTAAACATTATGTCCTCTTCTGACACAAAGGATAAACAATGTCCCTCTGCTAAGAAGATTGGATAAATAATGTTCCTGCAACACTTGCTGCATGACAACAAAACTACACAATCAGTGTCAGTAATGTTACTTTAATAATGCATGCACTTGTGATGTTTTTTGATCGTTGAATTATGTCAGACAATCCAAAACAGTCTCTTGGCTGAATTTTTTAAGGCAACAAGCCTATGCCTGCATTGTGGGCATTTCTCAAACTGAAATAAAACATATAGTTTGGCTCAAGTGCCTTGCATAAATTTTAAAAATGTTGATCCCGCCCCTTGGGCTAATTTTTTGAGGCAACAAGCCTATACCTGCATCGAATACGTTGCTTGTACTATGCTCTCAGGACAAGCAAATAGTATGGGCCACGCGCCCTCCTCAACTTCAAAATAGAGTTGATCTCGCCCCTTGGGCTAATTTTTTGAGGCTACAAGCCTATACCTGCATCGAATACGTTGCTTGTACTATGCTCTCAGGACAAGCAAATAGTATGGGCCACGCGCCCTCCTCAACTTCAAAATAGAGTTGATCTCGCCCCTTGGGCTAATTTTTTGAGGCTACAAGCCTATACCTGCATCGAATACGTTGCTTGTACTATGCTCTCAGGACAAGCAAATAGTATGGGCCACGCGCCCTCCTCAACTTCAAAATAGAGTTGATCTCGCCCCTTGGGGTAATTTTTAGAGGCAACAAGCCTATACCTGCATCGAATACGTTGCTTGTACTATGCTCTCAGGACAAGCAAATAGTATGGGCCACGCGCCCTCCTCAACTTCAAAATAGAGTTGATCTCGCCCCTTGGGCTAATTTTTTGAGGCTACAAGCCTATACCTGCATCGAATACGTTGCTTGTACTATGCTCTCAGGACAAGCAAATAGTATGGGCCACGCGCCCTCCTCAACTTCAAAATAAAGTTGATCTCGCCCCTTGGGCTAATTTTTTGAGGCTACAAGCCTATACCTGCATCGAATACGTTGCTTGTACTATGCTCTCAGGACAAGCAAATAGTATGGGCCACGCGCCCTCCTCAACTTCAAAATAGAGTTGATCTCGCCCCTTGGGGTAATTTTTAGAGGCAACAAGCCTATACCTGCATCGAATACGTTGCTTGTACTATGCTCTCAGGACAAGCAAATAGTATGGGCCACGCGCCCTCCTCAACTTCAAAATAGAGTTGATCTCGCCCCTTGGGGTAATTTTTAGAGGCAACAAGCCTATACCTGCATCGAATACGTTGCTTGTACTATGCTCTCAGGACAAGGAAATAGTATGGGCCACGCGCCCTCCTCAACTTCAAAATAGAGTTGATCTCGCCCCTTGGGCTAATTTTTTGTGGCAACAGGCCTATGCCTGCATCGAAAACGTGGCTTGTACTAAGATCCTGCTGGAACATGGCGAAGGGTCCCACTGTACGCTACGGAGATAACGCGTAGACGCGCTCTGTTGCAAGTAGACGTCCCAGCCTATCGCATCTATGTTCCCAGTGTTGTTGCCATACCGAGTCATTAAGTAACCCCCCACAAACACAGGCACTATTTATTTGTCAGCAACATTTGTATGTGCAGTCATGATTTTCCACATAATAACCAAGGTGCCTTCATGCGCCATGCGGGCCGTAAAGTACTTGCTAATGATGATGACTTTAAGCCCACCCACAAAAAAAACCTACACATCCATTCCCTGAAAAAAGACAGACACAAAGCAGTTTTTGTCAACTGGGTATTATTTCGCCATAATGGCAAAGATGTCAGATTTTTTTTTTTTTTTTTTTTTGGGGTTTAAACTTTGTAAAAACAAATAATACCATAACAAAGAAATTGTGCAATGCACAGGAACAAAAAATAAACAAAAAAAAAAAAAGGGGTCTACAGCTGGTGGTAGGTTGCCGCATCCTCCGGCCTTGGCTGTAACGTGGCACCATCACCCTGCTCGTTGAGTAGGTCCAGGGCCCCATGCAGTACCTCACCCAGTGGTTGGAAGCCTGTAGGCTGGGGCATCTGGGCCGGTTGGCCTTGGCTTTGTAGGCCCCTGATTCTGGGACACCACCTCTGGGTCGCAACATACCTGTCCCGGGGTGTGGCCCTGTCCAGGATGTTTGATCTGCTGAGCCGCCACTCCTCCAAAAAATCAAACACCTGCCCAGGATGGTTTGGGGGCCTACACGCATCGAGGACAATGTGTATTGCTGACCATGCCCGCAGTCGTCTCTCGAATGGAATGTCATCCAAGAACGGTATGAGACTGCGGGCAAAGTCAGCACTACACTGTCCTCTGCGGTCTTGTGGTGCCCCCGGGATCAGAGCAGGGCTGCTGGGGTTCCAGTGACTCCCCACACTGCTGCTGGCAGTCGGCACTGGAGGGCGCTGGTGTGGCCCTTCATCCTCCTCTTCTTGTCTCTGCGGCCCCAAAGGTGGTGGTGGTGGTGGCGGCGGTGGTGGTGGTGGTGGTGGTGGTGGCGGTGGTGGTGGTGGTGGCGGCGGTGGTGGTGGTGGTGGCGGTGGTGGCGGTGGTGGTGGTGGTGCTACTCCCTCCTCCTCATCTGGTGGGGGTTGAGGGGCCTCCCTCCCCTCCTCAGGCAGCTGTGGTGGCGGGTTCCAACGCCGCCTCCGAAAGTGAGCAGCTCTGTGGGTAAATATAAAAAACATTTGGTGAATGGGTTGACTTTGGAAACAAAACCATAGGCCAAACATAACATGTGCACGCTTTTTTGACTCAGTGTATCTGTGTATTCTGTGTCTTTTCATTGTTGCCCTTAAGATGGAATTGCAGCAAATAAATTAATGACATTTTTGGCTCATGCCTCAAACTTTATTGTATGTGTGGGTACTGTTGCTCCACGATTTTTTGCCATTACATTACAAATTTTAAAATTAGTCTGCACTATTACACTGTGCCCTGACTTAGGCAGGACAGCTATGTAGTCACTTGAAGACATATTAGTGGCCACAACTATTGTTTTGACTTTTTGTGGAAACTTTATGTGGACAAAGCTATAGCCTGACACTGTGAGGCAAACACATTATTCAGGGTTGTTTGCCATCAGATGGACACAAAAACACACAGTGTGGACGGCCTTGGTCTCAATGCACATAACCCAGATCTATAGGGCAGGTGAGCAAGACAGGAAATGGAGTCCTGCAGCATAGGTGACACATGAGCATTTGGCGTTAGTGGCCTACACTCCTTGTTGCTGCCATGTATGCTAATCAGGAATGTCTTGGTAAATAAAACACACCAAACAGATGGCTTGGGATTTGAAACGACTGTAATGGACATAGAGTATGGGGTTGTCTTTGAGCAGCAGGTCACACATTGTTGGTGCCAAACAAGGTGGTATGCACAGATGGACAGTTTTAGTTATTCCAACGGGGCCGAACAAAAAAACGGGAACAGCAAGGACAAACCTCGGGTTTCCTAAAGGACCTTGGACATAAAAGGCTGTTGCACTTAAAATATGGCCCTCTTTAGTTTGATTTAATACAGCATTAATACGCTATGTTTTCCGGAGGATTCGTAATGTGGCCATGAGTTAACGACAAAAAAAGTAAAATTCACATGTGGGCCCTAATATCTACACCATCACCTTGCAACCCCAAATAAACCCATGGGAAAACTGAACCACACATATTTGTAGTGATACAGGGTATGTTCTGAAATGTGTGTGAATTTGTCAGCAATCTGGGATGGTGTACAAACAGTTTAGTGCAAAAGGGGTATATCCTTGCAACGTTATTTTGCTGAAAAAAACACCCACAACTAAATGTGTAGGGATGTATGTGGCCCTTATGCAAGTCGAGGCCATTAGGAACTGATACAACTGAGGCTTATGACAGGCAAACCAGACAGGGCCACACACCTTAGAGGCCATTGGAGGGAAGAACATGGCTTTGTTCCACAAACATGCCAACAATAAGAGCTAATTGTGAGGTCACGGAACATTGTGTCTGACCACCCTGCAGAACATTGCTTATTTGTCCAAACGTCACAATGTGACTATAAATGTGTATGTCCTGGATCATTGCCAAAGGTAATAGAATTGTGTTGCACCATGGCAGAAACAAACCCCTGTGTGGGTATGTAAACCAGCACACTCATTATAGAGCTTCATACGTACATTGTGTGCCCTCGTGGACAGGGTCCTCTCCTCTTGTACCTGTATGACCTGATTGTCTTCATGGACTGTTTTTTGTCGTTAACCCTTATCCTCATGTAAAGTGCCATGGAACCTAATGGCGCTATATTAAAAAATAATAATAACAATAATAGTAAACAACAGTGCGGCAGACACATACCTTGGCATACGGGCCACCGGTTCCAGAAATGACAGCCGTTCATAGTGGCAATATATGATCCCGTGACCAGCTTCCGGGCCCCCCTCCATGATCCTCCGGTGTTGCCGCTTAAATTGGTCGCGGCAGCTCCTCCAGCGCTTCATAATGTGGTCAACTGTGAAATGATTTCAAACCGGGTTTAGACCTCTTTAACATTTGAAACACTAAAAGTATGTGTACAAATCAACAATAACATTTTAATGATGTTGTGTGTGAAATGTGTATACAAGGCACATGGAAACGACAGTGTGGAACATCATCAACAGCATTACGGACATTGAGCTCACGTGGCCACAATCACAAATGGGGCAGGGCACATGTCAACGCATAGAGAATGTAATAGTGCGGGCACCAGACTCCGCTCATTAGTGGTATTTATATACACCCAACCCCCTGGCCTTCAGAGCCAGGAGGAACAGCCCTTAAACTAAGTGTACTATTGTGAACCCATCCAAATATAGGCAACCATGCAACGGCGCATTATAACACATTGAGGGCCCTGTATACCCTACTATGGGGGCCCTGTATGCCCACGGGGCCCTGTATACCCACTGCTGGGGTCTTGTATACCCACGGGGGGGCTGTAGACCCTACTATGAGGGCCCTGTATAACCACTGGGGGCCATGTATACCCAGTGCTGGGGGACCTGTGTACCCACGGGGGGGCTGTATACCCTAATATCGGTGGCATATATACACACTGGGGGGCCCTGTATACTCTGCAGGTGGAGCTGTATACTCTGCTGGGGGGATGTCTAACAGTGATAGCCGCTGTATACAAGAATGGCGGTCAATATGGTTTCCCACTTTTTTGGGGCTAAAGTAGGGGGGTCGGCTTATACACGGGTCGGCTTATACACGACTATATACGGTAAATGCAATATAACGTGTGAACACATTTAACTCACCCATATTGGTCTGCACATCATGGCCACAACGATGAAACGTTGGGAAAACGCCCTGTGCGATCTCCTTCCAGGCCGTAGTCCGCTGGACATTATCCCCATATGCAGGGTCAGTGGGCAGCCAAAGCAGGGGCCGAGCCTCCACCAGAGCAATTAATTGCAGGGTGTCGACAGGAGCCATGCTTCCTCGCTGTGACTTTCTGCGCGTCCAGCCAGGAAGCTCGAGTCGGCTTATTTCCTGTTTGCACAAAGCATGGGGTTTGCTGCAGAAAGTCGCTTGCCTCGCCTCCAACACATGCGACTTTGGCCTCGGAGACAGCAGCAAAATACAGTTGCCAGTGGGGCTTCCGACACGGCAATGCGAGCGCTTTCCGACACACATATGCGATTTTTAAATCACACATTACTCGCTATTATTCGCTTCCCCATTCATTAACATTGGACTCGCTAGACTCGCTACGAGTAGCGAGTCCCGGGCTCGGACTCGGTAGAGTCAAGCGAGTCCGAGTAATGTAGGATTCGCCCATCACTAATCCCTGCCAGATACTATATTATCCTGAAAATAAATTCAATCCAAAGATGTACCTGGAAGAATACATCTCTCACCATGTTCCATACTCTACCTTTAAGGAGTCGACGATTAACATGCAGAGATGTTTCTATAAAGCATTTAGATCAGGTATGGAAAGTAAACTGTACAAGCATATATAATGGAGATGATCAAATATTTTCATTTTTAATATGACAGGGTTTGGTAAATTTTTCCCCCAAAAATTGAGCTGCAGGTACTTAAAGTATAACCACCGTTTAAATTTTTATCTAGTAATAAATTAGAGCAAGTGATTATAATAAACTTTCACATATAGTTAATAAGTAAAATCTGGAAGAAAACCTTTCATAAACCGTTTGCTCATTTTCAGTGAGATCCGTATTCAAGCTCCACACACTGAATATGGCCTTGTAACTATATAAGGGTAGGGGTGGGGCCAACACAGCCTCAGCTAAGCAGTGATATCAGATTACCTCAGGCAAAGGACGTGCCAGGCTGTCAACACAAAGCTGCTGTGATCTTATATCCTGAATTAAGATCACTTTGCTCCGTATTATCAGCTAGATGTGTGGGGGCCATCAGCTAGCACAAGCCAAGTGACCTGAATGCAGGAGATAAAATCACAGAAGCCTGTGCACTGCTGACAGCCTGATAAGCCTCCCTTTGTCTGAGGTGAATGGACTATACACTGATCTGCTGTACGCAGTCCTCTGTGTAGGTCCACCCACTCTTAAGGTCCTGTTACACATAACAAGATCGCTAACGAGATCGCTGTTGTGTCACAGATTTTGTGACGCATCAGCGATCCCATCAGCGATCTCGTTATGTGTGACACGCATCAACGATCTGGCCTCTGCTGTGAGATCGTTGATCGTTACACACTGCTCTGGGTCATTTCTACGCCGTTGCGCTCTCACTGGGAGACATTGTTGTGTTTGACAGGGAAAATGACCAACGATCTCAATGCTACGCTATGGAGTGAAAATTCCCAATGACATCGGTATAATTCTGGATCGCTAGTGCATCGTTTTCACTTTGCTGGTAAGATGTCTGTTTGAGATCTTACCAGCGATGTGAAAAACGATGCACCACCTCACCTGGCCGGGTCATTGGCCCCCCTTATTGCACTCTGTGTTTGGGCTTCTGCTGCTGCATGAGTTAAGCTGCCGCCCTGTCTCTTCTGCGAGGTGCCGATATGACAGCAACTCGAGTCCTTTCTTATCCCTCATCTCGGGTAACAGTTTCTGAACTCTCTGTGATGCTTTGCCTCCGGCACTGCATGGCTGGGGAACCTGGAAATCCCCACCTTCCCATGTTGACTGCCGGTACGTTAGACCCTGCACAGTCTCGGACTCCGGTGTCCATTCTCTGCGTGGTTCCTCTGGGGTGACCATGGTGCCACTCAGTTCCCCAGATGTTCCTTCAACTCTCCTTAGACCCTAGCTTTAGGGCTGTAACCGAGTCAGCAATCCTGGGACAAGCTCAAATAGCCTCCAGTCCACCAGGATGTCTTCCTCAGTCCTGCTAGGAACTGAACTAACTGGCTCGGCCCCAGACCAGAATTTATAGGGGAGCTCACCCTGAACCTTGTTTTGGTCTCCCACTTCGGGCCTGGAGGCAGAAGGTGTTGTGTGCGGGTTACCTGCCTGAAAAGAAGACCCTTCCGTTGCTCTCCAGCGTGACACCACCACCCGGGGGCAGTGATGACACTGTGGCACTAGGGCTCTGGGGTGCCACACATATCCCAAAGGTAAGTGAAGCATTCCTATTCCTATTTTCAACCTCACTTTGATGTAATTTACCCTCTCAATAATTAATGTAAAAAATTACTGCCATGTAGATAATCACGTAGCTAAGTATTCTACATTTTATGGATTTATGATTATTCAGAAAGACTCTTAGCATAATCTGACAGCCATAATTAAAAAGAGACTGGTCAGCATGAAGAAAATGGACTGGTGTAGATAAACCACAATTTTGTTGAACTTGGTCAACCATCTAACATGGTAGACCTTTTATAATTTCATCTACAACAGTAAACCAAATTGATAAATTTGATCACAGTTATTAATTTCCAGATGAAGTAAGACATTTTGTCTCCATAGTGGTAATGGGAAGCAATAAAATCCAAAATAATCAATTTAACCAAAATATACTACCTACAATAAATGAGATTTTATAAACTAAAGATAGAAATAGTGAAAAATCTTAATCTTAAATTTTATCTACTTATAGGTTTGGTTTATGGAAAAACCCTGATAGATTTTAGTGTTGGCCCCATTATTCAGCACCTTATTTCGGTCTGTGAGTTCTTAGAAGAAATTTCAATTCTGAAAGTCAACGATGTCGCCATTAAAGAACTTGAACTGTGGAGAAACAAAGACCCGAAGGCCTTCGACTGGACTCAAACATCAAAACTCTTTATGGAGTTAAAACAGTTAAACAGGTTAAGTATGAAGTATAATTCACTTCCCCATTGTTTATATTGGACAACTTTATAGCTCAAGATATGATGACCGATGAATAAGTTATTGATGGTGTTCTGGGTTTAGGAAGCATTCAGTAGAATGTTGAGTTGCTTAGCGAGAGGTCAGAGCAAGATGGCTCCTTTAACAATTTTTCATTTATAATTTAGATCAACTATAAAAAGCTTTTGTTATCTAAACAAAGGAAATATAGTGACTATTTAAAAGGAAATCATGTGAGGTTTTATATTTAATTATGAAATTTATTTATTAAATCGAAAAACATTAAATGGCGTTTTAGGCCCAGGAGATTGATGTTGAGCTCCTTTTGCCTTTTGTTTTGCCAATTTCTTACTCTGATAGGAAGATATTCACTTATCTTCCCTTCTTTTGAGGTACACACTGTAAGGCTCTACATGCTCTTTCTCCCTGCGAGTGGCAGTGGTTCATTGACCCCCAGGCCCCCCACATCAATTTCTTGATCACTTTGCTACCTGGCTTCCCCACTTTCTAGCCTGCGATCTCCCTACTCTCAAAATGGGTGACTTTAACATTCCTATCAACAACCCCATGTCCACATCCGCCTCTCATCTTTTAACCCTAACCTCCTCTCTTGGTCTTTCACAACTTTGTAACTCTGCCACACATGAAGATGGGAATACTTTGGACCTGATCTTCCCCCGGCTCTGCTCAGTGCATGATTTTACAAATTCCTCACTTCCACTCTCAGACCACAACCTTCTTTCATTCTCAGTCAAGTACTGTCAACCCTTCAAGGACACTCCCAACTCCTTCACCTATAGGAATACACGTGCCATTGACACTGAGAAACTTATAATGAAATTACAGTCTTCACTGGCACCCATCTCCTCCCTCTCCAGTCCTGACTCTGCTCTAAAACACTATAATGAAACACTGCAAAGTGCCCTGGATGAAGCTGCATCTCCTACACTTAAAACATCTCAGCACCAACAGCGGCAACCCTGGCACACACTGCAAACACGGTTTCTCAAGCGGTGCTCCAGGTGCGCAGAACACCTGTGGAGAAAATCCAACCTGGCTGAAGATTTCATCCATTATAAGTTTATGCTAAAAACCACCCTTCACCTCTACAAACAAGCTTACTTCAACACTCTTATCACTTCACTAGCCAACAATCCTAAACAACTCTTTGACACATTCCATTCTCTCCTCAGTCCAACAGTACAGGCCCCAACCACCAGCCTCAGCGCTGACGATCTGGCCAAATATTTTAAGGACAAAATTGACAACATACAACAGGAAATGTCCTCCCAGCCTCAGAACATCATGCTTTCTCCTCCCTCCTGCACTTCATCCAACTCACTTTCGGTCTTTGATCCGATCACAGAGGAAAAAGTCACCCGGCTTCTTGCCTCTTCTCGCCCTACTACCTGTACCAGTGACCCTATTCCCTCACATCTCCTTCCATCTCTTTCTCCAGCTGTCACATCTCACCTAACCAAAATATTTCATCTTTCCCTCTCATCTGGTGTTTTCCCCTCCTCCTTCAAACATGCTAGCATACATCCATTATTAAAAAAAAACATCCCTCAACCAGAACTCTGCTGTTAACTACAGACCTGTGTCTAATCTCCCCTTCATCTCTAAACTCCTGGAACGCTTGGTCCACTACCGTATGATCCACTATCTCTCTGACAATTCTCTTCTTGACCCTCTACAATCCGGGTTCAGCTCCTTACATTCTACTGAAACTGCCCTCACTAAAGTCTCTAATGATCTACTAACAGCTAAATCTAATGGTCACCACTCCCTGTTGATCTTCCTGGATCTCTCCTCTGCATTCGATACTGTGGATCACCAGCTCCTTCTCTCTATGCTCTGCTCTATCGGGGTTAAGGACACCGCTCTCTCCAGGTTCTCCTCCTACCTCTCTGACCGCTCCTTCACTGTATCTTTTGCCGACTCCTCTTATTCTCCTCTTCCCCTCACGGTTGGGGTTCCTCAGGGTTCAGTCCTAGGTCCCCTTCTCTTCTCTCTATACACTGCCCCTATTGGACAAACCATCAGTAGATTTGGTTTTCAGTACCATCTCTATGCTGATATACACCTCTTCTCCTGACATCACCTCCACATTACTACAAAAGACCAGTGATTGCCTGTCTGCTGTCTCAAACATCATGTCTTCTCTCTACCTTAAATTGAGTTTGTCAAAAACTGAACTTCTCAAGTTTCCTCCCTCTTCTAAACTTCCGAAACCTAATATTGCCATTTCTGTAGGTGGTTCTACCATTACTGCTCAGCAGCACGCCCGCTGTCTTGGGGTTATATTTGACCCGGATCTCTCCTTTACTGCCCACATCCGGTCTCTCGCTCGCTCATGTCACCTACACCTCAAAAACATCTCTAGAATTCGACCTTTTCTTACTGTTGACTCTGCAAAAACTCTAACCGTTGCCCTTATTCATTCTCGAAAATTCACTGAAGGGTTACATTATTAACAAAGAGAAAAAAACTCACCACATTTGGTAACTTACAAATATCCATTGGTTTTAGCAGGACACTGCCAGCCACCCTCAGAGGCAACTCATATCTCCCAACACCGATGCTCAATCTCCTACAACCCTGGCATGGGGGTGATTGTAGCATCTGCGTCCAGCCATGCCACAAGGAGGAGACTGGTGGTATCACCGGACACGAGATCACCACAGGGCGGCAGCCACTCCAGACCATGTGAAGCACAGTGTCAGAACACAGCCTATTAATGACACCCAGCTGTTAAACAAGGTGGGCTGTTCCGCACCAAAAATAAGCAACACAAGTGACTGACCCCCCTAGAGGGCCCAGCCTCAAACTGCAGAAGGATAAAAAAATGCAATAAACACTATAGATGAACAGTGAGGAGTTGGTTGATATTTTGGACCAAAATAACATAAGCTCGTAGCCCCCTTCACGGGCCCTCACACCTACGAGTACCTAACCATATGTTTGACCATATGTATAATTTTATTTAGAAAATTCACCGAAGGGTTACATAATTAACAAAGAGAAAAAAATTCATTCTCGCCTGGAGTACTGCAATTATCTATTAATCAGTCTCCCTCTTACTAAACTCTCTCCTCTCCAATTAATCCTCAACGCAGCAGCCAGGATCATATTCTTCTCCAACCTCTTCACCGATGCCTCTAACCTGGGGTAGTCATTGCACTGGTTGCCAAATCCGCTATAGAGTAGAATATAAAATTATCACTATCACCCACAAAGCCCTCCACAGTTCTGCACCACCCTACATCTCCTCCCTCATCTCTGTCTATCGCCCTACACGTGCTCTCCGCTCCGCAAGTGACCTAAGACTGACATCATCTACAATCCGAACCTCCCACTCCCGTCTCCAGGACTTCTCACGAGCTGTGCCAATTCTCTGGAATGGGTTACCGAAAACAATTCAGTTAATTCCCAATACCAATAGTTTTAAGCGAGCCTTAAAAATACATCTCTTTAGACTGGCCTATCACCTCACTTGTCTAGCTATTCCTATCTTCCCTTTTCCAAATCTGACCTCTCGTGTCATCTGTCTGCACCTGCAGACTGTCTGTCCTCCATGCATAATATAGCACTTTATCCATATTTGTACAGATCCTGACCGATAACCGATTCATGCAGCGTTACATGAATCCCCTATCGATGGCTGGACCATGTATGACATCATTTGTTACTGTTACCTTTTGTGCCTCCCCTATTTCCTCTAGATTGCAGCTTGAGAGCAGGATCCTCACTCCTCATGGTTTTGGAATTTTTGTTACTCTGTATTGTCTCATATTGTCTGTACATGTCCCCTCCGAATTGTAAAATGCTGCGTAATAATATGTTGGCGCTCTATAAATAAAATTATTATTATTATAGTGTGCAGCATAGAAACTTAGGGAAGATCTGTGCTTCTGTTCTAATGCTGTCATGATGAATTTTATTATGAAGATGTACTATAATTTGGATTCCTGTAAATTATAAAGCAACAGGAGAAGGTTTGCAACAGAAAATCTTGTCAAGGCCTCTTGTAACTATCAGCCTGTCCAGTGAAAGACACAGATTAACTCTTTAAACGGATCCTGTCACCTCCAAAACGCCTCATAAACTAGCAAAACATGTCCCTGCAGCATATTATCACTAATCCCACACTAATTTTGTCTCAAAAAAGCATCCTGTTAAAATGCATAAAAACGTTTTATAAACTTACTCATTAGCGATGTTAATTAGCAGGGGCTATATTCTTTAGCCCCTTGGGCGGGCTCTCTTCGTCATAAGATCACGCCTATTCATATTGTATTCAGAGCCTCCCTGCTCTCCACAACGCTGTAAAGGCTGTAATGACGCGAATCGCGTCATTTCCCGCATCGGGGGACGGCAGTACACCCACGCTGCATGCACAATGCAGTGCAAGAAGCCTACAGAGCCGAGCGGGTGTACTGATGTCACCCGATGCCGGAAATGACGCGATTCGCGTCATTACAGCCCGATTACAGGCCAGGCAGCGCCGAGGAGAACAGGGAGGCGCTGAATACAATATGAATAGAAGATCATGCCTATTAGGGCGTGATCTTATGACTAAGAGAGCCCGCCCAAGGGGCTAAAGAATATAGCCATAGCTAATTAACATCGCTAATGAGTAAGGCTGCTTTCACATCAGCGTTATGCGCTGATCGCGGCAGTTGCGGTGAAAAAAAACCGCAACTGCCGCGATTACCGCATAACGGCCGCACTTGCGGTTCACTTGCGGCAAGCCCCATGCAATGTCAATGGGGCTTGCAGTAAGTGTGCGGCAGGTGCGGCAAGTGCGGTTTCGGTACTTGCGGCAGATGCGGCCACGGGAAAACCGCGGCTGACCGCGTTTTTTTTCGCGGCCATAAGTGCCGAAACTGCAACTGTACCGCACTTACCGCACCTGCCGCAAGCGCCATAGACATTGCATGGGGCTTGCGGCAAGTGAGCCGCAAGTGCGGCCGTTATGCGGTAATCGCTGCAGTTGCGTTTTTTTCACCGCAACTGCCGCGATCTGCGCAAAACGCTGATGTGAAAGGACTCTAAGTTTTAAAACGTTGTTATGCACTTTCACAGGATGCTTTTTTGAGACAAAAAGAGTGTGGGGTTAGTAATACTATGCGGCAGGGACATATTATGCTAGTTTATGAGGCGTTTTGGAGGTAACAGGATCCCTTTAAAGACTTCAAGTTCTTTTGCATCTTAGCCCTTAAAAGAAGCTTAGTGTCCTTCTTGCAGATAAACTATGTAAAAGCAGCTATATCCTTCTTTATTTGGGCTGCAGAGTACATAGGGTTATTTTATTACATAGTTAATTATCATAGGAAAAGTATATGTATTTTCCAACTCACTTCAGGTCTAAGTACAATGCTCCATCCACCGTGCTCAGATGCTGTAAAGAATCAGCATATCATTGTAAGTGGGAGCAGGTAATGCAGCCTGCAGTGACTTCCTCTAGCCACCAGGGGGGTTTTGGCTAGGGCAAAATAAAGGTGAGGACCCACCCTGGCTTTGGAGGGAAGCAGCAGAATATCAGAAATGCATGTTGACAGTGGGTTGTCTTGTCGCTGGTCCTCCGTGGTGGGAATATCTGATGTGAAGTGCTAGATCAGCACAATGTAACACTTATGTGGATTCTTTAGAAACTTGATAGCATGGGACTAGACAAGACAGAGACAAGGTTTTGAGTACAAGTCTGTACTAACACATGTGCAGCAAGTAACAGCAATTCAGGTGAAGTTGCAAACAAACGGTGAAGCAGAGCAAATAAGTCTAGGAGGTAGAAATTAAACTTAGTCCTGATAATAAATGCATAGCATGGATAGCATGCCCCTCACTTTCTCCGTCCCTCTCCTCTATCAGGAATCTTTATGACCACCCTGTCATAAACTTCAAGCTAAGATGAATTCAGCTAGTTTGATTTGGTTTTGTCCTTGCAGAATCTTTTTGTCTTAAGGTACAATCTTTTAACGTCAAATTTAACATGACACATAGGGATGAGCGAGTACTGAAATATTCTGACTCGCTAGACTCGTAATGAGTAGGTCCCGATACTCGGTACTCGTTACGAGTCTAGCGAGTCCAATGTAAGTCAATGGGGAAGTGAGTATTGCGAGTAATTCCTCTGCTGCTGGACACTATAAAGAGGTCTGGCAGCAGAGGAAAACCTGCAATTCCCCACTTCATTGTTTAAAAGCCAGCGGTAAAAAGCCGCCGGCTTTTAAACAATCCTGAAGCCCCCTACTCGCTTCCCCGTCGCCTGACAGCAAGAACCTCCACTCCGCCCACCGCCTCCCCACCCTATCCCAAGTTAGGATCGGGTGGGGAGGCTGCCACCGCACCAGGGCCCTGGAAGAGTTGGGTTCAGCGCCAGAACATGGTGCTTCAATGAACGCACCATTTGTCTGGGGCGGCTGCGGGCTGCCATTTGCAGCGGGGGGTGCCCAGAAAGCTTGGGCCTCCCTGCGCTGCGGATTCCAGCTCCCAGCTGCCTAGCTGTACCTGGCTGGACATAGAAATAGCGCGGAGCCCCACACATTTTTTTTTATTATTTCATGAAAATCATGAAATAATAAAAAAAAAGGGGCTTCCCTATATTGTTGTGTCCGGCAAGGTACAGATAGACACCTGGGGGTTGGTGTCAGCCCATCGTTGCCTGCTGTATCCGGCTGGATACAAAAATACGGCGAAGCCCATGTCAAATTTTTTTCTGAAAAATCCAAAAAACAATACAAATGAAAGGGACTGCATCTTTATTAACTCCTCGACCATGGTCGATGGGTTAATAAAGATGCAGTCCCTTTTTATACGATTGTTTAATGGATTTTTCAGAAAAATTTTGACGTTGGCTTCGCCGTCTTTTTGTATGCCAGCCGGATACAGCAGGCGGCAACGGGCTGCCCCCAACCCCCAGCTGACTATTTGGACCTGCCTGGACACAGAAATATCGGGAATTCCTTATTTTTTATTATTTCATGAATTTCATGAAATAATAAAAAAAAAATGCATGGGGCTCCGCGCTATTTCTATGACCAGCCAGGTACAGCTAGGCAGCTGGGGGCTGGAATCCGCAGCACCAGGGAGACCCAAGCCTTATGGGCACCCCCCGCTGCGAATGGTAGCCCGCAGCCGCCCCAGAAAATGGCACGTTCATTGAAGCGCCATGTTCTGGCGATGAACCCAACTCTTCCAGGGTCCTGTTGCGGTGGCACACTGGGTAGTAAAGGGGTTAGGGCCAGCTTTTTGTTATCAGCTGACCCTAAGCCCGAAATTCATGGGGTCATGCCAATATTAGACATACCCCCCATGAATTTCTAGTAAATTGTTTAAATAAAAACACAACACCAAGAAAAAAAATTTTATTTGAAAAAAAAAACAAAAACACACTTAGGGACTCGATCTTTACTTTAAAAAATCCTCTTCCGTCTGACGTAGTCCAATCCAGAGTTCTTCTTTAGCTCTGCTACATCTCTGGTAGAGAACCTCCAACAGAGATGTAGCAGAGCTGTGCACCCGAATGTGGGAAAGTTCATGTGAGTTCATGCAGGCAAGCATGAACTCACATGAACCCTGCCAGCACTGCTACTTCAAATGAACAGCTGACCTGAATCAGCTGTTCATTTGAAAATCCTGGTGGGAAGGCGTCCAAAAGAGAAAACCGGATCAAACCGAATTCTCCCGGATTGTACCGGTCCAGTGCAATCCGACGCCCCATATCATGGGACTCTATGGTGCCAGATTGCACCGGACCGGTGCAATCCGGGAGAATCAGGTTTGCTCCGGTTTTCTCTGTGACGCCATCCCGCCAGGATTTTCAAATGAACAGCTCAGCTGTTCAGGCAAGCTGATGGGGCTCTATGCACCAGACGGGGCAATCCGGGAGAATCCAATTTTAACTCAGTTCACGACCGCGGACAGCTCTCTGCTTGTCGGTTATGCACTCCCCGCTGCCTGACAGCAGGATCCTCTGTTCCCCCTGCAGCCTCCCCACCCGACCCTAACTTAGGATAGGGTGTGGAGGCGGTGGGGGGAGCGGAGGATCCTGCTGTCAGGTGACGGGGAAGCGAGTAGGGGGCTTCAGCATTGTTTAAAAGCCGGCGGCTTTTTACCGCTGGCTTTTAAACAATGAAGTGGGGGAATTGCAGGTTTTCCTCTGCTGCCAGACCTCTTTATATCTGGGGTATGTTTGACTGTACGGACAAGCACCAAACTTTAATGCTGTTTTGATGTATTTTGTCTGCTGAAAACATCTGATTCCAGCATCAATGTAACTGTCCTTCCCCCTGCCCCCCCCCATGCCTGTTTAAGATCCTTTGTTCAAATATGCCTGTGTGTGACCATTTGGTGCAGCCTTGCTTGGTCATGGCCTAATGGACTCCAGTTCCCTCCCCCTTTCCCCACACCTGAAATCAGTATCATTGAGCATATAAGGAGCCTTGCCTAGTCTGATGCAGACGTGTCTGATGCAAAAGTGTCTTATCTAAAGTGTCTAGATATGAAATGGACTGGAATTGACTGGGATAGACTGGAAGATACTGACAGATGGCCATTCAAACAATGTCTATTGCTCTATTCTCTACTAATTACTACCATGTCTTTAACTGCACTGTTTGTGTTTCTATGTGCCAACACCACCAACTTGCATCACCATGTCCCCCCTCCATCACCACTCATCCACACCTGCCCTACCCTATGTACAGCTCCCATGCCATCTTCAGTTTACTGAGGATTCTCAGCCCACCATATTCTAACATTTGTCATAATAAACCAAGTTCTAAATCTACAAACTATCTGCTCTTCCTCTTCTTGCTGCTGCTCCCCCAACCCTGGTCCGCCCTCTAACTTCAACCCCTCTCCCACCACACATAGAAACCACATTAACCTTATTACCATCACTTGCGCTCCTTCATCTCCCTCTTTTAACTGCGCTCTTTGGAATCTACGATCTGTATGCAACAAACTTCCCTTGATTCACGATTACTTCCTTACCAACTGTCTTAACCTGCTGGCCCTCACAGAAACCTGGATCCAGGATTCAGACACTGCTTCCCCTGCTGCTATTTCTCACGGCGGCCTATATTTCTCTCATTCCCCTAGACCTGGGAGGAGTTGGCCTCCTCCTGTCCCCAAAATGTACTTTCCAGGTCATTCCTCCACCCCCATCACTCTCATTCCCTTCTTTTGAGGTCCATACCATTAGGCTATTCCATCCCCTCACCCTCAGTGTAGCAGTGGTATACCGCCCCTCAGGGTCACCCACCCAGTTCCTTGACCATTTCTCCGTGTGGCTCCCGCATTTCATGTCCTCAGATTTACCAACCCTTATTCTGGGAGACTTTAACATTCCCATAAACAGCCCCATCTCCTCATCTGCATCCCAGCTCTCAACCTCTAAGATGCACAAAGACGGTAACACCCTTGACTTGGTCTTTACCCGGCTCTGGTCATCCTCCTCCTTAGATAACTCACCTCTTCTCTCCGACCACAACATTCTCTCCTTCTCACTCATTAACCCTCAGCCACCACAGCCCAATCCTACCTATCACACATCCAGAAATCTACAGGCCATTAACCCTCATGCACTCACAGACTCCCTCATCTCATCTCTGTCCCCAATCTCTTCAATCTCCTGTCCAGATCAGGCAGTAAATCACTACAATGACACTCTCAGAAGCTCCCTGGACCAATTAGCGCCCCTCACCTTCAGAACCTCCAAACAGAGAACAAAACAGCCCTGTTTCACATCACAAACTCGATTCCTCCAGCGATGCTCTATGAGTGCTGAATGTCTATGGAGGAAAACTCACTCACCAGGAGACTTTATCCACTATAAATTCATCCTCAAAACTTACAACTCTGCCCTTCACCATGCCAAACAGACCTACTTCGCCACCCTGGTCTCCTCACTATCCAACAATCCAAAAAAACTCTTTGACATTTTTCAGTCTCTGCACAGTCCTAAAGTGCTGGCCCCCATCACTGACCTCTGTGCTGATGACCTGGCTTCTTACTTCATGGAGAAAATAGACACCATCCACCAGGAAATCAGCTCTCAGCCTCCAAGCGCTGCCACCCCCATTCTTTCCCACATCTCCTCCGGTTCACTCTCCACATTTGACCTAGTCACAGAAGAAGAAGTCTCCAGGCTCCTCTCTTCCTCTTGTCCCACCACATGCACTACTGGCCCCATTCCCTCACACCTGCTCCAGTCCCTCTCTCCAGTCGTCACCACTCATCTAACCAAAATCTTCAATTTCTCCCTCTCTTCTGGCATCTTCCCCTCCTCCTTCAAACACTCGATCATTACTCCATTATTAAAGAAAACCACTCTCGACCCATCTTGCACAAATAACTACAGACCAGTCTCCAATCTCCCATTCATCTCTAAACTCTTGGAGCGCCTGGTCTACTCCCGCCTCACCCATTACCTCTCCGCTCACTCTCTTCTAGATCCATTACAGTCTGGTTTCCGCCCCCTTCACTCTACAGAAACTGCCCTCATCAAAGTGACCAATGACCTTCTGACAGCAAAACGTAATGGTGATCACTGTCTGCTTATTCTCCTTGACCTCTCTGCAGATTTTGACACTGTCGACCATCAGCTCCTACTCTCTATGCTGCACTCCATTGGCATAAAGGACACTGCTCTCTCCTGGCTCTCCTCCTATCTTTCTGACCGCTCTTTCAGTGTATCTTTTGCTGGCTCCACTTCTTCCCCTCTTCCTCTCACTATGGGAGTCCCTTAGGGTTCAGTCCTTGGCCCTCTCCTCTTCTCTCTCTACACGGCCCCGATTGGACAGACCATCAGCAGATTTGACTTTCAGTACCATCTTTATGCTGATGACACACAACTATACACTTCAGCCCCTGACCTTACCCCTGCGGTATTAAAGAACACCTATGACTGTCTAGCTGCAGTTTCTAATATCATGTCCGCTCTCTGTTTGAAACTAAACCTTTCCAAAACTGAACTTCTTCTGCTCCCCCAATCCACTAACCTCCCTAAATCTGACATCTCTCTCTCAGTTTGTGGCACCACGATAACACCTAGGCAGCAGGCTCGCTGTCTGGGTGTTATGTTTGACACCGATCTCTCCTTCCCCTCCCACACAATCTCTCGTCCGTTCCTGTCGCTTACACCTGAAGAATATCTCTAGAGTCCGTCCCTTTCTCACCATGGAAACAACAAAAACCCTCACTGTGGCCCTAATCCATTCTCGCCTTTACTATTGCAATTCTCTATTAAGTGGCCTCCCCCTCACCAGACTTTCTCTTCTCCAGTCCATCCTTAATGCAGCAGCCAGATCACCTATCTGGCCAATCGTTACTCAGATGACTCTGCTCTGTGCCAGTCATTACACTGGCTGCCCGTACACTACAGGATCAAATTCAAATTGCTTGTTCTCACCCACAAAGCTCTTCACAGGGCAGCACCCCCCTACCTCTGCTCCCTCATTTCTGTCTATCACCCCACCCGTTCTCTACGTTCTTCAAATGACCTTCGAGTAACATCTGCACTAATCCGATCCTCCCACTCCCGGCTCCAAGACTTCTCCAGAGCTGCACCAATCCTCTGGAATGCTTTACCCCAAGAAATCAGGACTATCCAAAACTTGCATGGCTTCAGACGATCCCTAAAAATGCATCTTTTTAAGGCGGCCTATCATACTCCCTAATAGAAGTCCTTTGTACTGTAGATAGTGAATGGGCTATCTCTCTTGACATTACTCTTCTACAAACTCCACCAAACCAAAAAGGTCTACACAGACTGATGACCATCCATGTAAGCTTATTTCTATGCCCCATTTCCTCAAGATGCCTGGACAATCAGTGCAATAAGCCCCTGTACCTTGTGCAACCCCTATCCCATTATAGATTGTAAGCTCTTTTGAGCAGGGTCATCTTCATTTCTTGCTTTATTTATTGTATTTTCTTTTTTACATTGATTCTATGCCTATTGTTTTGTATCCAATTATCGTACTGTATTTGTTCTCTACTGTAATTACGTACTGTATTATATTTTCTGTACTCTAACCCTACATTGTAAAGCGCTGCGGAATATGTTGGCGCTATATAAATAAAGCTTTATTATTATTATTATTATTATTTATAGAGTCCAGCAGCAGAGGAATTGCATTTCCCATTGATTTACATTGGACTCGTTACTCTTCGAGTAATCGCAAGGATACTCGCAGAGTAACGAGTAGCACGAGTACCCTACTGTTCGGCGAGCACCGAATAGTAATGAGTAGACTCGCTCATCCCTAATGACACATTCATGTCACAATTCCATAAATCATATTTTTGGAATGATTACCTTTTTTCGGTTTTAATGCTATATCTAGAAACGGATGAGAAACCTGGGAAATGAGTTCTGACCTTCCACACATTCCAAGTATATCTTATTTGGTATAAAACATCATGTAAATTAGCGAGGGTAAACATGATGTACATATCTTGGATGTGGGTGCATCCAATCCAAAGATATGGAAAAATTGAGGTTTTGCAAATTGTGCCGCTGGGTGGGTTTACAGAACCACCTGTGAGGTAAACAAAGTGGTGATTTTCTGGTTTTCTGTCTCAATACATAAAACCAAAGCGTCCATTATGGCTTCATTCCAGCTTAATAAAGGACATAGCAATCTATGCTCTGAGGTTGGAATCCCAACCCATCTCCAGGGTGCCTTCCCCCCCTGAAATCTGCTGACGGCCACTGCGTGGCACAGGTTTTAGTCTTTCCTATTTTAATTCATTTTATTTACTAAATGTTTTATGCATATATGTAAATTGTCTGTTTTGTAATATCTTGTATATCTTTTTGTAAACACTGCTAACTTTTGGAGTAAACTTTATAGATTTGCTTAGTTTCGTTTTTCCTGTTCTATGACGAGCTGATACGCATTTCCGCTATTCCACGTTACCAAACAGGTTATCAATCCACCTGAATGAGATCAGTGGTGGCAGCATATTTTTTGTATTTATGTGATATTGTGGACCTGAGGGTGACCGGATCGAGGTATATATATGTTCCTGGCAGGAACTGGTGATATATATACATCCTGTCACATCACGTGCCAGAGTAGATGACATAAATTAGAGCAGCTAAACTCCTTTTCTCATCCTCTGACCGGGTTTGGCCAGCAGGATAAGAGGGCGCCAGAGAGCTGCAGGTCCTGACTAAGTTTTCGTGACACTAACTATAATGGTACCTTTACACGCCGCTACAGAAGGTTAGAAACCACCGGGTGTCTCACGTGCACGTGCACGTTTCAACGGCTCCTAACGTTACCTTATACTGCATACCGGGCAGCACGGTGGCTCAAGTGGTTAGCACTGTAGCCTTTGCAGCGCTGGGGTCTTGAGGTCCTGGGTTCAATTCCCCCCAAGGACACTAAGGACAACATCTGCAAGGAGTTTGTATGTTCTCCCCGTGTTTGCGTGGGTTTTCTCCGGGCACTCCGGTTTCCTCCCACATTGTAAAGACATACTGATAGGATGTTTAGATTGTGAGCTCCAAGAGAGAGACAGCATTACTGATGTATGTAAAGTGCTATGGAATTAATAGCGCTATATAAATGAATAAATAATAATAATAATAATAATAATTTACATGCCGCTACAAGGTGCTCTACAGTAAGTTTTTTCTATCCCTGGATGCACCGACGGGTGCTCAAGTTACCTTCTGTAGAGCACCTTCCCTCATTTACACGCCGCTACCACAAGGCAATATGGGAGGACCTGGGGCAGCAGGGACAACACATAGGCGTGCCAGAGTTGTGGATTACGAGACGCTCGTACGGTGATTGGACAATGCAATAACATCATGATTGGCCAGCCAGCGCAGGAAGGCTGGCTAATACATGACGCTATTGCAATTGTGTAGTGTGACTGGTCAGCTCCTTAAATATGCCGCCCTATGCAGGGACAACCAATCGTAACCCAGGAGCTTCCACCAATGATCGCTGATGGGACGCGGTATCCCGGAAGCTGTGTCACACCCCAGGGAGTTCACTAGGTGTCGCAAAAACCTTCCTGTTCCTCGTTTACACGCCGCTACCATCGGGTTGAAACCAACCTGTTTTTGAGCACTGCTCAATAACAGGTGTCGACAGTGACCGGTGGCAACAACCTGATTTACACGTCGCTACCTCGCGGTGTTTTGACGGTGCAAGATACAATTGTCTCCAACACCCGGTTGTTTCTAACCTTCTGTAGCGGCGCGTAAAGGTACCATAAGAGTTGCAACAGTAACTGTAAGTCCCTGAACTCGGGCCCCACATTGGTACTCTTGATTTTTGTCAGGAATAGTACGGGAGTGTTTTGGCACCAAATATGTTAATGGCAGCTGCTGAGGTCAGAGGCCTGTGTTGAACCCCAGTATTTCCTATGGTATCTTTAGCCAGATTCCCGGGTATCACAATTGTAGAGTGTATATTTTTGTTAGAATGTATCTGTCATAAGTTGTGCGTCAAAGTGCTGTCCCAGTAACTCACTATAAGTCCATGGACTAATTTACACTGTTCTCTATAGTGCTTATTCTATTCCAGAGTCTTTCAGTATTTGGCACATGGTAAATTTGTCTCCTGAGGATCCTGGAACACTGAGCAGAGTCTTTGGCACATCCCTGTGATGTTGGCCTTCGGGCTGGGATATGTCTATTCTTCCATTTCACTGGTGAATTGCTGTGGTGTAGGCAGAAGCTACTATGCCATAATTCATTGCCCTTAATATTTTTAAACAAACTCTTAGTTAAACCCACATCCGGTTCCATGTTTGTCTGTGCCCCCATATCAGACCCATCAGTTCTTACACTCATCTCACAAAAGACAGAATCTCGCCAGATGTTGTGCTCACTCAGGGGAATTAAGAATAAAACATGTATCCAGATTATACTGAGGGAAATTGGCATATTTGCTAACTTTATTAGTTGAGATAAAATCTTAGAATGTTTTTATGGTTTGTAACATAGGTGTAGAAAAAGACATGGACCACACGTCCAAAAATCATGAGATGATTTAGTGCCGCTAAACCTTTCATACAACCAAATTAAAGGTTTCAGTGGGTCCTTAAATTTAATTGCCTTAAACCTATGGGGTAAGGTTGCCCACAGTGCACCTGTTTGGCCATCCTGGTGGTGCATTGTTGCTGCGGAGGTGGTGGGCACATTGCACCACAGCTTTAAGGGTCCCGTCACACTTGACGACTTTCTAGTGATCCCGACAATGATACGAGCTGGTAGGGATTGCTGGAACGTCGCTACGTGGTCGCTGGTGAGATGTCAAACAGTCAGATCTACTCAATGACGCAGAAACGATACGGTGACCCGTATAACGACCTCGGCGGTTGTTGGCACCCTGTCACACAGCAGCTAGTCTGACGACTCAGACCTAAGTGGCTGAGTTCTGAGTCGCCAACGAGGTCGTTATTAAGGCGTCAAACACACCGATGCATGCTGCTCAACGGGAAACTGACGATCAACAAATGGTCCAGGACATTCAGACACGATCGGGGATATCACAGCAGGGGCCTGGTTGCTGCTACGTGTCAAATATGGCGAGATCACTGATGAGGTCGCTGTTGCGTCACAAAACCTGTGATGTAGCAGTGATCTCGCTATGTGTCACAGGGACTTAAGGCTATTCAATGTTAGGAAACAAGTGAGAAGTTTGCCATGATGTGGCAGTAGGCTTCATACAGTGTGAACAGTATGATAAACTAAGAAGCCTTTCTTCAGTTGAATACATTTTTGCCTAGCGTCACCAGATCACTGTGTGATTTTTGGATGTGTGGTCCATGTCTTTTTCTACAGCTATGCAATTTTTTATGGTTTTCCCATAGCTGATACGTCATGTTTAAGCACAAATCACTGATATTACAAGAGGTAAGATTAGAATTTTTTCATATTTGAATCGTCTAATCACCTGTTGTGAAATGTTTGTATTTTACAGTGAAGGATGGGAAGAAGAAGAAGAAATTCTACGAGGGAAAATAAAGGAGATCGTAAAATGTGACCTCAGGAAAGACGATCTGGACTCACTGCCAAAATTTGACTTTGCCACGAGTGTATGGGGTCTAGAAACGCTCAGCAATGGCTATGAGGATTACAAAAGCAACCTAAGGAAACTTAACAATTTAATGAAAATGGGGGGATATCTGTTAGTTTATGCATGCATTAATTGCTCCTATTTTAAAATTGGAAAAGACAAGTTTCACATGTTGCCGTGTGATGAGAGTTTCTATAGGAAGGTGATAAGTGATGAAGGGTTTGAGATAAAGCATTATGAGAATCTGGAGAAAATAATGAACTGTGACTCTACAGATCATGAAAAACTGGTGTTTATCGTTGCCCAGAAAGTCAGGAAGGTGTAGACCTGGGGGATGTCATAGCTATAAATTTATCACTGTGCAGGTATCTGCTTCTTCTGCTACAGACTATGACATACCATATTTTTCAGATTATAAAATGCACTCCCCCCCCTAAATTGGAGGGAAAATGGGGGTGCGTTTTATAATCTGAGTCTTATTTACCTTTGGCTGCAGCGCCAATTCTGCGGGCAGGAGGCAGGGTCGCCACTGGATGTCAAAAGTGGGACAATGCTTGCAGGCCTGGAGCTTGGGGTGTCGTGGTTTTTGGCGGTGTGCGGTGGTGTTCGGCGGGTATTGATACTTCCGGGTACCGGCAAGTTACTTCGGAGGCAGAGAAGGCATAGCTAAAGATCCGAGAGTCAAGTGCTCGATCTGTGTCTGTGCTGCCTATACCAAATGTACTTCAATTGCATGCGCAAATGGAGATTTCGGCTGTCCGAGATCTTCATCTGCACCTGCGCTGCTTTTGCAGCCATTTTCTTGAAAGCCATTTTCTTGAGGCAGCACAGGCACAATTCGAGCACTCGGCCTTCTTAGATCTTTAGCTATGCCTGCTCTGCCTCCACAGCCATTTAGGGGTACCCTGAAGTATCAATGGCCACAAACACCACCGTCAAACACCGCGACACCCCCAACTCCAGGCCCGCAAGCCAGTGGGTCCTCAAACTCTTCTAACACCCCCACCTCCAAACTCTGCTAGCACCTTCCCCCCCGGTCCTCAAACACCGCTAGCACCCCCCAACCCCACTCGTTCCCCCCCCCCGCTCCTCACCTTGGGCTGGCAGGACATGTGTGCCTCCCGGTATTTGAAGCAACAGCTCCTGCCGCAAGCATTGTCCCACAAAAGAGATCCAATGACGACTCTACCTCCTGCCCGCAGCATTGCCACTGCCGATGATCCCAACCACCGCGATCCTGCCTGCTGTTACCCTGTCACTCCAACACCCTTGTGCTCCACCCGCCTGGTAAATTACACTGCACATGAAACGCACCAGATTATAGGATGCACCCCTTATTTAAAGAACATTTTCTTTCCCTAATTTCTACTTTTAAATTTGGGGGGGTGTCTTATGATCCAGTGTGTCTTTATAAAGTGAAAAGTACGGTAATCCATAATTATAAAAAAAAGTTCTTCAGCTCAGAAATATTTATTTTTATATTAACCATTTTACTAGGACCAGTTACTCAATACTCAAAATCCTATGATGTCTATCTTCTGGAGATCAGTATTTCATTGTGTAATTAAGATAAATTACAATTTACTACAAGCTTTTATTATCATCTGGAATAATTAGATTTGTATTATGTAACAAAGGAATATTGTCTATTACTCTTCATGTTCATTTTTAAAATAATAAACTTTATAAACTCTTTGTGGGTTTGTGGGTATTTAGTACTGAAGAGAGAATTGTATAATGAGGTTCCTTGAACAAACCTTTGCCCTAAATGAAGAATGTTCCCTGATAAGAAATATGTAAAAATTCTGAATTTTCCAAAAAGTTATCTTGCATTTAATCGGTGGGCTCTCAGTTTTATTCACATAAATAGCCCAGTGCCCCAATACTGAAGGTCACGAAGCAATCACTGATCTGTGGATGGATACCTGACCTTGGTATTCCCTTGTCATATCTTTAAGCTCGTAAAGAGCTGGATATTGACTGAAAGGGCCACTTAATATGGTGGTTATGGTGGTCTCCTCGAGGAGCCACCCCTTGGCCAAGTCCTTCCCTGGAGGGATACCTGGCTAGTCTTGTGTTTTAGACTCCTAAACGAGGCTCCACGGACTCAATTTGCATATTCCCAATACTGAAGGTGACTGTCAAGCCGGGACTTATGGACGACTAGCGTGCAGTACAAGCGAAACAACAGGGAAAGAGAGGAAGGCCCCGGTAATAGGGAGTGGGAATTGGGTCAACTCTGGACACTCACCGGTGTCACCCTGAGCTACCCAACCATCCCTATAATGGTCCTTCCACTCATCTCCGTCACATGCCTAGGCCCTTTCTTGCCCTGAACTAGCACTGGTTAGTGTGCTGGAAGGCAAGAGTGCTAGCCTTACCTCTACTAATAATACAACACAGGGGTTAAGTTAACAAAGAGGAATAGACTCAGATACATAAGCACTCCGATATCTCCGAGAGCTGCACAAAACACGACTCCAGAATGTCTTCCAAACACATGCTCCTTCTAAATTAGACTGCACAGGAATGAATCTATCACCAATGTCAGGTGATCAGACATGTGACTACTTATAGTGGTGCAGAGTGGCAAAAGACCTACACCTGAGGATACGGGCTAAAGGAAAACAGCTACCAAGGAAAGAGTCCTTAACTCCTGCAATGCCAAAAGAAAGTAAAATACATTTAAACACTGACTGAAGACCAACAGTCAATAAGATGTTGTGACCTTCTGGTTACAGACTGTAGATTCCTCCTCTTCTGCCCTGCTGTCCCCTCTCTGCATGACACCTTCCCAGGTTGTTGGGTCAGGGAATTCATTGTCCAACACTTCGTCTTCCACCTCCACACTCTGGTCCTCTTGGCTTGTTGACTTAACAACATCACTTGTTAGCAACTGTGTCTCATCATCATCTACCTCTTGAGACACTACTTGCCATTCCCCACCATTGTCTTCTTGTGACAGTGGTTGTTGAAATATTTGTGCATTACTATAAGATAAGATATGATAAGATAAACTTTATTGATCCCGGAGGAAATTACAGTATTACAGCAGCAGAACAAAGATCAAGAACATTACACACTTTACAAAATAAGTCTATATGGACAGCAGATGCGGGTAGACTGGTACATGTACCTCACCTATTCCCCCCATACACATAGAACTTCACATAGTCTTGGGATGCTTTACACTTATACATTTGTTAAACATCCCCACAGCTGTCGGAACAAACGATTTTCTGTATCTTTCCTTTTTACACATTAGTTGGATTAGACGCTTGCTGAATGTGCTCTTCTGCTTTGCAAACAGTTCAGAGAGCGGGTGTGTATAGTTGCTCATTATAGCCTTGCATTTCTTATTAATTCTATCCTCTAATACCTCCTCGAAAGTCCTAAGTTGTAGACCCAGCGCCGCACTAGCCTTCTTGATAAGTTTATTCAGCTTATTAGCGTCAGCTGTGCGCACACTACTACCCCAGCATATTATTGCAGCAAAGATTGCACTCGCCACAATAGATTGGTAGAACATTTCAAGCATTTTGCTACACACATTAAACGACCTTAACTTCCTTAGGAAGTAAAGTCTACTCATCCCTTTCTTGCAAACCTTCTCCATATGGCACCTCCAATCAAGCTTGCTGTCCAAGTGAACCCCCAAATATTTGAAATTGCCCACCATCTCCACATCCTGACCATCAATAGTGATAGGTAAGCAATCCTTCATGCACCTTCCATAACTCAACACCAACTACCTGGTTTTCTTTATGTTGAGTTCTAAATGGTTAGCCTGGCACCAGTCAACAAAGTCCAAAACCACCCTTCTGTATTCCTCCTCCCCCCAGCCTCTCTCAATACCTCCGACTATCACTGAGTCATCAGAGTACTTCTGAAGGTGACAAAGGTCTGATTTATACTGAAAATCAGCTGTGTATAACGTAAAAAGGAATGGCGACAGCACCGTTCCCTGAGGGGCTCCAACACTGCTCCGAACACTATCCGATACGGCCGCCCCCAACCTTACGAACTGTGGCCTGTCCGACAGGTAATCAATGATCCAATTCACTAATCCCTCATCAACCGCCATTTCAACCAGCTTTTTACGTAATAATAGTGGCTGTAAGGTGTTGAATGCACTGGAGAAATCGAAGAACATGGCACTCACAGTGGTTCCATCATTGTCCAAAAAGGAATGTACTGTTTGTAGCAGATACGCTACAGCATCGTCCACCCCCAGACTCTGCCGATACGCAAACTGAAGGGGGTCCGTAAAAGCAGACACTCTCAGACACAAGTAGGCAAGTACAATTCTCTCCAAGGACTTCATCGCATGCGATGTTAAGGCCACCGGTCTATAGTCATTATGGGAGCTCGGGAAGGTAGTCTTGGGAACCGGCACCAGGCAAGAAGTCTTCCATAGAACTGGTACTCTCTGTGATTGTAAGCTCCAGTTAAACAGGTACTGGAAGACGGTGCACAACTGATTTGCACACACTCTGAGGACACGTGGACAGATACCATCAGGCCCTGCTGCTTTACCAATGACCAGCTTACTAAACTGTTCCCTCACATCATTTTCGGAGATCAAGAAAGTCTCTAACTTCTCCCCCCAGTTGATATTGCTTGTCGCTCCCCGGCCCTCTACCCTGTTGACATAGCACATTTATTGTTGAATCTGTTGAAAAACTCATTCATTTCATTAGCCATGATCAGCCCCCCACCCCCCTGATCTGACCTTGCCTTAAACCCAGTCAATAGCTTCATTCCAGCCCACACTTCTCTGGAGTTGTTGTGTGACAATTTATTTTCCAATATAATTCTGAATGCTTCACGGGCAATCTTAATTTTCCCCTTTAAGTCTCACTGTACAATTTTCATTTCCTCCTTGTCCTTCCTTTTAAATGCTTTTTTTTTCCTGTTTAGTAGATGTTTCAATTCTTTTGTAATCCAAGGCTTATTGTTTGCATAACACCGAATCTCATGAATAGGTACAATATTGTCAGTACAAAAGTTGATGTAACCAGTAACTCTCCGGTAACCTCATTAACATCATCATTAGGTTCCCTGGCACATAAACACCTCCCAGTCTGTGCAATCAAAGCAGTCTTGTAACCCCTTCTCTGCTGCCGGAGACCACTTCCTTATCTGTTTAATTGTCGCTGGTTGTTTGCAGACAACTGGTTGATAGGCTGGAGACAATAGTATGAGGTTGTGGTCAGATTTCCCCGGGGGGGGCAATGCAGATGACGAGTAAGCATCCTTAACACTGGCATAGAGGAGATCCAATATATAATTGTCCCGTGTAGAACATTTGAGATATTGATAGAACTTTGGTAATGAGATCTTGGCTCGATTAAAATCCCCAAAAATGATAGTTAGAGAGTTAGGGTGTTTCGTCTGAGGCCGGGCAATCACCCCAGACAGTACTTCCCCAGCTGCCTCTGGATTTGCACATGGTGGTATATACGACACCACTGCAATAACAAGAGAGAATTCTCTAGGCAGATAGTAAGGCCTGAGGCCCACTGCTAATAGTTCAATGTTTGAGCAACAATGTCTCTCCTTTACTGTTACATGCCCCTGATTACACCATCTGTTGTTAATGTACAGTATCACTCCTCCGCCCTTCTTCTTACAGCACTTCACTCTGTCCCTGTCAGTCCTAACCATATGAAACCCTGGTACCGATACACATGAATCTGGGACGTCCTCATGCAACCAGGTTTCTGTAAAGCACATGAGACTGCATTCCCTGAACTCCTTCTGGGTCTTACACAGAGCCAGCAGTTCATCCGACTTGTTACCAAGCGATCGTACATTACCCATGATGATGGATGGGACCGCAGGTTTAAACCTTCTCCTCCAGGACTTGATCTTCTTGCCTGCTCTGCAACCTCTGAAAGGTCTCATTTCCCGTGGAACATGTGGTATTGCAACTGCTGGAGAAGACTTTGTCCTGCGCAGTTCCAGAAGACGACTCCTTGAATACACTACTCGTTTAGCGACAGACCTAGGGACAACCATCCGATCAGTGATTCCATCCATCCCACGAGGCCTCTCCATGGCATATTGTATACGGTGCTCTCCGCCGAGCACATATGGCTGTATCACTGACACAGGCTGTGGGCAACAGCATACATCCATCGGTAGTATTAGTGTTTAGTAATGTCCAACTGGAAATGTGCAGGGCCAGCGGACAGGATTAATAAATGGAAATGTAAAGATCTCAGAGTGTCCAAATGTGGGATCACTTGATGGAAGGAAGAAAGGTCTGGGCGAGAATTATGAGGTCAATACTCTTGACTAAGGTATAAAATGTTTGTACCATGTTAGGCAGTAGATTGTGTCTTCAGAATTTGTGTCATTATGAGCCTGATGAAATGGCCACAGAGTTTTGAAAGCTTGCATTGCTTTTTCTTACCATCTTTTCAGTTCGCCATTAAAAGGTGTCACAGCTGAGGACTCTCAGATACTAATATTTTTCTACTCTTGGCTAGTGAGACTGAACCGTGTGAAAGACAGGCTTGTGCTGGGAATCATACTGGAAGCTTTATCTGCCATCCAACTGACCACTTGTTTGCACTATTTTGGCTTCAAGAATGGTGTTCTGTGCCTCCCTGCAAAGTGGGATATAAAAAAAGTATTGTGGATGAGCGTGTTTGTTGTTATCCTGCAGCAAGCACAGTTTACCTGGCACAAAGAATCGGCCTCTGCATGCACCATCAGCAGCACATCCCCTTCTCTGCCCCTTAGCATATGCATTGTACATTTAATATTAGGTAGATGCTATATATGACTGCAAACATTCTGGTATTAATAGGCAAAATAAAATATGTATCCCTGAAAAGGACTTCTGGTTCTTGGAAGCAGCAGCAGTATAAGGGTGCTTTCACAACTGCCTTTATGTAAATCTGACAGAAATCAGCCGTTATTGCCAAAACGTAATGCGGCACACTTGCACCAAGGTTGCACTTGTGCTAATTGTAAAGGACCTCCAGACATGTGCGGAGGCTTGTGGTTTTGACAGTTATCCAACACTTCCGGCATCTCCAAAGCTAGACGAATGCTGCTGCTAGCATCAGTTTTCATCCAGTGCCAGAAATTCCCGAGGGGTGGGATCGCGGGGAAAAAATGAGTCTCTGCACAGGTCCCTTTACAATACATTCAGTAATGGTAGGAGGGCGCCATTGAATACAATCAAATATATTCAAAACTGATCTTACCAGCTAAATACACCTTAGGGTACCGTCACACCTGGACATATCGCCGGCGATTTCACAGGCGACGCTGAGGCGTGGCCTGTTGCCGGCGACATCGCCAATGCATCGCCCAATGTAAATGGGAGAGGGCGAATCATCAGAGTGGTCACCTGATTTCACATCAGAGCAGTGAAGCCAGGCGACTATTCTTGGGCAATGTGTGCTGATCGCCCTGTTTAACATCTCATGAGCGATGTTAAGAGCGACAGCACCCATCGCCTAAACCATTCCTGTAGGCGTTTCAGGGCGTATTTACTACCTCTGCCGGTCTGCGTGGATTGGTGGCAGATCGAGCGTTCCGATTAGTCGTCTTGTTCCTCGGTGCCATATTTGATGATGTGTGCGACCAAAGGCTTTATTAGCCAGAAGCGTACATACTGTACAGTAGTTTGCGGCTGTGTGTGTTCAAAGTGCAGAGATGTGCAACAGGCAACAATGTGTGTTCACATCAACGCAATTACATGACAGCTACTGTGCATCAGAGCACTGTAGTGGCAGCCTTCCTGTTTAAAGTATATGATGCACAAGCATACAGTGAATCCTGTGGCTTTTGCGCCTCTGGGCCCCCGTCAACATGTGACATCTCTCCCGTTCGTTCATTCGCCATTACGTTGTCAATCTTTTGGCGCCGCCTTCCTGGTGCTTTCCCTTCCCCTGCAGAATAGTAAAATGGCGGCACCCAGGTAAGCTGCAGTGTGGGGAGAGCCTGAGCTCCTTCTTCTCATAGCTACATGTGACACCAGGGATTACTGGTGTCACGAGCAGCACACCCATCCACGTCTCCACAAGCAGGCTGTCCTGCTGAGGGTGCAGAGGCGGCTGGAGAGGAGGTTGGGGGTTGTGCGCACCCCAAAACAGATCTGCAAGAAGATCGCAGATCTTAAATACAAGACGCCCGGATGCATCACCCAACTGCGTGCTAGGATTGCCCAGATGAGTGGTGAGTAGCCTGACAACATACACATACCCTTCTGTGTAAAGAAATACATATGAAGGCCAGCACATGCCACTGTAAACCCCAATATATATAGGGCCAATGTATGTGAGAGCTTCTTCATGACTCTGCAGTTGCAGGATCATCTACCTGTAACATCCACATACACCCTATAGTCCCCTGTAACCTATATGTCTACTTTACCTAGCCACATATTGTCGTATGTGTACCCTACCCACATATGACATAATGTTGGCGTATCCTGACCTTCTTTCAATCACATTCAACCTGACCTAATGAACTACAAACAGCACTGTGTCATAAGTCCCCACATATCTGGCCATGTTGTTATTGTGATTAAGTATGTTGTTGCCTCAACAGGTAGGGTCAGAAGGACTGAGCATCCCCCATCCCCCGGTAGGAGCACCACCAAGCCAACCTTGCTCGCCGGCCCAACCGCCATCAGGAACGCCACCACATCTCCAAGGGCCCACATCACCCCACAGTCCAAGACCATTAGGCTCAGAAGGGACCCCAAGAGCTGCACTTACCCCACCCTTGGAAGGAGAGATGTCGAGTGGTGGGAGTACAGCACAGTGGTCCCCTGACGAGCCCACAACCGGCCAAGCAGGTGGGTGTAATGTTAATATTACTCATATATACTGTGCACTATATCTGTCTTTCTGTTTTTTTTTTACATTAATTTGAATGTAGGGACCTTTGACATGGGCACAACAAAAACACATATGCTGATCTCATTACAGATGACCCAAGCCAAGCGGTGGACTGGGTAATAAGCCCCTCACCATCCCCACCCCCCCAAATAGTGGGACCACAGCCCCCTGGTAAGTGCAAACACTTCTAAGCAAACACACCTGTTATGTGTTCAAAACATATTGCTGATGTTGATGTTCTGTATACTCTGTAGGTGGCCCATCCCTGCAGGACCTGGAGGCGGCCCATGAGGAAGCGGCTTTGAAGCTGTCCCAGTTAGCACTTCTCATTGACCAATACAAAAGAGCCCATCCCACCTCTGCCCCTCAAAAAGGCCAGCCTCATACTCACGTGTGATGTGGGAATTTAAAATTTTACCCATGTTTTTGGGTTTTTCTAAAGACTTTTTGGATTTTATGGACCCTGTTGGTCCACTGTTGTAATAAAACAATACTGTGTTTTAAACCATGGCCCCTTGTTACATGTTATTTTGAATGTATGTATATGTTTAATATTTGTTAACCCTGTAACGGGTTTTACCACATACCATTATTACGTAAGAAAGGTTGACACAATACCACAAGTACATCTTTTGTGTCCTCAAATGTGTTTATTTGTCACAGAAATGAGTTGCATGTACCAGTATGATGTACCAAAAACGTATGGTGACATAATGTCTGATTTATAGGGGTACATAAGCATTGGGGACATATGTACGGCACCCAGGGACAGGCCTTTGTGGTGACACTGTATGGTGCCGGTGTGTGTTTGCCTCCATATACATGTATTTCATTACACATATTCTGTACACACACATGGACAAGGAAATGTTAGGTGAACAATACATATGGCCCACATAACTGCAAACACACAAATATCTGTGCACACACATACTTGGCAAGGCTCCAAGATGATCCTGACCAACGAAGCAAGAGTGATTTTATTAGGCAACGTAGTAGCACAACACACATTACATAAAAAAACGCAATACGGCTTCACTACACAATTAATCGTCACGCGAGCGCCGTGTTTTGCCTTGTTGGCCACGCCAATGCAACTAGCAAATAACGCACATGCATTGCAAGCCAATACGCACATGCATGCTTACATTTTATGATGTGGCGCGGCGAACTAGGGCACAGTCATTGGTGTTTGTTTGCAACCAATCACACTTCTTCGAGGCGTCACACAGCATAATGTTAACGCCTATCTCCGAGATGCAGCTCAAAATTACGCCCACATCGCTAATGTGCTTGCTCTGTGTGACGGCCAAGCGGCCACCAGCGACTTGATCTCCCGTGGGCCTTGGGCGACGCTCAGGCAATTTCCGGTCAGGTCATCGCCTGAGTTGTCTCCCCGTGTAAATAGGCGACGGCGTCCTTGGGCGACACGCAAAAACAGGCGCGCGCACGTGCGTCGCCTATGAAATCGCCGGCGATATGTCCAGGTGTGACGGTATCCTTAGAGCAGTTAATGGCTACAGAAAACATAAATTCTTACCAGCAATGCAATCAAAAGAAGGATACAATGAATGATCTCTTCCTGAATGAAGCATGGAGAGAAAATGGAGACTGAATACCATAATACATTGCAAAGGGGAGGAAAAACAGGAACATCAAAAAATAGAATATTGATTTGGTAAAAGGTTCAACCACTAGAGAAAGATAAAATACTTTGAAACAAACCCAATAAAGGAAAAAAAAAGCATCTGAAAAGTCTAAACTCTACCCACAAAGGTGAATTAAAAATAGAAAAAAGGATAATAGAAAAATGAATTAGGCATAAAAGAAAAAGAAGACCAAAGACACTCCTTAGCGACAATGTCTCACTTTATATGGCAAAAACTCTGCAATGTTTCAACATCCAAGTGATTTTGAGATTTTTTTTTGTGACACTTTAATGATCAAAAATGTGGTTATATTGACGATTTGTTTCGGCTTTCACCTGTTCACACTTGTTTTATTATTCCAGGGGCTGGTCAGTTTTTTGATATCTCAATTATATTTTATGATAACGGTAAACATAGTTTGATACGTTTTGCATCTATTTATAAAAATATCAAAAATTTGACAATTTCTAAAAAATTAATCATTTTCAGACTGATTGATTTTCCCTTTAATCCAGACCACACAACATAGTTACCGTAATATATCACATTTCCCTCATTTCGATTTTACATCAGTACAATCTGTAAAATGTTCTTTTATTAGGATTTAACAAAGTTTAAAATTGTTGCAGTAATTTTTAATTTTTTTAAGGAAATATTCAAACCTATTTTTAGGGACCGAGTCACATTTGAAGTGACTTAGGGAGAACTATAAGATGGAAACTCACCAAAGTGATACCATTCTAAAAACATTCAAAACTGCTGTTAACTAGTTAACCAACCCTTCATCTTCTTTTATGGAGTTACTGTAAAGTGGCATGAAAGAAAAAAATATTTTTATTCTTACCACCAAAATGTTGTCAACTTCACTTGATTGATTCCTTCAAACTGTGGTGCTGGAGGAGACTCCTACCAATCCTGTGGACAGCCAAGATCACAAATAAGACTGTTCTCTTTCTTGGTAGGAAAAATCATAAAAAAAAACAGAACCTGTCTTACTTTGGCCATGTGATGAGAGCAAATTTCCTTGAGAAGGACATGATGCTTCATATGGTCAGTGGCAGCAAAGGTTGCAGAAGACCTGACCCGTTGGCTGAACATCATCATGACAGAGGCGGGAATGAACCAAGCAATGAAGGACGCTGTGACCAAAAGAGAAGCTTAGAGGAAAGTGGTTCACATGGTATCCAATAGTCAGACACGACTGAATGGATGAAATTGCAATTCTGAACAGGTCACTATAGCTGGCCGACTCTAAGGTCGTTATTTGGCCATGAATTGCCATCACAACCAATTAGGACCATGATCCAGGATGCCGATAGGGTTAAAGAGGGAGACCCACACTATGCTAAGCCACTAGATGCCATAGTCACTATTGACAGCAGCATCTAAGGGGGTTAAATGGCCATGGTCGATGCCAACACCAATCATGACTGATGTAGACCATCAGTTATGATGTACAGGTGACAGTTGTTACCTGTCGGCGGATGCTATTCACTTACAGTATTTCATATCAATTTTAAAGACATGGATTTATAGAGAACATATCAATTTACAGCTGTGTATTAAGTCCTTTGCCAAATACCATCCGTTGCCAATTGTGCCAGTGAGCGGCGCTATCGCTGTCCACTCAATCCCCATCAGGTGACCCCCGGCTGTGGCAGCCTCTGATGTCCGGTTATGTCACGTCAACATTTGTAGTTGGACGTTTACCCGGCATCACTGAGGTGGTACCTAGTCTTCCATAGTGACCGGGTTGTGGGCAAAGTTTCAACACATGTCACAGCCCAACATCGCGGCAGTCTCTCCTTCATTGCTTTTATTAACAGAGTGCCACTGTGCTGTGCTGTGACATGTGATAAAACGCTGCCCACAGACGGGTCACTCAGGGGCCGCCGCAGCCACGAGTCAAGTAATGGGGACTGATTGTGGTCACGTGCACAATTGCCAATAGAAGGTATTTGGAAATTGGCAAGTCGATGTGGCCACTATACATTGTAGTGAACCACCTCTTTAAGACATATTGGTGGTCCCTAAGGGGTTAATAGAACCCTTCTGGCTGTTATGACCGGGTGAAATCATAATGCACAACCACCTCCTGGCACGGTTCCTGATGAAACGTAGCTGACTTTTTATGGGTAATGGTCTTCACTAATATTTTCTGATGCAACCAACTTCTTCAAATTCCACCAAAGATTTCTTATGGGGTTTCAGTCAAACATTAATAGCTATCCACACCGGAGCAGCTGGCACAGCCATAGCATATAAAACAGCTGCAGATAAATATAGCAGGATAAACAATATGGTAAACGAGTCCTTCTAGATATCCTCATTAGAAGACAAGGTGATGGAGATACTTAAGGTAATAACATGTCATTTGGCAAGAAATCAAAGTGTGTAAGAGGCAAGGATACATAAAGGTATGCGGAAGACAAGACACTGCCTGCCCAGTACTCTGTAATATCACTGTGAGTGCATGTTAGGTAATAGGGACATATAAAACATGGCCAACTTTTATGTAAGCACAGAACAAGTTCTTCTCTAACTTTTTTTCTATATGCAAATCCACTTTAAATCCTGAAAATTCCACATGTTCGAAAGTAGATTCTTATAACAAGTTAAAATGGGCCCCAGACCTCGAATCAAGACTTTTTTCCAGTGACATATAAATGGATCCTGTCACCAGATTTTCCCGATATAAGCTGCGGCCACCATTAGTAAGCCCTTATATACAGCATTCCAGAAGACTATATATGTTACCAAACTTGTTTGCACAACAATAATAAAATGAGCATTTATTATACTGACCTATGGGGCAGCTCAATCCGATGGACGTAGCTGGTTTTGATCTGGCCCCTCCTCTCTTCTTGCATCATGTGAATGATGTTTCTTACATCACCCACACAGTCTCTCCTATCACGCTCTTTTGCAGATATAACTCTCACTGCCCTACTGAAGGCAGAGCAAAATGTTCTAGTGCGCATGTGCGAGTGATATTTCCATTCTCTGCTCATGCACTCTACAATACTTTACTCTGACCATCTGAGGGCTGGTCATGTTTTGGCCTTTCCCCGTGCCTGCACATTAAAGCACTTTGCTCTGCCCTTGGTAGGGCAGAGAGAAGTACGCGTGTGTATCAGCATGATGGGGGAGACTGTGTGGATGATGTAGGTCACAGCACACGAAGTCAGAAGAAAGAAGGTGCTGGGTTAAGACCAGAGATGCCCATCTAACTGGACTTCCCCATAGGTGAGTATAATAAATGGAGCATGTCGGGGGAGACTGTGTGGATGATGTAGGATACAACACACAAAGTCAGAAGAAAGGAGGTGCTGGGTTAAGACCAGAGATACCCATCTGACTGGACACCCCCATAGACGAGTATAATAAAAGTTTTTTTTTATATTATTCAGAGCTGATAGGGGACTTATATACAGTATTCAAGACTGCTGTATATAAGGGGTTTCTGCTGGTGGCCGCACTTTACATGGGAAAAACCTGATGACAGGTTCACTTAACAATTTCAGAGCCAAAGTGAAAAACTTATGTCGACCATGACACTTACACTCATATTTGTCACCTCTCCCAGAGTATTCAAGAAACCCTGTGTGAAGAATATGGACGATATGTCAATCAATCATAAGTCAACAATATATTTCTATGGCTGTAAGTCATAGATATTTTTACATCTGTTACCTGCACCTAATTAGCCATTTCACTCTGACCCCCTCCCTCAGGAATTTACACTTCAAATGAACAAATGGTCTCACTGGCAGATAGGTGACAATTAGTGATGGGCGAATCCTAAATTACTCGGAATCGCTTGACTCTAGCGAGTCCGAGCCCAGGACTCGCTACTCGTTGCGAGTCTAGCGAGTCCAATGTTAATGAATGGGGAAGCGAGTAATAGCGAGTAGTGTGCGATTTACAAATCACAGATGTGTCTCGGAAGCTTCAGCCTGAAGCAATCCTAGTTTTGTCAGAGTCTCTGCCATTGATTTGCATTGGACTCGTTTACTGTGCAAGTAATCGCTGGGAAACTCGCACAGATAAGCTGTCTCCTCTGTGCTGGCTGCCGCAGCTCCAGGGTCCTAGAGCCCGCCTGCTGCCTGGTGTAGCAGAGCTGAGATTGTTCTCAGTCTGCTCATTCCCTGTGCATAGACATCTATATCTATGCACAGGGATGAGCTGAGAGGACATCGCGTTTTGGACTGCGTCGGACGGAAGAGGATTTTTTTAATTAAAGATGGAGTCCCTAATGGCTTTTTTTTTATTTCTAATAAAAAAATTTCTCTGTGTTGTGTTTTTTTTTAAAACAATTTAATAGAAATTCATGGCGGTCATGTCTAATATTGGCGTGACCGCCATAAATTTCGGGCTTAGGGCCAGCTGATAATACAAAGCTGGCCCTAACCTCTTTATTACCCAGCGTGCCACCGCCACCAGGGCCGCTGGAAGAGCGGGGTTCAGCGCCAGAGGATGGCGCTTCAATGAACGCGCCATCTTCTGGGGCGGCTGCGGGCTGCAATTTGCAGCGGGGGGTGCCCAGAAAGCTTGGGCATCCCTGCGCTGCAGATTCCAGCCCCCAGTTGCTTAGCTGTACCTGGCTAGACATAGAAATTGCGTGGAGCCCCACGCATTTTTTTTTAATTATTTCATGAAATTCATGAAATAATTAAAAAAAAGGGCTCCCCTATATTCTTGTGTCTGGCCAGGTACAAATAGGCACCTGGGGGTTGGGGGCAGCCCGTCGCTGCCTGCTGAATCCGGCTGGTTCCAGAAATACGGCGAAGACCATGCAATTTTCTTTTCTGAAAAATCAATAAAACAATCCCAAAAAAGGGACTGCATCTTTATTAACCCCTCGCCCATGGTCCAGGGGTTAATAAAGATGCAGTCCCTTTTATTTACATTGTTTTATGGATTTGTCAGAAAAAAATTTCACGTGGGCTTTGCCCTGGTGGCAGTGGCACGCTGGGTAATAAAGGGGTTAATACCAGCTTTGTTATACAAGCTGGTATTAAGCCCGAGATTCTTAATGTCAGGCCACGTTTGACCCAGCCACTAAGAATCTCCAATAAAGGGTTAAAAAAACACAACACAACACAGAAAAAAATTTTTATTAGAAATTTTTAAAAAAAGCCATTAGGGACTCCATCTTTAATTAAAAAAATCCTCTTCCGTCCGACGTAGTCCAAAACGCGATGTCCTCTCTGCTACATCCCCTGTGCATAGATATAGATGTCTATGCAAAGGGAATGAGCAGACTGAGAACAATCGCAGCTCTGCTACATCATCTCTGTGAGCAGGCGGGCTCTAGGACCCTGGAGCTGCGGCAGCCTGCACAGAGAAGACAGCTGGACTCGGCTAGCAAAGTAACAGCAGTTACTTTGCGAGTTTCCCTGCTATCACTGGCACAGTAGCCGAGTCTAATGCAAGTCAAAGGCAATCCTAGTTTTGTCAGCGTCTCTGACAAAACTAGGATTGATATTGATTTGCATTGGACTCGTTTACTGTGCGAGTAATCACTGGGAAACTCGCAGAGTACCGAGTCCTGCGAGTCCCTTACTACTCGCCGAGTAACGAGTCCTAGCGAGTAGATTCGCCCATCCCTAGTGACAATTTTAATTATAACTCAGAAAGAGTTCCCCATTTGAAGTTCTGGCCCCGTACTGTGACAAGCCATTGCTAACAGGAAAAGTGGGTTACAAGTCCAGCTCTTTGTGTGCTTTTATGGGCGGGTGATTGATAGTGCTAGCGAGCTCAAACAGATTCTCAGACTTGCCTCAAAGTTGCTGGCATCATCATATTAATAAGAATTATGGAAGTACTGTACAGTTGTGCTCAAAAGCTGATGTTTTGCTTTCTTGGCCTTTCTTCAGAGAATGTGAATGATAACACAAAAACTATTTTTTCCACTCATGGTTAGTGGGTGGGTGAAGCCATTTATTGTAAAACTACTGTGCTTTCTCTTTTTAAATCATAATGACACCAAAAACATCCAAATGACCCTGATCAATAGTTCACATACGCTGGTGATTTTGGCCTGATAACATGCACAGAAAATGAGACAAATGGGTTTGAGTGGCTAATAAAGGTAACAGCCTCACTTGTGACCTGTTTGCTTGTAATCAGTATCTACTTACATAATCTCCAAGTGGCATCCGGTTCTATCCGGTTGTAACAATATCCCACAATCCACCGTGCCGGCCGGAAGTTGGAACTATGTTGGAACACCCAATTAATGGGTGTTACAATATGTCAATCAGCAAACCCCCAGCCAACATCCCCGCTGCACCCACCACCACAGCCTGATCACCTCCGCCCGCTCCCCAAACCCTGCAGCACTCCCCACAAAACCAACGCCACAGCCCCCTTCCCCGGCCGCAAACACTGTACAGAGAATTACAGGACCTGTGGTGATGTCACAATCATAGTGCACGTGACTGCTTACATGACTGTGACATTACCAAAGGACCTACGGCGGGTGCAAGCGGTGCAGCTGCATACACCGATTGCAACCTGATGCACGCGCACCGCCCGCCCCCAGCAGGACAGCCCCCTCCGCCCGGTCTTCTACCCGCACCCCACAGAATGACCCCTCTGCCCGTTCTCCTGCCCCAACAATCTGTCCCCCCTCCTCCAGCTTTCCCCTCCACCAGGCAATGGAATAAAACGATGTTTGGGTGAGCGCTGGGATATGAAGACAGCTACACTTCAACAAGTATTTTACCTGTAAGTTTATTGTTCAAATCACACTAGGTCCTCTCCCACAACATGTTTCGACGCTCAGGGCGTCTTCCTCAAGTGGATCCACTTGAGGAAGACGCCCTGAGCGTCGAAACATGTTGTGGGAGAGGACCTAGTGTGATTTGAACAATAAACTTACAGGTAAAATACTTGTTGAAGTGTAGCTGTCTTCATATCCCAGCGCTCACCCAAACATCGTTTTATTCCATTGCCTGCATATCCATCTCCCTATGGGGAGAGCGGTGGAGCAGCTCCGGAGGAGAAGACAAACCTAACAGAGGAGAGGAAAACACGTGAGGGATCACGTGCAATTGCACAGGCGGACACCGAGGAAAAAGGGAAATAATTCCACACCGCATAGAGAGAGACCCCGTGCACTCACTACGTGAGCCCCCCTGTTGTGCGGACAGCACAACAGGAAAAGGTGAGTGTAATGGTGACTTAACAGAGGGTGGATATAAAACATAAAGCAGCGTGGCGCAACCAATTTCTATATCTCATTACATTCCCCTCCACCAGGGTCTTATTGCTGCCCACAGAACAAGTACCTGTGAGATGTGGCATTATATGACCCCCGCCGCAATGATTAATCCAGGCGACTCCTGCCGCATCACACAGGTTCTTGCTTGTGGACAGCAGTAAGACCCTGGTGGAGGGGAAACCGTGTGTGTGCGTGTGTGTTATATATGTCTATGTACATGTGGGTGTGCATGCATATGTGTGTGGGGGGTATATATGTGTATATACATGTGTACATGTGTGTATACATGTGTGGGGGGTATATATGTGTATATATGTGTTTGTGTGCATGCATACTTGTGTGTACGTGCATACATCAGTGGGGTATATATATGTGTGTGTGTGCATGCATATGTGTGTGGGGGGTATGTATGTTTATATACACGTGTGTGTGTGTGCATGCATACATTTGTGAGGGGTGTATATGTGTATATACTGTATGTGTGTGCATGTGCGTGCATACGTGTGTATGTAGGTATATATGTGTATATACATGTGTGGGGTGGTATATATGTGTATATATAGTGTTGGCCAAAAGTATTGACACCCCTACAATTCTGTCAGATAATACTCAGTTTCTTCCTGAAAATGATTGCAATCACAAATTCTTTGGTATTATTATCTTCATTTAATTTGTCTTCAATGAAAAAAACACAAAAACAATTGTCCTAAAGCCAAATTGGAAATAATTCCACACCAAACATAAAAAAGGGGGTGGACAAAAGTATTGGCACTGTTAGAAAAATCATGTGATGCTTCTCTAATTTGTGTAATTAACAGCACCTGTAATTTACCTGTGGCACCTAACAGGTGTTGGCAATAACTAAATCACACTTGCAGCCAGTTGACATGGATTAAAGTTGACTCAACCTCTGTCCTGTGTCCTTGTGTGTACCACATTGAGCATGGAGAAAAGAAAGAAGACCAAAGAACTGTCTGGGGACTTGATAAACCAAATTCTGAGGAAGCATGAGCAATCTCAAGGCTACAAGTCCATCTCCAAAGACCTGAATGTTCCTGTGTCTACCGTGCGCAGTGTCATCAAGAAGTTTAAAGCCCATGGCACTGTGGCTAACCTCCCTAGATGTGGACGGAAAAGAAAAATCGTTGAGTGATTTCAACGCAAGATTGTGCGGATGGTGGATAAAGAACCTCGACTAACATCCAAACAAGTTCAAGCTGCCCTGCAGTCCGAGGGTACATCAGTGTCAACCCGTACAATCCGTCGGCGTCTGAATGAAAAGGGATTGTATGGTAGGATACCCAAGAAGATCCCACTTCTTACCCCGAGACATAAAAAAGCCAGGCTGGAGTTTGCCAAAACTTACCTGAGAAAGTCTAAAACGTTTTGGAAGAATGTTCTCTGGTCAGATGAGACAAAAGTAGAGCTTTATGGGCAAAGGCATCAACATAGAGTTTACAGGAGAAAAAAAGAGGCATTCAAAGAAAAGAACACGGTCCCTACAGTCAAACATGGCGGAGGTTCCCTGATGTTTTGGGGTTGCTTTGCTGCCTCTGGCACTGGCCTGCTTGACCGTGTGCATGGCATTATGAAGTCTGAAGACTACCAACAAATTTTGCAGCATAATGTAGGGCCCAGTGTGAGAAAGCTGGGTCTCCCTGAGAGGTCATGGGTCTTCCAGCAGGACAATAATCCAAAACACACTTCAAAAAGCACTAGAAAATGGTTTGAGAGAAAGCACTGGAGACTTCTAAGGTGGCCAGCAATGAGTCCAGACCTGAATCCCATAGAACACCTGTGGAGAGATCTAAAAATGGCAGTTTAGAGAAGGCACCCTTCACATATCAGGGACCTGGAGCAGTTTGCCAAAGAAGAATGGTCTAAAATTCCAGCAGAGCATTGTAAGAAACTCATTGATGGTTACCGGAAGCGGTTGATCGCAGTTATTTTAGCTAAAGGTTGTGTAACCAACTATTAGGCTGAGGGTGCAAATACTTTTGTCTGGCCCATTTTTGGAGTTTTGTGTGAAATGATCAATGTTTTGCTTTTTGCTTCATTCTCTTTTGTGTTTTTCCATTGAAGACAAATTAAATGAAGATAATAATACCAAAGAATTTGTGATTGCAATCATTTTCAGGAAGAAACGGAGTATTATCTGACAGAATTGCAGGAGTGTCAATACTTTTGGCCACAACTGTACATACATATGCACACACATATATACACATACGCACGCTGTGAGTCATGGGACGTGGCGGGACATACACATACAGACATACATTCATATATATACACGCACACGGCATGTCACATAATGCAGCAGGTCCAAATTTACACACACATATACACACACGTGGCAGGTCAACACTGTCACGAACTTGGTCAAGACCTGCAGCTCTCTGGCGCCCTCTTATCCTGCTGGCCAAACATAGTATTGACATAAGATAAGCAAAGGAGCGCAGCCGATCTAATTTATGTTGTCTACTGTGGCACGTGATGTGACGGGATGTATATATGTGGCGCCCCTATGGCTAGGCACCACAGGGAGGTGCTGCACCCCAAACAGAAGATGATTATAGCTTCAAGTCCCCTAAAACTAGTAAAAACAATAAAAACTGAAAAAAAATTTTTTCAAAAACATGAAAATAGAAAAAATACAAAAGCTCAATTAAACCACGATGAAAAAAAAAACACATATATGGTATCACTGCATTCAGAAATGTTTCATCTATCAAAATATGAAATAAATAATAATTTTATCTATATAGCACCAACATATTCCACAGCAGTTTATAATTCCAATGTTCATATATTAATAGTCATAAGTAAAAAATATAATAATTAATGCAAAAGATAATGACGACCCTATTCTTAAGAGCTTACAATCTACAATGAGGTGGGGGTGACAGAAAGTACAGGGACTTAGTTACATTGATGGTCCAGCCAACATGAAATAGGGAATAGATAAGAGCTACATGAGCCGTCACCAGCCAATTTTTGTAATGGTTTTGGGTCTGGTGGAGTTTGACAGAGAGTTATGTTCAGAGAAATAGTTAATAGGCTATAGCTAAATGACTTTTGTTGTGTCCCACAAATGGGAACAACTTCTTATAAGTATTTTCTGCCATGTGTATTTTGCCTCCTGTGAGGAAAATCCCCTGCTGTTGCTGGTGTATTTAGACAGTATGCGTTTGATCCTATGTCCCTCCCTTAGTTTGGCTCTGTACTAAATTGCTCCTCCCTTCTTCTTCAGTTTAGTCTGCAGAAGCCATTTATGAAGATGCTTGTGTACTACCCTGTACAGATTACTTCTTTTTACCTGCTGTTATGTTGTACTTAATACAAGATTTTGGAAGAAAACTACAACGTTTCTTCCGATTTTACTACAAGTCATCATACTGGCAAGTAAACTGTCTGTGGATGTCTGGTAGTGTGAGTACAAGTACAATTATCTAAGAAACTGATAAATAGAATGCTCGGGATTTGTAGTCATTAAAAAAAAAACCTGTTACAAGGGGTGGTATACTGCATGCAATCCAGAGAAAGGATTACCCAAAGGGCTGATAACAAAACTGCAATCTCAAACTCAGGAATTGCACAGTAAAAAGGAATACATGTGACCAGGATCAGTATACATCCTGCAATCCAGAGAAAGGATTACCCTAAAGGGATGATAATGAAGCCACAACATAGCAGTTTACATCAGCCTGCAGACAGAAAGCGCCCAGTGAAAGGATTAACCTGTTATCAAGAACAGTGTGCAGTTTATAAACCAGAGAATCATGTATTAGGCCGGCTTCACATTTGTGTTTGTATCTGCATGCGGAGGGCATGGAGACACAAATGCATTGTAAACGCTGCCATACTGATGTGAACGCAGCGGAGATTCTCCGCATGCCTTCACATCAGTAAGGTGCCCGGACAGCCAATCAGCGATCTCGGCGGCGGCCGTAAGGTGGAGATCAGCGGCGGAGATCTCCTCCTCCTGGCTGCCACTGATCTCCCAACGATGTCGACGTGGGAGATTTTAAGAAACAGCTGATCTGACAGTTGTTTCAATCTCCCGCGCCAACACCGAAGAGGTGATGTCGGCGTGGGAGATTTAAACAGCTGGGAGATTAGCGGCGCCAGTCCCTGGCACATCAGCGGCCGTTCCAGCTGATCTCCTGGTGGCTGCCGCTGATCTCCCAGGAGAGCAGGGGCGTAACTACTATAGGTGCAGGGGTTGCGATCGCACCCGGGCCCTGCAGCCTAGGGGGCCCCAAAAGTCCCTTTGGCCTATAGAAAAAGCCTAATTCTATTAAAGATTTGCAATAATTGGGGCCCCATTGGAGCTTTCGCATCGGGGCCCCTGGGCCTGAAGTTACGCCACTGCAAGAGAGATTTCAATGTGATCCGCAGTGTTCTCCTGCGCTGTCATGCGGAGGACACTGCAGATCCATTGAGATCGATGCATTGTTTGTGCGCTTGCAGTCGCTTGCTGATAAAACAAGCACCTGTGAACGCACAAAAAATGCAACAGGTAACCGAATGCAGCCAAACTTAGGCACCATGCGTTCCCATATTAAACATAGGAATGCAGGGCGCATTCGTTTGGCTGCATTCGGAACGCTGCGTTGACAAATGCAAATGTGAAACCGGCCTAAACTAATTGTGAAGCTGCAGTTTTCATAGACTAGCAAACACGTTCTCTCTGCAGTCTGTCTTCAGCCCAGTGAGAGTTTGCAACATTGTATTGGTCTCCCTCACAACCAGGAGCAGAACAGCCCCCAACCTTGCATTCCTGTGCAATTTCTCAAAATAAAAGAACCCTTTCACTGCCTGTCCTGGAGAAGCAAGGAAAAAGCATAGATTCTCACTCAGTTCATAGCAAAAGACCTAAACATTTAACTAAACTTATAAGGAAGCTTAAAGAGAACCTAGAAACAGCCAGAAGTGAATTGCTTACCCACACAACATTACTGTGGCAAAGAGTGCTAAACCAAGTGATTATTTTATCTGTGCCCTGCACTCATGAGCTACCACCAGAGGGAGCACTTAAAGACCTGTACTCAGAATACCAAACTTACAAAGACATTTGTAAAAAATACCTCTCTACCCTGCTGAGATCAAATACGCCAGAGTCTCTAAAAGAACTCTAGGACTTCCAACAGCTCAATGCTGAAGGAGACTGCACCATGCGCGACATCATGAACAAAATGGAAGCAAAAATGGCGCAAATGTCTGAAGCGACCTTGCACAGATCAAGGTCTGTTAACAGCTCAAGGCACTCACTCAAATCGAGCTCAAGGTACTCAACCCTCAGTGAGCAGCTCATAAAGGTGCATGCCGAAGCAGAAACTACAAAGGTGAAAACCACCTTTGCCCAAAAGAAATCCGAAATGGACGCATCGGTGGCAAGCACAGCAGCTGAATATTCACGCAAGAAGACAGAGATGGAAGCCGAATCTGCATGCAAGAAGGCAGAAATGGATGCGTTGACAGCAAAGGCAGAAGATGAATCTGAATGCAAGAAGGCGGAAATGGATACACTAACAGCAAAAACAGAAGCCGAGACTGCTTGTAAGAAGGTGGAAATTGAAGCCCTACAGAAGGAATGTGAACAGGCGGCAGCCATGGTAAGGCTAAAGGTCATCCTCCGGGATCAATAAAGTTTATCTTATCTTATCTTATCTTTGAACAAGCTCTAGGTGGGAGCATAGAAGACAGCATCAGTTTGTGTGAACTCGACACAGAAGACCCCCTTAAGCGCACCAGTGACTACGTACTGAGCCAAGCCAATGAACCGCTGACCCCCACCAACATTTCTGTCACTACCAACACTTCTTCAGAGCATCAAGTCATCAATCCATCTGCAGCTCTTAGCTTTCAAGGTCAGTCCAACGCACCTCAGACATTCAAATCTGAACCTGCTTCAAACTCCAGTGCAGAGCTAAACCTTGCACCTCAACAACCCCCATATGCAAATGTCTACATGCAACCTAACATGCCAGCAAGGCACTAAGCTCCTGACAACTGTGTGGTTCTAGGCCCACATACAACAGAGACTGTGCACGCCAAACCGGCCGCTGGTCTAAACGCTTATGCCATTCTATACCTTCCCACGTTCCTGAGCCAAGAAGCTACAAACCATGCAACCAGGTCTACTTAGCCAGCAAATGTGCCCCCAAGGTCAGAAAAAACAGATATGTCCAACTTTGCGAGGTACATGATTCACCGAGAACTCACCAACACCGGTCTCACAAATTTCGACAACCAGCTCAAAAACTACAGGGAGTGGAAGTGTGCCTTCAAAACCACAACTATTGACCTCACCATTACTGCTTTTGAAGAGCTGGACCTGCTAATCAGGTGGCTACTTCCACGGTCTACAGAGAGAATCAAAAGACTTAGATCCATTTAAATCAGTGTCCCAGCTACTGGTTTCGCAACCGCATGGGACAGACTGGAGAAAGGTTTTGGCAGTTCTAAAGCTATAGAACACGCTCTGCTCAAAAACTACAAGACTTTCCAAAAGTATCCAGCAAGGATGCTACGAAGTACCAGGAACTCAGCGACCTGCTGTCCGAGCTTCAGCTGGCCAAAACAGACATGCATGTACCAGGCCTGAACTACCTGGAAACCGCTCATGGGGTGAAACCCATAGTAGCTAAGTCACCTTACAATGTACAAGATAGGTGGACTGTGCGAGGGTCAAATTACAAAAGACTATACCAAGTCTCCTTCCCTCCATTCTCCTTTTGCTGTGACTTCATCAAGGAGATTGCAGAGTAGAAAACTGATCCTAGCTTCTGCAATGAAGAACCCAGCGGCTCTGCATCATCTCTTAAGTATGATGACCTAGGCTGGGTCATCACCGGCAATGTCTGTAGGGACCAAGTGAGGAAACCAAACAATATCTTCTCTTACAGAACTCTCATCACATCAAACAACCATGAGGTGTCCCTTCTACCATACCCACATCACTACTGGGTAAAGAAGAAGCCAAACAGCACTAAGTGGCAACCACAACTACCTGACGATTCAAACTTGCCTCATCTACAAGAAAACAACCTCGAGTCAACAGTGCTCAATCCTACAACCAAGGACAAGAACTCACTACCTACAGAGGAAGACAAGGTGATCATCAGAGTCACAAGCACCAAACCCACTGGAGACAACTACGACAGCCGGGTAGTTTCCTCACCCTCTCTTCCTGCAAAGACTGAGTTGCCAAGTGATCCGCAGCAAGCAACTGCTAAATTCCCAGTCTGTGACGCCTATCTCCATCTCAAGCATGGTCAAGCCGAAGCCGTGCTAGACTTCAATGCTTAGAGTGAGAGCCCCTCTCTCAACAGTCTACCTCTTGCTGAATGCGCTAGTGTTCTCCCAATGCAGCCTCAGCTCACTGCTGGATGTCGTACAAGACAAGTCCAACTTCCAAGCTTCACCCTGTAATGAACTTGCTACGAAATGAGGAGTGTTGCATGTTGAAAACAGCATCCACGGTCCTCTCGAGCTCAAGACAGGCATCACCGTCCAAGACAGGGTACCACTGAGACAGCTTGCACTTAGGGCATTGACAGGAACACTATGCCTAGCAGCAACTCCAGGTCCTGCACCATGGTTCTCTAAGGACTCTTTCAGCTGTCATCAAGAGTCAAGCCTATGTTTCCTACAACACAACTACGAAGGCTACAGCTGCAGCAGCCTGCCTGAATACTTCAGAGACTGGCAAAAAGGTACATCATAGTTTCACCCTGGACAAAGCCAAGCCCGACTCAAAACCTGCATGCACCATGCCAAAGCTAGAACTCTGTGCTGCTGCGCTAACAGTCAAAATCAAAAGAGCCACACCCGAACATTGGCATCTCATCTCCACTGATCTGCAACTAGCTGAATGAAGAATAGGACTGAGGTCAACACTCAAGCTTGACCACAGCACCAGGCCATCTCTCTCAAGTTGGCTGCACAACAATCCTTGCCCCAACACTGCCATCTGTAAACTTGACCTAAAGGAACCAGAGCCTGGAAAGACTCTCAGACCAACTAGCAGCAAAGTCATTTGTTCAAGGTTCCAGTATGAAAGCAGAGGTTTCCTCACCATGAACACTCTGTGCAGGCTCTCAGTTCAAGTACATTGCCTGGTGGCTACTTCGAGCAGGAGTCACATGAACTAAATTTAGTTACTAGACTCTGCCACAGCAGGGAGTGCACCTCCTCTTACCCCTGCCGTATTAGGACACTGAACTGTCTGCGTCCATTTGAACTTTGAATTTCCCCTGTGGGTCCAAATGTTACTCTTGGATTGTTGGGTTGATGGAAGCATTGGCATATTGCGGCTTCCCCAATCTGAAGATGATTTTTTTCTGTTGAACTTGGACTCTTTTTCTAATTTTTTCATTTTTCTATTTTTTGATATTCAAGGACTACATTTCACGGCAAGTATGGACAAGAAGAATAAGCAGAGAGTGATCACCACTACGTCTTGCTGTCAGAAGGTCATTGGTCACTTTGATGAGGGCAGTTTTTGTAGAATGTAGGGGCAGAAATGAGACTATAATTGATCTAGAAGAGAGTGGAGAGGTAGCGGGTGAGGCGGGAGTAGACAAGGCACTCCAAGAGTTTAGTAATGAATGGGAGATTGGAAACTCGTCTGTAGTTATTTGTGCAGGATGGGTCAAGAGAAGGTTTCTTTAATAATGGAGCAATGATAGAGTATTTGAAGGAGGAGGGCAAGATGCCAGAAGAGAGGGAAACATTGAAGATTTTGGTTAGGTGAGAGGTGAAGACCTGTGAGAGAGACTGGAGTAGTTATCAGGGAGTGGGGTCAGTGATGCATGACGTAGGACGAGAGGCAGAGAGGAGCCTTGAGACTTCTTCTTCTGTGACTGGATCAAATGTGGAGAGTGAGCCAGAGAAGATGTGGTGAGGGATAGGAGTAATGGCGCTTGGAGGCCGGGAGCTGATTTCCTGGTAGTTGTTTTCTATTTTCTCTGAAGTAAGAAACCAGATCATCAGCACAGAGGTCAGTGATGGGGGCATGCACTTTAGGACTGTGGAGAGAGTGAAACGTGTTAAAGAGTTTCTTTGTTTTTTTGGATAGTGAGGAGACCAGGGAGGTGAAGTAGGTCTGTTTGATGAGGTGAACGGCAGATTTGTAGGTTCTTAACATAAATTTATAATGGATAAAGTTTTCTGTTGTGCCAGTTTTCCTCCATTGGCATTCAGCACTCCTAGAGCATCGCTGGAGGAATTGAGTTTGTCATGTGAGCCAGGGCTCTTTTACTCTGTGTTCGGAGGTTCTGAGGGTGAGGGGTGCTACCTGGTACAGGGTGCTTCTGAGAGAATGATTGTAGTATTTAACAGCCAGGTCAGGACAGGAAAAGGAGGAGACTTGGGACAGTGATGAGTGTAGAGAGTCTGAGTGTTTGAGGGTTAATGGCCTGAAGAGTTCTGAATCTGTGACAGGTATTAGTGTTCTGGGGTGGGCAGAATTTGTGAGTGTGAAGGAGAGAATATTGTGGTCAGAGAGAGGAAGAGGTGAGGTATCAAAGGAGGAGGTTAAACAGAGCTGAGAAAAGACAAGGTTTCTATGTGAAGTGGGGTCGAGGGGTTAAAGTTGGCAGAGGGTGGACCAGGATTAGAAGAGATATCACCAGACAGGAGCAGCAGTAGAAAGAGAAAAGAGAAAATAGATTTTGGATTTGTGGAATGGTTTATGATGCAATACCCTGGAATATGATGGACTAAGATTGTTCAGTAAGGTGAAAAGAGTATGGAAGCAGTGCGTAGTAGACGAAAGAAAAGAGGGGCTGACGTGGATGGGGGTGATGAAGCAGGGATGGAGCGGTGAAAGTGGATGACAAAAGCACATTGGAAAACAGACATTGAAATAAAGGACATCATTTAAAAAAACAGAGTGAAAGAGTGTGGATGACCTGACTCCTGCCCAGATTAACTGCCATTGGACTAACTAAAACACTTAGCAACAATGACACTTCGCATAATCATCTTATGCACCCTAATGGTAGCTCTAATTCTATAGGGCTCACTATAGCTTCAGATGAGGGGAATTGTGGGAAGTAAGATGATTTAGGTAATTAACAGCTGATCCACACAGCAGGGGATACATAGCTGATGAAAGCCCACCACCCAGATCTAACATTATCTCAGAGCCAGCTGCACAAAATCCCACCTTCCCCATCAGAAGCAAAATGAACAAAAATGAATCTCAAAACCCCAGAGTTACATATTTTTGGCTGTTGCATCATTGCAATAAAATAAGAGGTGATCAAATCATTGTATCTACCCAAAGAATGGTACCAAAAACATCAGCTAAAGGTCTCAGAAAATGACCAATTTCCACCAATTAAATAAAAATGCTGTACATGTCTGATATCTACGCAATGGTACTGACCTTGAGAATCCTATTGCAAGGTCAATTTTAACATATAGCGGACATGGGAAATAAAAACCCCAAACAATTGTGGATTGCACCTCTTTTTTCCGGAAATTTCACCACGCTTGGAATTTGTTTCCTACTAAAATAAATGATTCTATACAAAAGTACAAACCGTCTTGGAACATGCAAGCCCTCATATATCTATATTGATGGAAAAAGTAAAATAGTTATGGGTTTTGGAAGAAGGAAAGGGAAAAAACCGAAAAATAGGAAGTGGCCGAGGGGTGAAGGGGACAAAAGGGTAACAAGTTACCTTCAAATATAGATTAGCTTGTTAAAAAAAGACTAAAGAAGAACTTGTTCTGTGGTTATATAATAAGAGTTGTGTATGTTATGTAACACCTGTTACCTAACGTGGCCTCATTGTACAGATATTATAGGGTGCTGGGCAGGCAGGGTCACGTCTTCTGCGTACGCCCTTTGATTACTCGCCAGGTAACATGGTATTACCTATAGCATCTCCGGCACTTTGTCTTCTAATCAAGACGTCTCTCGGAAGGACTCGGTTGTCATATCGTTTGTCCGGCAAGAAATATCTCCAGCCGTCTTCTGAGCTCTGGCATCGTGGCAAGGTATAGAAAACCATGTCTGAATGATTGTTTCATTATTAATTAAAAGTTTATTTTTATAATCTGGAATTATTGGCGTCACATAACATTTTTCTGGTTATGCTGTCTGAAGGTGGCATCCATCTTTGTAGGAATCTTGTATTCTAAGTATAAGTTAGTAAAGAATAGGCTTAGCAAATATTGTATTTGTTTTACCCCTTTGTTGTCTACATACACATATACCGGTGCATCTCAATGAATTAGAATATGATCAATAAGTGAATTTATTTCAGTAATTTAACATATATTATATATAGTCATTACACACAGAGGGATCTATTTCATGTGTTTATTTCTGTTAATGTTGATGATTATGGAAACTCAAAGATCATTATCGCAGAAAACTAAAGTAGGGAGGATGAAGGGTCTGAGAGATAAAATATGACCTAAATAGGTATCAGAGGCTTCACCTTGTGTGGTTGTGAGAGTCACAACCACTATAAAAGCAGATCACGGCTGCTGCAGTCCCCAGCGTGGTGCATATAGAGTAGAGAGGATGAAGGGTTAATAGCGCACAGCTGTATTCCCTGAGACATCAAAGGGTAAAAATATTATAGATTTATCAGTCAACGCGTTTAATTCCACAGCACTTTACACACATCAGCCACACTGTCCCCATTGGGGCTCACAATATAAATTCTCTATCAATATTTGGAGTTTGGGAGGAAACCAGAAAAAACGCATACAAACTCCTTGCAGATGTCATCCTTGGTGGGATTTGAAACCAGGACCCCAGCACTGCAAGACTGCAGTGCTACCCACTGAGCCACCGTAAAGTGCTACCTACTGAGTCATTGTAAAGTGCTTTCCACTGAGCAACCGCAAAGTGCTAACCACTGAGCCACCATGTAGTGCTAACCACTGAGCCACCATAAAGTGCTAACCACTGAGCCACCGTTAAGTGCTACTCACTGACCCACGATAAAGTGATAACCTCTGAGCCACCATGTAGTGCTAACCACTGAGCCATCATGTAGTGCAAACCACAAAGCCACCGTAAAGTGCTAACCACTGAGCATCAATGTTTCCAAAGTAATTAGGCTGGTTTCACACTGGCGTTCCCCTCCGCAGCATTCTGCAGAGGGGAATCGCCATCTGAGGCGCAGCCACCGCAAGCCCTTATGTCTATAATGGGAGCGCATGACCGTGCGCACCCATTCACTGCCATATGTGATTTGTACGCAGGTGGATGCCTGCGCACAAATCACACACTCTCGTCCACACCAGGAATGCAACATGTCACGTCCGTGGTGTGGGACGAGAGTGTGTGATTTGTGCGCAGGCATTCGCCTGCGTACAAATCACATATAGCAGTGAATGGGAGCACACAGTCATGCGCAGTCAAGCGCAGCACTGTGCGTCCCCATTATAAACATAGGGGATTGCGCTGGCTGTGCTCACATGGCGGTTCCCCTCCGCAAAACGCCGCAGAGGGGAACGCCAATGTGAAGCCAGCCTTATATACTCTGAGCTTGATAACTGGTGGGATCAGAGGGGGTGGGATTAAGTTGGCTGCCTCTACAATATATAATGCAATTCTCCATCCCAATCATATTATCTTATAAGAATTTTGGAAGGTTTAGTCAAAGTTTTAAGTGTAAAGAGCAGGTAACAGCTGAATTTTTGAGCCTGTTCTTAAAATCGTGACCAGACCACGCAATCAAAGGACAGTAAAACTATCACACTTCTTATCTACCGTGTTTCCCCGAAAGTAAGCCCCCCCCATTGTAAGGCCGCCTAGGGGTAAAGGGGGGGCCTGCTAATGTAAGGCCTCCCCCGAATATAAGGCCTTACAACCGGGGGAACTAATGTAAGGCCCCCCTGCTGCTGCTTACATCTTACCCTGCAGCAGCCAGCGCGTCGGTCCTCCGGAGCTGGGGGGGGGCAGTGTGCCAGCAGCAGGGGGGCCTCAGAGCTGGGGGGGCAGTGTGCCAGCAGCAGGGGGGCCTCAGAGCTGGGGGGGCAGTATACCACACTGCTGGGCTGTATACCACACTGCTGGGCTGTATACCACACTGCTGGGCTGTGTACCACACTGCTGGGGGCTGTATACCTGTGCTGGGGGCTGTATACCGGGATGGCAGTCTGCTGTATTTCCCACCCTCGGCTTATACATGACTATATACAGTGTGTGTGTGTGTGTGTGTGTGTGTGTGTGTGTGTGTACTTGTTTTGCTATACTTGTGGGGACATGGACCTGAATACACACCAACAGTGTGGGGACCTCTGTCTTCGTGGGGACCAAAAATGAGGTCCCCACGAAGCTGACAATGCTAATCAATGGAGAAGACCTTGTTTATACACCTAGCATCAAAATCTCAAGTGTCCCCTTTATACACATATATAAGAGACAGTGTGTATGAGTGTGTGTGCTCAATTGCTCAATGTGTGTATACTCCCTCTCTGGTGCCTTTGTGGTACTGCAAGCTGATACACACTTCAGAAAAGCCTCAAGATTCCACCTCTGGCAAACAGAGGTACTGCAGGCTCTCACACAAATTTGTTTAAAGTGTGTTGTGGGGACACAGATATAGTCTGGCAAACCGAGGTACTGCAGGCTCTCACATAAATTTGTTTAAAGTGTGTTGTAGGGACACAGATACAGTCTTGGTCATGTGACTTAGTGGGAGTGGTGTACAGGGTCTTAGCAGTAAAGAGTATTCCATATTTCTGCCAGATACCCACAGAGATATTGAAATCTGAAAAAAAGGACTTCTGCTCATTGAAGGTAAGAAACTGCTCACATAGGGTTCAACTCCACAGCAAACAACTCTATTTTATGCTGTATGTTGCTCTCTATATGTTTGGGGTGACTGCACATAGGGTTGCATAATGTGGATTATGAATGTAAGTGTACACAAGGTTCGTAATGTGGATGATGAGGGATAGATATCCCACATACCCAGCTTTCCAGTAACTGTACTGAGCAAGAGAGATGGGGAATGAACATGATATATGTACAGTATGCAGTGTAATGGAGATATATCCCACACACCCAGCTTTCCAGTAACTTTCCTATGCAAGAGAGATGGGGAATGAACATGATATATGTATAGTGTGAGGCACCGCCGGCATGATCCGCATGGCCGGGGTACATCACATGTAGGATCAGAGGATGATCCTGTGCACACTGGCCGGTTTTCCTGTGATGGTAATACTGTGTGAACCAACCTGAACACAATGAGTTCATGAGCCTAATGAGCGGCAGTGAGAGTGAGAGGAGTCCATAAAGAATAGGATGTGATGAGTGAGTGCTGACAACCCGGAACCCAGGGAGTTAACCTGAGCTGTGTGGAAGCTGATGATTAGCAGCTGAGGGGGTGTGTCCAGGTGGGAGTGGCTGGCACGATAAGAGCAGACCACCTGAGTGATTGGGAGATAGATTCATGCTGGAGGCTGAGATTCATTCATTCTGGAGGCTGAGCTTGATCCTGGAAGCTGAGAGTGATTGAGATGGAAGCTGAGACCAGCCTGAGTGCAGAGCAGTCCAAGGCTCTGTGTGCATGACATGATGGGAGCATGCTAGCTCCATGCCGGTGCCGAGGTCCGTGGTCGTGTCCGCACCTAGAGGGGGAAGCCATGGTTGACCCGTGGACGCTAGACCGGGCGTGGGGTGAAACACGCCCGGGAAAGGAGCCTGTGGGGATGCCGGGTGGAACCTGTGACCCAGGTAGCGAGACCCGGATCCGTGCCCGGTAAGAAAGCAGTTCCCGAGCGATAGTGTGAACTGTGCACCTGGTGTGCGTAAATCATGTTAGGCGAGTATAGACCGCCCTTGGGACCGACTCAGTGGAGTCCGTTAAAGGTCCTGATGAACCGGAATGTATGTAGCCCGTGGAGGCAATTGTATGTAGTGTGCCAGGCGGGCATAGACCGCCTTTGGGTCCGAGTCAGAGTACTCAGTTAAGGGACCCGATGAACTATGTGTATGAGGGCGTAAGTAATGGCCCTGAATGAGAGATGATGACCGATGTAAGACCCATGTATAATCATGTGGAGAGACAGTGACCCAGCTGGTATGGATGATGTTGGAGGCGTTCCGTCCTTGGGACGAGAGGGAGGCTTGCCCTGCTGCTTGCAGAGGGTACCCGTCCCTCAACCACGACCTCTAATGGGGTGAGTGTGCCTGTGGTGCCAGAGACAGGGGTAAGAGGGCTCCAGTAGGTAACGGATGTAGAGGTTCCCGTCTCCTATGGTTTGCCAATCCCTGTAATGGGCCATGGAGGGGCCACAGTCCATGGATGTGGGCTGTGAGCAGGTGTGTGATCCATGGACGTTTGAATGATGGATCACATACGGTATGTAAGGACCCGGTCAGGCAGGATTCCTGACTACGGGTGAGTGTTGAGTCATCATGCTGGGGGACTAAAGCCAGGCGGCAGGTACCGCCATTGGGACCCACAGGGCCCGTTGAGGCGTATGTAACGAAGGTCAGAAGCAGGGGTTAGAAGGGCTCCCGTACTGGGTAACGTGTGGTTAGGCCGGAGGCCGCAGCCACGGGTTACTAGGGTTTGCCAATCCCTGTTATGAACCCGGAAGGGTCATCATCGAAGTATATCAAATGTATTTATTATAAAGGTACTGTAAGATGTGTAAGTAGGCCGGAGGCCGTAGCCACCACGGGAGCTGTTAGTAGAGCTCCAATGGGGACAGAGTCGTGGTTACAGGTCCCGGGTTACTATAAATCGTTATGTGCAATATAAGTGTTGTGATGTTAAATGTAAATGTATGGTGTTTATGTAAAGTATTGTTAATCAATGTGATATGTGTCAAACATGCTACCCGGGTTATGTGATTAATATGTGAAAATAAACGGGTAGACATTGGTTAACTTATAAACACGTGTTCTTGTCGTTTTGCAAGCGGGTTCCCCGGTTGCTACCTCACAATAGTATACAGTGTAATGGAGATATATCCCACATACCCAGCTTTCCAGTAACTTTCCTATGCAAGAGAGATGGGGAATGAACATAATATATGTACAGTATACAGTGTAATGGATATATCCCACATACCCAGCTTTCCAGTAACTTTCCTATGCAAGAGAGATGGGGGAATGAACATAATATATGTACAGTATGCAGTGTAATGGATATATCCCACATACCCAGCTTTCCCATAACTGTACTGAGCAAGAGAGATGGGGAATGAACATGATAAATGTACAGTATGCAGTGTAATGGAGATATATCCCACACACCCAGCTTTCCAGTAACTGTCCTATGCAAGAGAGATGGGGAATGAACATGATAAATGTACAGTATACAGTGTAATGGAGATATAACCCACACACCCAGCTTTCCAGTAACTTTCCTATGCAAGAGAGATGGGGAATGAACATAATATATGTACAGTATGCAGTGTAATGGATATATCCCACATACCCAGCTTTCCAGTAACTTTCCTATGCAAGAGAGATGGGGAATGAACATAATATATGTACAGTATGCAGTGTAATGGATATATCCCACATACCCAGCTTTCCAGTAACTTTCCTGAGCAAGAGAGATGGGGAATGAACATGATATATGTATAGTATACAGTGTAATGGGTATATCCCACATATCCAGCTTTCCAGTAACTTACCTATGCAAGAGAGATGGGGAATGAACATGATAAATGTACAGTATACAGTGTAATGGAGATATATCCCACACACCCAGCTTTCCAGTAACTTTCCTATGCAAGAGAGATGGGGAATGAACATAATATATGTACAGTATGCAGTGTAATGGATATATCCCACATACCCAGCTTTCCAGTAACTTTCCTGAGCAAGAGAGATGGGGAATGAACATGATATATGTATAGTATACAGTGTAATGGGTATATCCCACACACCCAGCTTTCCAGTAACTTTCCTATGCAAGAGAGATGGGGAATGGACATGATAAATGTACAGTATACAGTGTAATGGGTATATCCCACACCCAGCTTTCCAGTAACTTTCCTATGCAAGAGAGATGGGGAATGGACATGATAAATGTACAGTATACAGTGTAATGGAGATATATCCCACACACCCAGCTTTCCAGTAACTTTCCTAAGCGATTAAATAGTTGGTGAATAAACATGATCTATGTGTAATATATAAAGGATAAGGGGACCTCTTAAGCGGACCCTAAATCTGAGTTAAGTCTAAGGGTACATCCACACGCTGCGGGTGTATGGCGTCTGGAATCCGTATGGAATCTGTACAGATTCCGTAAGGACTTTGACCGCTAAATGCGGCGGTATTCCGGAGTATATATACCAATTGGTTGGCGTATATATGGCAGTAATAGGGTGGAATAGCGGCGGTAGTTCCTTACCACCGCCAATTCCCGCAAGAAGCCGCGGCTGATATTTAGCCACGGTTTCTGCCATTTTAGCATGTCAAATTATCAGACGGATCCTGTCCGTCAAATTGACATGATGCGGTTGAGAATAACGGCAGTCCAGATCAATTTCCGGACGAAAATAATCCGACCAATGACATCAGTACTGGTTTTGCTGGCGACTACGGATCAGCCGCCACAAATCCGGCATGTGTGGACAAGCCATGATTCTCATCTGTTAGGTAATTCTGTCACAGACTTCATGCTTTTTATTGCAATTGGCAAAATTAATTCCATCTTTTCTGCAGGTTTTGAGGTGCTTTTTTGGCGCTCTTATGTGCGGCAAAAGCGCCAAAAAATACGCTGCTAAGATGCTGCAAGAGCGGTCTGACTGCGATTCAATTCTAACCTATAAGCAATTTACGTTTGTATTCCGCAAGAAATCCGAGCGGCAAATTGACAAGATGCGGTTGAAGATTGCCGCACTGTGGCCTGCTTTCCGCGGCGGCAATTTTTCCGTCCTGTGTGAGCTGCTTTTTGCAGTTCACATAGGGTATAATGGAGGGCGTGGCCGCAGCGGTATTTCCGTGCAAAAACCTTCTGGAAAATCCACCACGTCTGAATGTACCCTTAAATGACATCAAATTTACTATTTGCGCTTCATTCACACTGCCGCCGTTTTTGTGGCCGCATTTGCGGTCCGTTCTTGCGATCCCCGAGTTTGCAAAAGTGGGCCGCGATTGCATATATATACACTAGCTGGGTGCCCGATGCACATGCATCGGGATTCTAGAAGAGCGAGTCTCCGACTCGCAATGGCCGCTTCGCGGCCAATGCTTCGCGCTGCTAAGGCGACTCGCCATGCCCGCTGCGCGGACATAGCGAGTCGCCTTAGAACTGCTCGCAATGGCCGCTGCGCAGCCAATGCTTCGGGCGTATCCACATGACCACGCTGACTCGCAGCGCGAGCGGACTCAGAAGGGGCAAAAAACCCATTCGCAATTATATAATAGATATATAGGATATCCCTAAGGCTGCGTTCACACGCAGCGTATTTATTGCGTTTTTTTATGCGCGTCTTTTTAAGGGGAAAAAACGCGCTTAAAAAAAGTGCGAGAGAAGAACTTCAATTGCGCTTTTTTACGCGCGTTTTTTCCAGTGCTTATAATGGGGCCTATGGAAGAAACGCGCGTAAAAAAATGGAAAGAATTGACATGTTCATTCTTTTTACGCGCCCATTTTTTGCTCCAAAAACGCTGCGTAAAATAACGCGACGTCTGAATGGCACAAAGTGAATGTCCATTCATTTTGCTGGGAAACGCAGACGCACATGCATTTTTGGATTTTTGTCCGCTAACAATTTGAGCTCATTTTCCATTCAAATTGAAAAGAAAGGAAATGACATCAATGTTTTTTTTTTTTCTTTTTTTTTAACAAACAGATGTGTTTGCAGTACACATGCAGAAAAATACGCGTCTGTGAAAAATCGCATCAAAAAAACGCATGTGTGAACACACATGCGTTTTTTTACGTGTGTAAAAAAACGCGCGTATTTCTTTAGAAGACTGCATGCGTAAAAATACGCGACAAAATACGCACTGTGTGAACGCAGCCTTAGGCTACGTTCACACACTGCGTATTTTTACGCAGCTGCGCTTTTTTACGCGCGTATTTTGTGAAATACGCAGCTCCTTTCACACACTGCGTTTTTTTCTGCATTTTTCTCTGCGCTTTTTCAGAGCCCATTTATCATGGGAGCAATGGAAAAACGCAGAGAAAAACTGCAGAAAGAATTGACATGGTGATTCTTTTTACGTGTGCGTTTTTGCAGTGAAAACGCGCGCGTAAAAAAAGCATAAATACGCAGTGTGTGAACGGATTGTGTCAAAACCCATAGGTTTGGCTGGGCTGCTTATCCAGAATTGCGTTTTCACTGCAAAAAGCGCGCGAAAAAAACGCAGCGAAAAACGCAAGTAAATACAGAAAACGCAGCAAAAAACGCAGAGAAGCAGCAAAATACGCAATGTGTGCACGCAGCCTTACACTATATAGATATCATGTTCATTCCCCATCTATCTTGCTCAGAGAGCATCTCCCTCCCCCGACACCAAGAGCAGCTCATACTGAATTGTTACATTGACTAGTAACACAGCACACAGAAATGCACCTTAATATTCCACTGTTAACCCTTTGCTCCCAGCAGTAACACACTCCTCACCTTGATATCATGGTGATTTATGGTCAGAATGACTTCAATGCGATCAGTGATTTCTATTCTAGCTCTGCTCACATAGATTTTATATCCACACTCAACTGTAGGCCGTTCTTCATATTTTGCGGGCTTTTAGTCAGATATACTAGTTTGTGCCTGTATAGTATTGGTGGGTTACATGGCACTGTGGGGTGATACTGATGGAGGTATTGGTGCTGTGTTTGATGCTTCTACTGGGTATTTTCCTACAAATACTGTAACAGCTCACTGCTTAGAGCGATCATTCCCAGCTCTATAATAGATTATATATACCCCACAATGCAGGCGCACACACACATTTGTGTAAAGTGTGTTGTAGGGACACAGATACAGTCTTGGTCATGTGACTTAGTGGGAGTGGTGTGCAGGGTCCTAGCAGTAAAGAGTATTCCATATTTCTGCCAGATACCCACAGAGATATTGAAATCTGAAAAAAGGGACTTCTGCTCATTGAAGGTAAGAAACTGCTCACATAGGGTTCAACTCCACAGCAAACAACTCTATTTTATGCTGTATGTTGCTCTCTATATGTTTGGGGTGACTGCACATAGGGTTGCATAATGTGGATTATGAATATAAGGGTCCATGCAGGGCCGGTTTTAGACCAAGTGGGGCCCTGGGCGAGATTGAGAGTGGAGCCCCAAACTATGAAATAAAAATAGTACCCATACAGTTGTGTTAAATCAACCCAATTAAAACAAATCTAAACCATGTGAATATACACTATATGTTTTATTAAATAACTAGAAACAGTGAAGTGCAACTTTTTTGCATGCAAAGCATTTTTTGTCACATACAGTACATGCAATGCTCTCAGGCAAGATCTTTTAAAAGTAAACGTGATAGTTGTTCACTAGCAACAATCACATGTGTACAATCTTTTGCTGTACAACTTGTAACCCAAGGAATCATGAATGAAAATTGGTAAAGTGCTGGTAAAAACCCGTAAAATCTTGAAAGGTATAAGTACAATCACAATGCTCGTCTCACAGCTTGTTAAATAAATACGGTAGAAAAAATTATATATATATATTATATGTATATATATATAACTGGAAAGCAAAATCAAAGCAAACAAATAATAAAAAAAGAGCATATTTATGATGAATGCAGAGACACTATGAAGGATGTATAAAAAATACATACATTCCATATTGTACATACTAGCACAGTGCATAGCAAGTAAGCAAGCAACACCCACCCATGCACAATGCAAATGGAGATGTAACAGCAAACAAAATAATGAAGTATATAGAACAACATAATAATATACATGTAAAGTGCAACTCCATACGCATACCACACATCCACAAGTAACACCACAAATGTCCATGCTGTGCTCCAGAACTCATGTGAGCTTCGTAGTGTAGCGCAGGGGAGCCGCGGCCATCTTGGGCTTTCACTGCTGAAATTCGGGTGAGAATTTCGCCAGTGTGTTCTCTCCCTAAGTCCCACTGATTCTGGAATTTTGTCCAGATGATCACTCAGGCGGGACCAACATCTATCAGACATTTATGGTATATCTTGTGGATATTGCTGAATCTCTGAGAGAGTGAATCACGGTCGTGTGAATGTAACCTAATAGACGCAGAGATCCCACCACACATAATGGACGCAGAGATCCCACACATAATGGACGCAGAGATCATAATGGACACAGAGATCCCCACCCCACATAATGGACACAGTGGCCGGACCCCCACCCCACATAATGGACGCAGTGACCGGTCCGGACCCCCACCCCACATGGACGCAGTGACCGGACCCCCACCCCACAAGGACGCAGAGATCCCGCACATAAGCAACCAGCCCCGGGCCCGAGTTTAACCCACCCAGCCCAGTCCACGGTCGGACGGCGGGTCTCGTCTCCGATCCGGGCAGCCACGAACGTCAATGGACAGAGCGGAGGCTGCAGCCGGCGCAGTGCCCAGGCCCCAGGGAGTGCCAAGATGGACGCTGGTGGTGCCTGTAGGCTGTGTAGCAAAGTCACATCAGCTCGGAAATCCCGTGGGACTTCCTGAGCTGATGTGATTGGCTCTGGGACGGTCACGGGCGGCTCCACAAGCTGCCGAGGTTGAAAAAAAAAAAGTTCCTGTGCTCGGACTCCGGGACTCTGGGGCCCCCCCCCCTCATGCTCTTCTAGTGGGGGCCCCGAAGCGCGCTGCAAGCCCCACCTATAATCTGGCCCTGGGGGCCCTCTGAAATTTGGGGACCCTGGGCAAATGCCCAGGCTGCCCCCCCTAACGCCGGCCCTGGGTCCATGCACACGTTGCAGATTCGTGGCGGGTTTTCCGCCCGGAATCTGATGCTGAAAACCCGCCGCGGATCCGAGATGCATAGGGACCAATGTGAACCGCAGCATTGCGGTTCACATTGGTCCGGAAAATGTCCGTGCGGAAAGTGTCCGGCAATTTGACTATTCTCCATGACGAGAATGTCAGGGAGAGGCGGTACTAGTGGCGGAACGGAAATTCTGCCGCTAATATGGCCCTATATCCAACGTGTTTCCGCCACAGAGTCGGCGGGAATACGTCAGAAAACCGGGACAAATTCCGCCTGGATTCCGCGGGGAATCTGGGCAGAATTTGTCCGCCACAATTACGCGATGTGTGTACATACCCTAAGTGTACACAAGGTTCTTAATGTGAATGATGAGGGATAGATATCCCATATACCCAGCTTTCCAGTAACTGTCCTATGCAAGAGAGATGGGTAATTAACATGATTTATGTACAGTATACAGTGTAATGGATATATCCCACATACCCAGCTTTCCAGTACTCTGTCCTATGCAAGAGAGATGGGGAATGAACATGATTTATGTACAGTATACAGTGTAATGGAGATATATCCCACATACCCAGCTTTCCAGTAACTGTCCTATGCAAGAGAGATGGGGAATGAATATGATTTATGTACAGTATACAGTGTAATGGAGATATATCCCACACACCCAGCTTTCCAGTAACTGTCCTATGCAAGAGAGATGGGGAATGAACATGATATATGTACAGTATACAGTGTAATGGAGATATATCCCACATACCCAGCTTTCCAGTAACTTTCCTATGCAAGAGAGATGGGGAATGAACATGATATATGTACAGTATACAGTGTAATGGATACAGTATATCCCACATACCCAGCTTTCCAGTAACTTTCCTATGCAAAAGAGATGGGGAATGAACATTATAAATGTACAGTATACAGTGTAATGGATATATCCCACACACCCAGCTTTCCAGTAACTTTCCTATGCAAAAGAGATGGTGAATTAACATGATATATGTACAGTATGCAGTGTAATGGATATACAGTATCCCACATATCCAGCTTTCCAGTAACTTTCCTATGCAAGAGAGATGGGGAATGAACATGATATATGTATAGTATACAGTGTAATGGAGATATATCCCACATACCCAGCTTTCCAGTAACTTTCCTATGCAAGAGAGATGGGGAATGGACATGATATATGTACAGTATGCAGTGTAATGGAGATATATCCACACACACCCAGCTTTCCAGTAACTTTCCTATGCAAGAGAGATGGGGAATGAACATGATAAATGTACAGTATACAGTGTAATGGAGATATATCCCACACACCCAGCTTTCCAGTAACTTTCCTAAGCGATTAAATAGTTGGTGAATAAACATGATCTATGTGTAATATATAAAGGATAAGCGGACCTCTTAAGCGGACCCTAAATCTGAGTTAAGTCTAAGGGTACATCCACACGCTGCGGGTGTATGGCGTCTGGAATCCGTATGGAATCTGTACAGATTCCGTAAAGACTTTGACCGCTAAATGCGGCGGTATTCCGGAGTATATATACCAATTGGTTGGCGTATATATGGCAGTAATAGGGTGGAATAGCGGCGGTAGTTCCTTACCACCGCCAATTCCCGCAAGAAGCCGCGGCTGATATTTAGCCACGGTTTCTGCCATTTTAGCATGTCAAATTATCAGACGGATCCTGTCCGTCAAATTGACATGATGCGGTTGAGAATAACGGCAGTCCAGATCAATTTCCGGACGAAAATAATCCGACCAATGACATCAGTACTGGTTTTGCTGGCGACTACGGATCAGCCGCCACAAATCCGGCATGTGTGGACGAGCCATGATTCTCATCTGTTAGGTAATTCTGTCACAGACTTCATGCTTTTTATTGCAATTGGCAAAATTAATTCCATCTTTTCTGCAGGTTTTGAGGTGCTTTTTTGGCGCTCTTATGTGCGGCAAAAGCGCCAAAAAATACGCTGCTAAGATGCTGCAAGAGCGGTCTGACTGCGATTCAATTCTAACCTATAAGCAATTTACGTTTGTATTCCGCAAGAAATCCGAGCGGCAAATTGACAAGATGCGGTTGAAGATTGCCGCACTGTGGCCTGCTTTCCGCGGCGGCAATTTTTCTGTCCTGTGTGAGCTGCTTTTTGCAGTTCACACAGGGTATAATGGAGGGCGTGGCCGCAGCGGTATTTCCGTGCAAAAACCTTCTGGAAAATCCACCACGTCTGAATGTACCCTTAAATGACATCAAATTTACTATTTGCGCTTCATTCACACTGCCGCTGCTTTTGTGGCCGCATTTGCGGTCCGTTCCTGCGACCCCCGAGTTTGCAAAAGTGGGCCGCGATTGCTGCCGCTCGAAAGTGGAGTATGTGGAATACACATATATAATATATATATATATATATATATATATTATATATATATATATATATATATATATATATATATATATATATATATATATATATATATATATATATATGGGATATCCCTAAGGCTGCGTTCACACGCAGCGTATTTATTGCGTTTTTTTATGCGCGTCTTTTTAAGGCGAAAAACGCGCTTAAAAAAAGTGCGAGAGAAGAACTTCAATTGCGCTTTTTTACGCGCGTTTTTACCAGTGCTTATAATGGGGCCTATGAAAGAAACGCGCGTAAAAAAAAAATGGAAAGAATTGACATGTTCATTCTTTTTACGCGCCCATTTTTTGCTCCAAAAATGCTGCGTAAAATAACGCGACGTCTGAATGGCACAAAGTGAATGTCCATTCATTTTGCTGGGAAACGCAGACGCACATGCATTTTTGGATTTTTGTCCGCTAACAATTTGAGCTCATTTTCCATTCAAATTGAAAAGAAAGGAAATGACATCAATGTTTTTTTTTTTTCGTTTTTTTTAACAAACTTTTTTTCTATGTGTTTGCAGTACACATGCAGAAAAATACGCGTCCGTGAAAAAACGCATCAAAAAAACGCATGTGTGTGAACACACATGCGTTTTTTACGCGCATAAAAAAACGCGCGTATTTCTTTAGAAGACTGCATGCGTAAAAATATGCGACAAAATACGCACTGTGTGAACGCAGCCTTACACTATATAGATATCATGTTCATTCCCCATCTATCTTGCTCAGGAGAGCATCTCCCTCCCCCGACACCAAGAGCAGCTCATACTGAATTGTTACATTGACTAGTAACACAGCACACAGAAGAAATGCACCTTAATATTCCACTGTTAACCCTTTGCTCCCAGCAGTAACACACTCCTCACCTTGATATCATGGTGATTTATGGTCCGAATGACTTCAATGCGATCAGTGATTTCTATTCTAGCTCTGCTCACATAGATTTTATATCCACACTCAACTATTGGTCCGTTCTTCATATTTTGGGGGCTTTTAGTCAGATATACTAGTTTGTGCCTGTATAGTGTTGGTGTAGCTGGGAGTGTAGGGCATGGGTTACATGGCACTGTGGGGGGATACTGATGGAGGTATTGGTGCTGTGTTTGATGCTTCTACTGGGTATTTTCCTACAAATACTGTAGCAGCTCACTGCTTAGAGCGATCATTCCCAGCTCTAGAATAGATTATACCCACAATGCAGGCGCACACACACATTTATCTAAAGTGTGTTGTAGGGACACAGATACAGTCTTGGTCATGTGACTTAGTGGGAGTGGTGTGCAAGGTCTTAGCAGTAAAGAGTATTCCATATTTCTGCCAGATACCCACAGAGATATTGAAAAGGGACTTCTGCTCATTGAAGGTAAGAAACTGCTCACATAGGGCTCAACTCCAGAGCAAACGAGTGCTGTAGCACTGGCATCTCAGCAGGGAGATTCCCCTACTGCACATGTGTGTCTGGGTCACTGTGACAGTTTACAGGACATAACTCAGGGCACCCAGACAGAAGGCAGAGGGGAGACTTAGCAGCTGAGCCTATATCTTGGCTTGTGAGCAATAGAACAGGCCGGCGATTACAGGGTAACATGAAAAATGTCCGGCTTGCATTATGACTAGAACATGACATTATCCTTTTAAGTACTAACCCAGTGGCGTAACATTCACGGTCGCAGGGGTCGCAGCTGCGATGGGGCCCGGGCCTATAGGGGGCCCGCGTCGCCACCCGCCCCCTGTGCCCGCTGATCCAAGCGCCCTGCGCCCGTCAATTCCGGCGCCGGGCGCAGCACACACTGCACAGTCAGGCAGCTGAAAATCACAGTTGAACCTTGCCCTCTGGCCCTGGGGAGCTGTCACCCACCTCCTCCTCAGTCTCCCGCCCGGTGTCCCGGCATCAGGTCCTGGCCGCTCATTATCATGAAGTGAGGACACGCCCCCCAGCTACTGCCGAACAGAGAAGAGAAGAGTGGAGACACAGGTGAGAGGAGGAAAGCCGGGAACAGAGGAGGAGGATGAGAGAGGGGGACAGAGGAGGAAGATGAGAGCGAGGGACAGTGGAAGAGGACAGCAGGGGACACAGGAAGAGGATTTGAGCTGGGGGACAGAAGGGGAGGATGAGAGCTGGTGGACAGAGAAGGAGGAGAGCAGGGGACAGAGGAAGAGGATGAGAGCTGGTGGACAGAGGAGGATGATGAGAGCAGGGGACAGAGGAGGAGAATGAGAGCGGGGGACAGAGTAGAAGAATGAGAGCGGGGTACAGAAGAGGCGAATGAGAGCAGGGGACACAGGAAGAGGATGAGAGCAGGGGACACAGGAAGAAGATGAAAGCGGGGGACAGAGGAGGAGGAGAGCAGGGGACACAGGAAGAGGATGAGAGCGGGGGACAGAGGAAGAGGAGAGCAGGTGACAGAGGAAGAGGAGAGCAGAGGACACAGGAGGAGGATGAGAGCAGGGGACAGACGAGGAGAATGAGAGCAGGGGACACAGGAAGAGGATGAGAGCGGGGACAGAGGAGGAGGATGAGAGCAGGGGACAGAGGAGGAGAATGAGAGCGGGGGACAGAGGAGGAGAATGAGAGCGGGGTACAGAAGAGGCGAATGAGAGCAGGGGACACATGAAGAGGATGAGAGCAGGGGACACAGGAAGAAGATGAAAGCGGGGGACAGAGGAGGAGGAGAGCAGGGGACACAGGAAGAGGATGAAAGTGGGGGACAGAGGAGGAGGAGAGCAGGGGACACAGGAAGAGGATGAGAGCGGGGGACAGAGGAGGAGGAGAGCAGGTGACAGAGGAAGAGGAGAGCAGGGGACACAGGAAGAGGATGAGAGCAGGGGACAGACGAGGAGAATGAGAGCAGGGGACACAGGAAGAGGATGAGAGCGGGGGACAGAGGAGGAGGAGAGCAGGGGACAGAGGAAGAGGATGAGAGCAGGGGACAGAGGATGAGAGCAGGGGACAGAGGAAGAGGATGAGAGCAGGGGACAGAGGAGGAGGAGAGCAGGGGACAGAGGAGGAGGAAAGCAGGGAGCAGAGGAAGAGGAGAGCAGGGGACAGAGGAAGAGGAGAGCAGGGGACAGAGGAAGAGGATGAGAGCAGGGGACAGAGGAGGAGAATGAGAGCAGGGGACAGAGGAGGAGAATGAGAGCAGGGGACACAGGAAGAGGATGAGAGTGGGGACAGAGGAGAAGGAGAGCAGGGGACAGAGGAAGAGGATGAAAGCAAGGGGACACAGGAAGAGGATGAAAGCAGGGGACAGAGGAGGAGGAGAGCAGGGGACACAGGAAGAGGATAAGAGCGGATGGACAGAGGAGGATGAGAGCGGGGGACAGAGGAGGAATATGAGAGCATGGAATAGTGGAAGAGGAAAGCAAGGGACACAGGAAGAGGATGAGAGCTGGTGGACAGAGGAGGAGGATGAGAGCAGGGGACAGAGGAGGAGAATGAGAGCGGGGGACAGAAGAGGAGAATGAGAGCAGGGGACACAGGAAGAGGATGAGAGCAGGGGACACCGGAAGAGGATGAGAGCAGGGGACACAGGAAGAGGATGAAAGCGGGGGACAGAGGAAGAGGAGAGCAGGGGACACAGGAAGAGGATGAGAGCGGGTGGACAGAGGAGAAGGATGAGAGTGGGGGACAGAGAAGAGGGGACAGAGTGTGGGACAATGGAAGAGGACAGCAGCGGACACCGGAAGAGGATGAGAGCGGGGAACAGAGGAGGAGGAGGAGAGCAGGGACACAGGAAGAGGATGAGAGCAGGGGACAGAGGAAGAGGACAGCAGGGGACACAGGAGGAGGATGAGAGCAGGGAACGCAGGAAGAGGATGAAAGCGGGGACAGAGGAAGGGAGCAGGGGAAACAGGAAGAGGATGAGAGCGGGGGACAGAGGAAGAGGACAGCAGGGGACACAGGAACAGGAGCGGGTGGACAGAGGAGGAGGTTGAGAGCAGGGCACAGAGGAGGAAGATGGGAGAGTGAGTAGGGGAGCAGGGGACACAGGAAGAGGATGAGAGCGGGGAACAGAGGAGGAGGATGAGAGCAGGGGACACAGGATGAGGCTGAGAGCGGGTGACAGAGGTGGGGGATGAGAGCGGGGGACGCAGGAAGAGGATGAGAGTAGGGGTGCGAGGGGCACAGGAGAAGGTGGAAAGCGGGTTGACAGAGGAGGAGAGCGGGGCAAAGAGTAGGCTATGAGACTGCATATATAAGGCTGCACTTAATGAAGAGCTATGAGGCTGCATATATGAGGCTGCACATATAAGGCTGCACTATATGGAGAGCTATGAGGCTGCACCATATAGAGAGGTTATGAGGCTGCATATATAATACACTATATAGGGAGATATAAGGCTGCACTACTTGGAGAGCTATGAGGCTGTATATATAACGCTGCACTATATGAGGCTGTACTATATGGAGAGCTATGAGGCTGCATATATAAGGCTGTACTATAGAGGCTGCACTACATGCAGAACTTAGTCTGCATTATAATGTATAGAGGGTTGTGAGGCTGCATTATACTATATGGAGGGCTGTTAGGCTGCATTATATTATATGGAGGGCTGTGAGACTGTATTACACTATATGGAGGACTATGAGGCTACTATATGTAGGATAGTAGGGGTGCATTATAATAATTGGATGACTATTGGGGCTACCTTATTAATGGGGTACTATGGGATGCATTATAATACATGGAGGACTATGGGGGTCTATTGTAATATATGGAGGAATATGGGGATGCATTATAATAATTGGAGGACTATTGTGGCGGGAGGAAGACCATATATACCAGGACGGGGGACATATATACCACAATAAGGGCCATATTCCAAAAGGGAGACCACATATAGCAGGATGGGACACATATATAAAAGGATAAGCTCCATATTCCAGTAGGATGACCATATATAGCAGGATGAGGGACATTAATACATAGAGGGGTTATTTGTGAGTCTTTATAGAGCTTAGAACGTTACACGGGGCCCATGCATCCAACCAACGTGTGCGTGGAGGGGGGCCCAGGTCTGAATTTCGCACCGGGGCCCACCAGACTCTAGTTACGCCACTGTACTAACCTATGATGCGTTCCTAAGCAATTCATGTTATATGTTCTACATTTCATTTTCTGCATACTTTACAAGTACCGTATATACTCGTGTATAAGCCGAGTTTTTCAGCCCAAAAATTGGGCTGAAAAGTCACCCCCTCGGCTTATACACGGGTCAATACGGTACTTTACTATGATTTTAACAGGCCGGGTGCTGGGGAGGCTGGAGAAGGCGGGGGGGGGAGGCTGCTGACAGCGGCCCATCACGTGGGGCCGCTCATTAGATATGCACGGCTCCCCCCGCCCATCACAGCGGCAGGGGGAGCCGTGCATACAGCCCCCCGTGTATACAGCAGCCCCCCAGTGGCACTAGCTCCCCCAGCTTGTTTAGAGCCCCCCACACTTTGCAGAGCCCCTCCCCTGCTGCATTATCTTACCATCCAGGGTCTTCTTCACCGGAGGTCCTGCAGTCATCATCGCGCGCTGTGTCCTGGTCTCACGTGACCCGGCGCGATGACGTCATTCCACTGCGACCGCCGGGTCACCAGAGACCGGGAACACAGCGCGCGAGGATGGACTGCAGGACCCGCGGTGAAGAAGACCCTGGATGGTAAGATAATGCAGCGGGGGGGGGGGGGCTCTGCAAAGTGTGGGGGGCTGTTCTCATGATGGGGGGGTGAGTGCCACTGGGGCTTCTGTATATACCCCTGGGGGCCTGCTGTATACCCCTGGGGGCCTGCTTACACCCCTGGGGGCCTGCTGTATATACCCCTGGGGGCCTGCTGTATATACCCCTGGGGGCCTGCTGTATGTACCCCTGGGGGCCTGCTGTATATACCCCTGGGGGCCTGCTGTATATACCCCTGGGGGCCTGCTGTATTCCCCTGGGGGCCTGCTGTATATACCCCTGGGGGCCTGCTGTATATACCCCTGGGGGCCTGCTGTATATACCCCTGGGGGCCTGCTTACACCCCTGGGGGCCTGCTTACACCCCTGGGGGCCTGCTGTATACCCCTGGGGACCTGCTGTATACCCCTGGGGGCCTGCTTACACCCCTGGGGGCCTGCTGTATACCCCTGGGGGCCTGCTGTATACCCCTGGGGGCCTGCTATATTCCCCTGGGGGCCTGCTTACACCCCTGGGGGCCTGCTTACACCCCTGGGGGCCTGCTTACACCCCTGGGGGCCTGCTGTATTCCCCTGGGGGCCTGCTGTATTCCCCTGGGGGCCTGCTGTATTCCCCTGGGGGCCTGCTGTATTCCCCTGGGGGCCTGCTGTATATACCCCTGGTGGGCTGTATATATCCCTGGGGCCTGCTGTATATACCCCTGGGGGCCTGCTTACACCCCTGGGGGCCTGCTGTATACCCCTGGGGGCCTGCTATATTCCCCTGGGGGCCTGCTTACACCCCTGGGGGCCTGCTTACACCCTGGGGGCCTGCTTACACCCCTGGGGGCCTGCTGTATTCCCCTGGGGGCCTGCTGTATTCCCCTGGGGGCCTGCTGTATTCCCTGGGGGCCTGCTGTATTCCCTGGGGGCCTGCTGTGGGGGCTGCTTATACCCCTGGGGGCTGCTATAATACCCTGGGGGCTGCTGTATAACCCCTGGGGGCGCTGTTCCCTGGGGCCTGCTGCACTGGGGGGTCCCTGGTCTACGGGGGCCGCTTAACCCGGGGCCTGCTATTTTTTTTTTTTTTTTTTTTTTTTTTTTTTTTTTTTTTTTTTTTTTTTTTTTTTTTTTTTTTTTTTTTTTTTTTTTTTTTTTTTTTTTTTTTTTTTTTTTATACCCTGGGGGCTGTAAACCCCTGGGGGCCTGCTGTAATACCCCTGGGGGCTGCTGTATCCCCTGGGGGGCCTGCTGTATATACCCCTGGGGGGCCTGCTGTATATACCCCTGGGGGCACCCTGGGGCTGCTGTATACCCCTGGGGGCCTGCTTACACCCCTGGGGGCCTGCTGTATTACCCTGGGGGTTGGGGCTGTGTATATACCCTGGGGGCCTGCTGTATTCACCCTGCTGGGGCCTGCTTACACCCTGTGGGGCCTGCTGTATATCCCTGCTGTCTGGGGCCTGCTGTATACCCACTGCTGGGGCCTGCTGTATACACACTGCTGGGGCCTGCTGTATACCCCACTGCTGGGGCCTGCTGTATACCACACTGCTGGGGCCTGCTGTATACCACACTGTGGGGCCTGCTGTATACCACACTGCTGGGGCCTGCTGTATACCACACTGCTGGGGCCTGCTGTATACCACACTGCTGGGGCCTGCTGTATACCCCACTGCTGGGGCCTGCTGTATACCCCACTGCTGGGGCCTGCTGTATACCCCACTGCTGGGGCCTGTATACCTGTGCTGGAGTCCACCCTCGGCTTATACGCGAGTCAATAAGTTTTCCCAATTTTTGGGGGCAAAAGTAGTGGGGTCGGCTTATACACGGGTCGGCTTATACACGAGTATATACGGTAAATTTGTTACTTTGGCATTCAATATTTGTCTGTCACATTTATTTATTAATTTACCTACACTGTATATTAGTACTGCTTTTGTGCTCACTTCATTCCAAATCATGTTACCATATGTCAATTGTAAACTAGTCTCTTAAAGGAGTATTCCGGGAATAGAGAATTCTTGTCAGCCGGCAGGACACCTGTAGGGATAGGAGGCGGACTGGTACTTACCATCACCCGCGGTCTCTTGTCCTGAGCAGGGGCTCCCGTCACCGGTGCTACAAAAACCTGAAGTGTCTGGCACCAGGTCATTGTACACGTGATTGCCAGCCACTCACAGGCTTCAGAAGCAGATCGAGCCTAACCAGTGAAGCGTGAGTAGCCGCCGGTAACATGAACGATAGATGCCGGCCCGACACATTGGGACTTTGCGGCGCCGGTGATGGAGGCTGCTGCATGGCATGGAAGGTTGCCGGTGACGAGACTATAAGCACCAGTCCCCCTTCTCTCCATACAGGTGTCCTGCCAGGTACTGGGAATTCTGTATTCCCAGAATACCCCTTTAATGTAGAGTTAGGTCATTTTGCGGGAAGAAAATAATACATGAACGTTAAGGGCCTGAATGCAACATCAATGGTAAAATTGGTAAGGCTGGTGTTACACGCACCATTTTCTATAAAAATCCATTGGCCTGTACTTCTCACTCTGTCTTAATCACCTATAGCAACTAATCAGAGGTTGATACCAAAGCTGTGATTGGTTATTAAGGGCAAATCAAACATTTTTTGTTCTCAAACAGATCATTAAATGTTTATACCTGTTTTTTTTCGCAGAAAAATGCTGCTGACAGATTGGCTAGAACTGAACAGGGAAAGTATAATAACCACAAAATGAAAAGCATTGTAGATGGAGCATTTTCTCACTTTGTATTTCTTGGGTAATTGGCAGTTTGTTTAAAAAAACAGCATGGTCTTGGTGTGGTGATTTTTTTTTTCAACAAGTTAGGACTCTCCCATACGAATGTATTTGCCCGTCTGTGCAGTGTCCGCAATTAGAGACCAAAGCTTTGGTCCCTATTTGCGGACACTGCACAGACGGGCAAATACGCTTGTGTGGGCGAGCCTTAAATGTAATTTCCCTATAGATCTCCATTGTTAGTGACCTAACAGCAGAAAAATATCTTAGTCCCCAGGTGGTTAAAACCCTGAGATGTGTGTATTTACAGATGTCCTCAGATGGTCATTGTTCCTGAGATGTGTGTATTTACAGATGTCCTCAGATGGTCATTGTTCCTGAGATGTGTGTATTTACAGATGTCCTCAGATGGTCATTGTTCCTGAGATGTGTGTATTTACAGATGTCCTCAGATGGTCATTGTTCCTGAGATGTGTGTATTTACAGATGTCCTCAGATGGTCATTGTTCCTGAGATGTGTGTATTTACAGATGTCCCCAGATGGTCATTGTTCCTGAGATGTGTGTATTTACAGATGTCCTCAGATGGTCATTGTTCCTGAGATGTGTGTATTTACAGATGTCCCCAGATGGTCATTGTTCCTGAGATGTGTGTATTTACAGATGTCCTCAGATGGTCATTGTTTCTGAGATGTGTGTATTTACAGATGTCCTCAGATGGTCATTGTTCCTGAGATGTGTGTATTTACAGATGTCCCCAGATGGTCATTGTTCATGAAACGGTCCTCACAAGGATAGTAAAAATCAGGTTCCTTATTTTAAGCAATATTGATTAGCTCAAGTGATAACTGTGGTTACACATTGCACTTAAATATTCCTATGTGATTGCCTTGTTAATATCACTGTAGGGAATGGTAGTCCTCACAATACATGTTCCAGTCAGGTGTCCCCCTAAAGCACTTAAACGAGTATGTGTGTGTGTGTGTGTGTGTGTGCATGTGAGTAGGCTGGGGCTGCCAATATAACCCCCCCCCCCCCGAAAGTAAGACAGGGGGCCACTTTTGGCCCCAAAAAAATGTAAGACAGGGTCTTACTTTCGGGGAAACACGGTATGAACTGTCACAATATTCACTGTCCCGGCTGCTTCCCTCTCCTGCACTGACCATTCTGTGTTCCGCTTCACATCACCTGTCTAATGTACTGTATTATCCAATCCCCCTTTTGTGTATAAATATGTGACCTCAGATTTTGTATTATTATGAGCCTGATAAATTGACCCGAGAGTCTGGAAAGTTTCTATTTTTTACTATCTTTTCAGTTCGCCATTAAAAGGTATAAACCACTGAGGACGCTCAGATTGTAATATTGTTCTATCTACTGGCTAACACCGGAGTCTGTTCTGAGAGGTTTATTCTCCGTCTTTCTTGTTTTTCTGTAATGTTCCACTGACATCTTGTGCACGCATTTGGGAATGCAATAGAAATGATTAAAGCACCAGTTCAGCTTTTAAAGGCCACGTCACCCGCTAGGATATAGGTGAACGAGATCGTTAGCTAGGTCACGTGACCGCGATCTTTCCGACATCGTTAGTGCATTGTCACACGCAAGGATATCGTTAACGATCTTAAATGTGGCAACGCTCCAGCTATTTGGAGGAGAACGATTGAACGATGTTACAAAGCGGCGGGAATAGGAGAAATATGAACGACATTGTTCACAAAGGCGTCACTGAACGATGTTGCTGCTTCCCACTTCTTCCCTCTTTTTTCACGCGCCGCAAGTGCCGGATCCGGCAAACCGCACTTGCCACACCTGACCGCAAGCTCCATGGAGAATGAATGGGGCTTGCTGCAAGTGAAGTCATCATGCGGCAGATGCAGTAAATCTGACGGATTTGCTGCAAATTTTAAAAACCGCTGATGCGATAGTTGCCTTAAGCTACTTTCACATTGTGTTTTTTCAAATACAGCAGAATTCCACCTATTTTGAAAAAATAAAACTGCTGCGGCAACATTGAGTTCTGTATAGGAGTTCCGAACATGTGTGGTGACTTGCGTTTTCATCCGGATCCTGCAATTCCAATTTGTCTTAAAAAGGACCTGCTAGCCCCCTGCTGCATGACAATCTAAAT